>CAMZMU010000020.1:69251428-69833546 GCA_947311845.1 Poa pratensis
ACTTTTTAGCTATTATTATACATATTATATCAATAAATAGCATTGTTTTTTTGTCAGCTAACCAAATATACATCATTTACCAGGATTTTCCTGAGAACCGATTCAAGCACAACTAGCAGATATGTTTGTACAAGTCACAATTACACATCTCTACAGTATGTACACACAATTTTTTTTAAATAGTTGAATCAAGAAAAATAAACATAATAGATAAATCAGTGGTACAAGCATTCATTTGAAAGAAAAATAAATTAAAATTTGAGAAAATTGGGATAGATGAGATGCAGCATGGAGGAGCGGGTCGTCAATGTAAGCAGAGAGGCTGAGGGATGATTTCAGCACACTGAATTCATTGAAGTGTGAGGTATAAATTCATGTACAGGAGGTCGGGAAAACCGAGTAGAAGGAACCCTACGAGAGGTATCAAACATGCGGGGCGTGGGATTGATCAAAAGTTGGGAAAGCACCTCCGGATGTGCTTTCGCTCGTACGTGCAAATAAGCGCGTTCGCCTGTGCGAACGCAGACCTTTTTGCTGTTTGGTTCAGCTTTTACTTATAAGCGTGGAAAGCCAATCTAAAAGCTCAACCAAACTTATTGATAACTTTCAGTGATAGATGATTTGTATCACATAGGCTTGGGCCCGGTCTTAGAAGTGTAGGGGGAAATGATCAAATCTCATTGGTATGAGCATGGCCGGGGACACGGAACCGCTTCCTCAATCTCTAGACAGGTCAATATACGGAGTTGCTTATCACTATGGAGATCCCGTTCACCATCTGGAATCAACGAATGCAACCTTGGAGTGACTCTGAACATCAAGGTGATATTGAGACGATTAAACTCTACTATGTCTATAGAAAGATGGTCTTCTCATTACTGATGTCTCTTATTCCCTAAATTCTGAATTTCCCAGTTTTCCTATGTTTTTGCCACATCTCTCCAGGGCGGCTAACAATTCAATTGTTTTCGCCAAATAAGAGTCGGTCGTCCATTAGAACATGATGCTACCAGTGTGAGCAAGAACATTGGGCTACCCCGCTGGTCGTCAAAGGCTTAATGGATCCGGCTACCGTCGAAGCCATTGCGTGCCGGGAGGCACTTGCACTTGCTGAAAACCTGCGCAGCAGCGGAATTAATGGTGAATGATACTACTACCTGGAGTATTACGAATGGAGTTCAATGCTTCAGAGCTTAAGTTTCCTTAGTCTAGATCAAAGGCCGCCATTTGTGAAGGCTTATGTATCCCTGTGATTTTCATCGCTGATGAATAAAAGGTGGAATTCTCTCGCACGCAAAAAACTGGCCAGGGGAGCTGAGTGAGCGGAATCTAAACCCATATCGGAAGACGAGCGCTGAGTGGATGAGAAAATCTCGCTTTTGCCTGAACGCGGACGCCAGATTGCTGGATCGGCCGGATCGTTTGATCCTCCATTTTTCCTGCCTAGGCTACGGCCTATGGGCGCAGTGTCTGGTGCCAGCGATGCACCTCGCCACTGCAGGCGTTATACAGATCACTCGCGCCGCTGCAGGAAAGGCCTGGCCGCGGCTGCCGGGGATCCCGACGGCATGTAACGGTACCGGTCGGATTCGGTCGAGGAGTAGCTAGGTTCCTTGGCTGGCTAGTCTCCCGAATTGCTTGACCCGTGCGACACGGAGGCGGTTCCTCAATCTTGAGAAGTGTCATTTTACATCTTTCCTGGTCATTCCGGAGAATCCATTGACCAACCGGAATCAGCCAGTGCAATTTTGGAGTTGCTCTAAACATCAAGGTGAATATTTATTATCGACACGATTAGGGTGCACTAGTTCTAGAGAGGTATGGCCTTCTGATTACTGATGTCTCTTATTCCCTATATCCTAAATTTTCCTATTTCCGTGTGTTTTTGCAGCATCTCTCCGGGTTGCTATAACAGTTCAGCTGTTTTCACAAGATAGGAGAGTGTCCCTCCATTAGAACCTATAGCTACAAGCCTACAAGTGTGAGCAAGAACATTGCGCTACCAGCTGCATATATGCACACATGCACCGACACTGCAATAACACGTGGTTGAAGGTTGGTGTACACGTACTGTTTCGCCTTTCATAACATGCTATAAATGAAATGGTAATGGGTATTAGACGGAGTAGCGCGCTTCACCCCGCCGTCGGTTTATCGTTCCCGCATGGCACGGTTGACACATTTTGTGCGTCGACGTTTTGTCTTGGTCAAAATATGCCGTCACTAGTGTACACCTGATTTACGTTTTTTGCCGCGCCGGTAATTGCGAGCGACAATAATTCACCAATGCATGGCTAAACCTGGGTACTACTCTAATAACACTGAGTTTCACCAGCGACTCCACATATATGTCCGTTGTTGCTCAATTTATTAAGATAAAATTTACTTACACTTACACTGTTTACTTGTGAGAACATAATTTACGAAGGTTCAAATAACCACGTTGACGCAGAAGTAAATTCTTTAATTCAGTCAAAATGTATAATTTTGTGATACAAAAAAATGTACCCTTTTGTCTTAGAGATAAATACAACCATCATGTTTGAGTGCAATGACAAAAAACAACACTACACACAAGGGATCATTTTTGCTTCGCTATATAAGATATCACACTATAGAGTTATAAGACATCTCAATAGAAGCATATAACACTTGGTGAAAAAGGCCTCGCTGGCTGCAGGACGTCCTGACACCGTGCGGCCGGCACGGTAGACCTGCAAGTGTTTTTATTCTGTGTGAATGTCGGCCATTATGCGCTTATCTTCTCCCAAGTTTTTTACATTCTGCAAAGGAAAAGATTTGCACGGATTCGTCCTGCCTAATTTGTAAGCTGCCACATAGCCTTATATCTGTGTCCATGTCGACCTTTGGCTGTTAACGTATACGTTATCTCATTACAACGAACCTACATCTTGTCATTCACGGTCCACCCAAGCTAGGACAAATAGAAACCTTAACTTCTCAAACTCCAATCGTATCATGATGCATAACAAAATTCTAGTAGTTCTCTAGCATTAGTGACTACAATGTACCTGCACAAAAACCAAAAGGAGAAATAAGGTTCATCACTACCCTGCAAAAGATCGTCACAACTGAAGTACCCATACCAATTGCTGGTGAGTTATACAATGAGTTGCGCCGCTGTCAGATTCCCTAATTCTCTGTTTGGCGCAAGTCTGTCTTGCCACGGTTCCACAAATGATAGCCGTTGGCAAACAACAAACCATCGGGCAGCGCTGCCGCGGATCCACCTAGGAGAGACGCTCCATCAAACATGAGATCCGGCTTGGGGCTACCTTCTCCGTAGGCGACGGAGGAAGTACCCTTTTTTGGCTAGACTCATGGCTTGGTGAGCGACCACTCCGGCATGAGTTCCCTGAACTATTTGCTATCTGCTCGAACCCATTGCTCTTGGTGGCTGACGCGGCCCATAATGGGCGATGGAACATTACGTTCCGCCGCACATTTGGCCTGGTGGAGGCCAACCGGTGGGAGAGCTTGTTGGCTATCCTCCCACAATCCCTTTCGGATGCCCCGGATAATGTTTCTTGGGCCCTCTCGCCCTCGAAAAGCTTTACGGTTGGCTCTGCTTACCAGGCCCTATTTAGAGGACCCCTGCTTTCTTGGATCTCCCACTTGTGGAAGGCTCCAATGCCGCTGAAGATTAAGATCTTTACGTGACAGTTGTTGCGAGATTGCCCTCCCTTCGGGTGTGGAGGTGGTCAAGCGATTTGGCCCAGGTGATGGCACTTGTCCCTTATGTGCGGTCCCCGAATCGGCGACCCACATTCTTTTTCTCTTGCTCCGCAGCTTCTTTCCTGTGGAGTTTTCTAACTGAGGCGTTTGGGCCCGAGTGGCAGGCCCAAGACCTTGCCGAGTTCCTGAAAGTGCAGGCAAACCGTACTGGTAACTGGTGGCGCCTCTTCTAGTTAGTGTTTTCCACGATGACCTGGACACTTTGGACTATGCGTGACAATATGGTTATCGAGCGTGTCTTTCTGAGGTGTGCCTCTGAGTCTGTTTTCAAATTCTTGCCATTTTTGCAGCAGTGGCACCCGCTCTGTAATAGCGGGACAAGGAGCGGCTGGATGGCTTGATCGAGAACCTTCTGAGGGCAGCACGCCTACTTTCTGCCTCGTCCATCCACTCAGTTACTCCCTTGCGGAGTTGTATCGTTTCTTTTCGTTTTGGTTTCCGCGTGCTTGTGTTGTGGTCCCAGCGGACTTTGTTGTTTTCCTTTTGAACTTGTCACTTGAACCTTATATGTTTGTGGGCGGTTGATTTATTTATAAAGCGGGGCGAAAAGGTGTTTCGAGAATTTTGCGTATTTGCCTTGGGGCAAGCTCGACAGAGCGGATACCACCCAGAAAGTGGACCCTCTTCAGGTTGCAGTGTTATCGTTGAGCGTCTAGTTGTATCACAAGAGCCTTTCCTGCTGGCTGCTCGTCCTTCAAAGCACCCATCGGGCATCGGTTGAGAGACTAGTGGATACTATAAGAGGGAGGAAAGTCCGCTAAGTCCAAACAACAATGGTTGACTCGTTCTCAATGTCTCCAATTCCGAAAATGAAAAACTCATGTTTCCACCCTGGCCGTTTTCCTCTCATCTCTCCAGGCTTACGTTTTTTCTAGGATGCGACCTATAGCAGCAGAATTGTGTGTCATGAGTCTTGACTAGTAGGGCTGGACAAGGCTTGGCTGATCAACACTAGAGTGATAGCACACAGGATATTGTCTGCGTTGAAAGTTGTTGGGCCTGATATTATTTCGCATCGATCCTGTGCATAACTTAGATAAGATGTACACTTCTGACTTGAATGATCGGCAGGGTACTGTAAAGCTTTATATATTGGTGTAGCCCTTGACTCGCATTTACAAGTGTTCGAGGATCAAACCCCATGTGTACATAATATGGCGTTGTTGTCGTCGCGTGAAAGCACCCACAGTGCTACATATTAAAATCAGATGGTTACTTTTTTTCTTGAACTTCACTCCTCACCAAAGTAAGCTTTGCATTATGGTAATGTCATATTTTACGATGCTAGAGTGGATCAAATACTCAGGGCTCGTTTGATTTAAAGGGTAGGAAAAATGGAGGGATAGGAAAAATGTAGGATTGGTATGGCCTGCCCATTGGAATCCTACGGGAATGAAAACTATAGGAATTGGTACAAATGGGTGTTTGATGGCAGTGTGAAAAAACACAGGAAATATGTAGCACTATAATATTTTATTTGAAGTTGAGCCAATGTTAATTTCCAAAAGAGCTGGAGCAAAGCGAGAAGGGGGCGTGCACTTTTCTTCCAACCACAGGAAAATTTGCAAGAGCTCGGATCTAATGTTATTTTTCCTACGAAACAGACTAGGAAACTTCCCGTAGGAAAGAATCCTACGTATTCATTCCTTTGTATCAAACGGCCATGGTAGGAAAAAATCCTTAGGTTCACAATCCCACGAAATTCCTGTGGAAATCCCACAAATCAAACGAGCCCTCAGTCTCTACACATGTGTAGATTATTGCTATGAAAAATTATGTAACAGTGTACTACTTGCATGATAGCTGTTGACTCGTAGCATGGTTATTACAACACTATAATCTTGAAACTGACGATGAAAAAGAAACATCAAAACATAATAAGAGGGGATCTTGTTTCAAAGTCCTCGTTGAGTCGAATTCAATGATAAAAACAGGTCGTCAATTGGATTAAGGGTTTACAATATAATTAATTCTGAATTTTCGGATTGTGGAAAGTTTCCTGGGCGTTGGTCCCTCCGTCCATATAGGGGCGGATAGTGATCATTGCCATGCAAAAATATGTAAAAGGTATCTGGTACCAGTATACTACTTGGATACTAACTCGTAACATGGTAACTATAGTAGTATATTCTGGCAACTAGCGTGAAAAAATGTCATCAGAATATTAAGAGGGGAGTTGTGTCAAAGTGCTCGTCGAAACGAATCCAATAGAGAAGACAGATCGTCAATTGGATTAAAGGTTTACGAGATAATTTATTTAAATTTTTAAATAGTAAAAAGATTCCTTACATACATGAACGGCCTCCGTTCCTATAGGGCTGGATGGTGCGACGGATAGAATTGCCACCATTAGCACCTATGCTTGTTAGAATAATTGATTAATGATAAGTTTATTTAGCTTGCTAAAATGGATGGGTCAGTATTTCGCCCTGCAGCTAAAACCTAAACGTTTGATTGGTCCAAAATTAAAATATGAATATATTGTCTAGGCTTACATTCGGACTTTTAATTTAGATGTCAGTAAGCTATCAGAATCATAAGGTGTCAAGTTTAAGACAATGCTCACGTAGTGTTAAAAATAATATTATCTGACCTAAATTGAACCCACATACTAGCTAAATGTTGAAATATAAATATGTTGTCTACTCCTAGGGCTGGAATTCGAGCCGAGCCGAGCCGAGCCGGCTCGGCTCGACTCGGTTAAACTCGGTGAACTAGCGAGTTAACTCGAACTCGACTCGTTCAACAAACGAGTCCAAAAATTGAACTCGGCTCGACTCGCTTAAGCTCGCGAGTTGTTCGTTTAGCTCGGTCAAATCTGTCAAATTGTCAACATGAATAAATGTACGATGTAATTTTCCAGAATTTTTGGACATGTAACAGTCGCATCAATCAGCAATAACATGATATCGCAACATATCTGATAAACCACAACAATCAATAATCATGTCGTAATAATAATAGTGGCAGATTAGATCATATATAGACAAGACACAGGTCTGAATGTTTGAAACATAAGTTCAGTCATCACTTAGCTTACAGGTCCAGCATAATAAAGCATAATAAAGCTTACAGGTCTAAATGTCCAATATATTACATAGTTTAGAAAGATGGATAATTAAGCAAAATGTGTAGACGCATGCATCCATTCCATGTCCAGCATCCAGCTTGATACGTTAGTAGCTACTGAAACTCCAGAAGGTCTTGACTCAACATGTCCTTCAACTTTTCTACATCTCTTCAAGTGCCTGTACAATACAAGTAAAGAAACTGATCAGGTTGTGTGTAGCAAGATAGGACATACATAGGTAAAAATAGATCAGCTTTCATAAACAGATCAGGTTGTGTGTAGCAGGATAGGACATACTTGTCATCTAGCTACTTTCCACCACAGATTCGGGAAATGGAACCAGCTCAACATCATCATCATCATCTTGAACCTGTACATAGACACAATGGAAGACATGCAAGTTAGAAACAGAAACAACATTTGTATGTAGACTAATTGGAAAACTAAATGAGACATACCACTACTCTTGGCGATTTGTTATCTTTATTGGAACCTCGTATCCAGCTAGAAGCACACACTAATCTCTCAACCATTGCTGGAAGTAGAGAGCTACGGTAATCATCAAGGATTCTACCTCCTGTTGAGAAGGTTGACTCGGAGGACACACTAGTAGCTGGAATAGTCAAAAATCTCCTTGCCATCTTTGAGATAACCGGGAACCTATGAGTGTTCACTTTCCACCAATCAAGTAACACAAAAGTTGTGTCATCAGGATCTACGTTTGGTTCATCAAGATAGCGGCGCAATTCAGATTTTGAAGCCTCCGTAGTTGTTTCCTGTAGATGCCTCCGGAACAAACTTGTCCTAGCTGTGCTTGTTGTTGTCCCTGTTTGTGTACTCATAGTCCTCCCGTCACTTCCTTCGGCCCCAGCCTTGCTCTTTTTGTATTCATCATCACAAGTATTGTATATGGAATACAACTCTTTCCTGATATCCTCAATTTCCTCAGCCCCCTTCTCTTCACCATATATTTCTCCAAAGCAGAATGCCACAAACCTCATCTTCCATCTAGGATCAAGAATAGTAGCAAGAGCCATAACATTGTTCTTTTTCTCCCAATACTTATCAAATTTATCTAGCATTGCAACACCCATAGCTTTAACAAACTTATCTGTGGACTTACTTGCTTTCACTAACTCCATTTTCACAGTCACTATATAGGGATAAAAGATATTGGCAGTAGGGTATAAAGACCCAGATAACACCTTAGTTATCTCGGCAAACTCTGCCAAGATGGGCTGTACCTTTGCATACATATTCCAATCTGCATGTGAAGGTTCCCACTTGTACTTATGATCATGATCTGCATATTCATGAAAGGCAGCCCTATAGCAATGATCTTGCGGGTTTCCTCATGATCTTGTATGTTGAGCTCCACCGTGTGGACACATCTAGACACAAACCAGCCCCCACTTTCATATTTAAATCAGTTTTACAAACGTCAACAAATTTAAACAAGCGAGATGTGGACTTCTTCAAGTACTTCACGGTTTCTCTTAGCTGGTTTATAAATGGCTGCAAGGGTTGAAGGGAATCATTCACCACCAAATTGACTATATGAGCACAACAACGAACATGAAAATGAGAGGGAATGAAGCCTTGTACTTTCCTAGCAACGAACTTGTCCCTCAAATTACTAGCAGCCACATCATTTGAAGAAGCATTATCAAGTGTGAGCGAAATGACCTTGTCCTCTATTTTCCATTCAACTAGGCATTCCATTACCGCTTGAGCTATGACAACTCCAGAATGTGGTGGATCTAACTCAATAAAATTCAGCACACGGCATTGCAAAACCCAATCAGCATCAATGTAGTGAGCAACCAAAGCCATGTAGGAGAGTGTTTGGTTTGAAGTCCACAAGTCACATGTCAAACTAACGTGCTCAACATCTCTAAGACTCTTCTTAAGAAGTTCTTTTTCAGATTCATTAACCTTTATGCACTCCTTTCTTATGGTCTTTCTGCCAATGAACTTGTACTTGTTATTCATATGCCTCATCAAGATATTAAAACATTTGTGTTCTACCATTCTAAAAGGATAATCATGCACAATTAACATCTTAGCAATGATCTTGCGGGTTTCCTCATGACTATATTCAGCTTGACTAGCTATGAGTGATGAACCTCCCCGTTCAAAGTTGAGTGTGCCCTGACCTTGAATCTGCCCCTCAATAAATTTTTGTAGTCTTCACATAAATCAGTATGCCTATTCAGACTAGATGTTTGCCCCCCTTGATTGTATACAAAAATTTCAGACAATAGTTGCACCTAGCCTTTTCTATAGTCTCCCCTTCAAGTGTATCCATGGTAAAATGCTGCCAACATTTGGAAGTTTTACCTCTGCCTCTCTTCTTTCCCTTCGGCTTGGGAGACACTGGAATACCATTCTTCCTCTTCTGCCTCTTTGACTTGGGAGACCCACTGCCACCATGAACTGACCCATCTTCATTCTTACTTCCAGAATCCACCGACACAAGGGAAGGTAGACTCTCGGACATTTCATCATTCAAATCATATGAATTCTCCTCAAACTCGTCACTGGGATTCTTCTACACAGAAATATGCAAATATATCACAATAAATAACTTCTAATTGTTCTATAACTACGCAAGAATATGCAAATACTACAACTAGAAGCTGCTGCCTTAACTACAACTAACAAAATGAACCTACAACTAACAATCTGCATTGAACAGACGAAATTAGGAGTAGAAAACTCACCGTGAGAACTGGAGCAGCAGGAGGAGCAGCCACGACCGCGAGTTCATTGCTGCATGTTCGTGGAGGCTTTACAGACGTGGGGCGCGGCGGAGCTGTGACGGACCCAGGCGATGCCGACCTAGAGGCGGACGGAACGGGCCGCCTCTTCTTCGCCTGGCTGGCCTTGGACTCCAAGCTCGGTTGCCTCTCCATGGCGCGGTGGTCGGGCGAGAATGGCCCGCCGGTAGGGTTGGGCGAGGGTTGTGCGCCGCCGCTGCCGCAGCGCCGCCTCTCCTCGCGACAGGAGACGGGAAGGAACAGAGGACTAGGAAACCTAATCGATTTCGTGCGTGCGTGCTGTGTTATGTGCTTGATGTTGGGCTTGTTGGGCTTGAGGACTGGGAAACCTAATCGATTTTCTATTTTCCACCGTATTTCATTATTTCCTCAATTTAAGCGAGTTAAACGAGCTAATCGAGTTACTCGGTAACTCGGCTCGTTTAGCTTGAACTTGTTTAGTGGCAAAATTGAAAACTCGGCTCGGCTTGTTTAATTTCGAGTCACAAGTAACTCGTTTAACTCGCGAGTTTCGAGTTTTCGTTCCAGCCCTATCTACTCCCTCTGGTTCACCTTAAATGTCGTCAGGAGAAAGCAAAGTTAGTACAAACTTACTATACAACCCACGACAGGTTTTACGGATCTGAGGTAGTAGTATTTTATCAGCTCTGGTTTTTACTTTAATTGCCAATTCAATGTCGAATACATAAAGCAGGTTAGCTGGACAGGGGGAGCTGAGTGAGCAGAAGCTAAACCCATGCCGAAAGACAAGCGCCAAGTGGACGTGAGAATATCCCTCTTTTTTGCCTAAACGCAGACGTGGTTCGACAAAACACCCAGATCGTTTTATCCTTAATTTTTATTGCCTTAGCTATGGCCTACGGGAGCAGTTTCAAGTGGCAGCGCTTCACCCTGCAGGCCCGGCCAGAACCCTTGTGCTGCTGGAACCGTCGCGGCTGCGGGGACGGGCAACGCGTACAGAGATGCTCGAGCTTCCAGAGATCCCATTGACCATCCGGAATCAACGAACGCAACCTTGAAGCGGCCCGACAATATAAATGTGAATAATGAGACGATTAGAGTTTAATAGGTATCAAGAGCGATGGTCTTCTCATTACTGATGTCTCTTAATCCCTAAATCCAAAATCCACCCATCTTCCTGTGTTTGCAGCACCCTTCGGGCCAGCTAACAGACTGTTTTCGCTGGATAAGAAGGTGCGTCCATTAGAACTTGTTGCTACAAGCCTACAAGTGAAACATTGAGCTAACAGCTATATATATGCACACGCTGACACTGCATTACCACATGGTTGAAGGTTGGTGTGCATGTATTGTTTCGCATTTGATAACATGCTATAAATGAAAGGGTTATTAAAGAGATGATACTCCTGTTTGGCGGACTTGAGTGGTTATCGACAAATTTTCGGTATTATATTAAACAATCTAAGGTACGACCATCTTAATTATAATGCAGCACAAAAGGAGTATACTCATCTTAATTATTACAATTTTGCTTCACGTGAACGATTAAATTGCTCAGACAAACGACAACAAAATTGCTTCTCATAATACAGATGGAAGTGAATTGTAACTGTTTAAAATAAATAACACAGTGTAAAATTACATAGAAATTAAGTACCGCGTCCACTGATCCAAGCAACAGACAAGGCAAAACGGATCGACCGGATTGGCGGAGCCACGCGCTCGATGCATTAATTCGGAATAGAGTAGCCTTTCCCCCTTATAGTTCGACGCCAAGAAGCAACCTCCCTGCGAGCCGGAGGCCATCGGCGAGAAGCCCACGACCTTCGAACTGCGTCCGGCCGTTCTCACCGCGTGACTCCAGCGCCGGTGCGTAACCCGGAGACGACGCGGGTGGCATTGCCGTGTTGAGGAGACGGCGCGCATCGGCGGTGGGCAGGGTGACGGCCAGCCAGCCGGCGAGGAGCAGGGTGAGCAGGCAGGTGGTGGCCAGGCTCTTCGACAGGACGAACGCCGCAGCCATTTTGATTGTCCTGTGTCGCGTACTGCTAGTTTTGCCTTGCGATGTGCCTGTAAATGTGGTGCTGCAATGCTAGTTCTAAGCTCCGACGATTTTGATCATAAGCTGTTGCATGTTTAAATAGCCGATCGAGTCGTATCGTCGTGATGGAGTTACACATATGTCGGTGCATGCATACGTGCTATGACACATATGTCGGTCAGTCGGTGGATCAATCAGTGCCAGCAGGAGATGCAAATGTGCTGCCCACTAAGTTTGTGCATGCACGTCCTTTTTCCTGGGCAACTTTTACAGTACCTTTTACTCGTCACCAAATTTGACTAGTATGGTTTCATCCTACGGCTGAGGAAGATTTGGCCCAGAAGGCCCATTAGTGCTATTCGATGGGAAAAAACATAAGGAGCTGACAGCCACCTGAGGCCCATTAGCTATTCGATTGGAGAAAAAACATAACGAGCTGCTTGCCTCCTGACGTCGCCGTCAATCCTAGCTCTGCTCACAAAATCCTGTCCGATCCGCTCTCGACGCCGCCGCCGCGAACCCCTCTCTGACCTGGACTCTTATCCGCTGTCGACGCCGGCGCCGCCGCCAAACCCTCTCCGCACTCCATGCCCCCTTTCTGCTACAACCCTTCTCGCTCTCGAAGCCGCCGCCTTCAGATTGAATGTATGCCGCCACTCGCCGCTGGCGCCGCCGCCAACCCCTGTCAGCTCTCGACGCCGCCGCCTTGAGCCTGTTTTCCGCACGGCACAAATCTAGTGACAGGTAATTTGTTGTACGGAGTATATGTATGATCTGCTTGATTTCCACACGACACAAACGAACTGAAATTTGGTACGTTTGATTATGTTTTGGAGCGATTCATCTGTATACATGTATGATCTGTCCAGCCAGGTGCTACTAGGCATGCAAATGTACATGTCGAAGCTCCAGTTCAGTCAACTGTCAATGTTACTGCTGAAGTTTCCACAAAAAAGAAACCAAAGAGAAAGAATATCCATGCTGAATCTAGCTCCCAGCCAGATAATGATTCAAGTTCCCAGCCAGATAATGATTCAAGTTCCCAGCCAGAGTTTCTTGTATTTTGTTACGAAATGCAGTGTGTTCAACTGAATTTCTAGTTATTTTGTTAAGCCTCAGCTGTGATGAACTCAACTTCTTGTGAAATGATGTGTTGCACTGAATCCAGCTATTTTGATATCTTATTTTGTGTGTGAAATGCTGTCAATATTATGGACAGAAATGCTGTCAATATTGTGGACAGAAAAGCTACCAGTTTTTTATATCAAATTGAATCAGAGTACATGTCGAAAATTTAACCAAAATGATGTAAAAAATGCTGTAAATGGATAATCGAACAGAGTTCGATCTGGTAGTGTTGACGTCTCAGTTTTGCTTTGATGGTTATTGATCTGTACACTGATGCAGGGTGAAAATCGATCCGAGATCACATGTCAAGTACTAGGAATTTCTAATGCAACACCTATCTGAGTTTCTAGGCTTGCACGCATATGTTATAACTGAATATGTACATGTATAATGCATGTGCTCTAGCATTTCTGAATTTCTGAAAATTCATGCTTCGATCTGAATATGTACACACATCTAGCATCTCATGTAATAACTCTGGTTCTATCTGAATTTCTGAAAACTCACTGCTTCGATTCATCAGATTGCCATAAATTCAGTCGAGACGTACAAGAATATTGCAGATTCAGAACAAATATTATTGTGCTGTAGTTGAATATTTCATAGCAGATAAATCAAAGAGCAAATAAATTACCATATATGCACGTTCTCTTTATCTATACAGTAGGGATTAATATTCGAGCTACATACAAGAATAGCATGAACAGTGTACAATATTTCCTATATTTGCATTTTTCTTCTACATGTCTCTTGTCTTTTGATGTGTCATGAGAGTGTTTCTCCTTGTATGCAGACAGTTCGGAACATATAGCATCAAATGTGTTCTCCATTTGTAAAATTTGTTGTTCTTTCTCATTGAGAAGTTTGACGGACGAATCCAATGCATCTTTTAAACTTTCATTTGAAGCCGGTGTGCAGTAATTGACCATGTCTTCAGCATAGTGATTCAGAAAGGTCCTCTCTGATTGAGAAACTGCAACCCTGCATACAATAGTAAGTTTCTAGCATCATACAAAATAAATTTATGAAATACGGCCAACAGTTTGCATCTGACGAAACATTGTTACATAATATTGCACTACAGTATATATAAATACTAGAGGCAAATCCACCTCCGACAGTAACGAACATCTTAGAATCGATCGTAATTTTCTGTGTAATATATGTCTCTCACTGCCGGTTCAAGGCAGTCACATTGTACCTCCGGCAGATCACAATCGTCTAACGAAGACGATGCATGACAAGAGTCAAACCCGAGATAGATTGTTTGGTTGACATATTAAAAATCCTTGACCTACAGACAACCATGTAAACAAATTAATCAACCAGTTAATCAGGCGGTGTTTAACCCTTTTCATTTTAGTACACAAACATTGTGCTAGCTAGTTAGTGCTGCGTGATACTAACACTTGTTCATACGTTCACACGATATGTAACTTAGCTTTATGCAGCTTGGTTACTTAACATGATGGATGCTAGTGCTTGTTTCTTCTTGCAATGTCAAAATTAATCCATTTCTTTGCTGCTAACCAACGATGCAACATCAAAGTTCCCTAACCAAAGTTGCTCAATATCCGAGGGCAGAGTAGGTGGTTGATTTAGCAGGATTCATTAAATAGGACCGGTTCTTGATCAAACAAATTAGTTAAGTTGTAACAAACGAACGAATGCACATGGAGTTGTGGAAGCAATGGAAGTGCTGTGACCAAACCATAGCTAATCATGAACTGGCTGCTAATTAAAGTATCTAATCTCTGTTGTATAGTACACTCTACTGTAGAAGATCGACATTTACAGAATGGTTTTTGGTGCAGTGTACATCATGCTGCTTTTCTGTTCTATTTTTTTTTTTTTTGATTTTTCCCTTTTAAAAACTAATAAGAAAAGTAACGTTCATTACAATCACGGTTGATCATGCTCACCACGCAGGGCGGCGCTGAACCAACCAACACACCAGAATCTACACCCAGCCGAAACATTCTAGCAAGCTGATGAGCAACAACGTTACCGGCTCGGTTAATCTTGGACACCTTGTATCCCTGCAAAGATTGGAGCAAGCCTCTAATATCCATGACAACTCTAGAAGTTACCGATTTGCTACATCCTTCCCCTTTCAGTCCTGAAATAAGAGAGGAACAGTCATTTTCTAAATGCACCAAGCCCGCAAAGCTTGGTAAAATTGCCTTTATACTTTGGAGACACGCCATAGTTTCTGCCATTTCAGCATTTGGACATTTTTCGATTTTTCCCCAAGCAGTCACCAACACTTTACCAGTGTCGTCTCTAAGGATAGCACCCCAACCTCCACTGTTTTCCTCTTCCCAGAAGCTTGCATCCCAGTTTAGTTTCGCCCAGCCCAGTTCTGGTTTAGACCAAGAAACAGGAGTTTCTTTATGACAATAGATCCCATAATCAGCCTCCGAATGAATCGGCCATTTTCCTTTAGGATCAGCGAGAACCTCAATATTCCTTTTATCCTGGTTAGAGGCAAGAATAGACTGCAGGAACAAAGAAGAGTGTTCAATACGACATTTCCCATCGTCGAAAATCACATTATTTCTCAAATGCCAAGTTCTCCACCACAAGAGAAGGAGTTTTGCTCTCATTTGCTCATTAACGTGACTCAATAAAATTAGAACCCAATCATTACCAGTATACCTAAGGGAATGCTCATCCGGTAAGTTCCAATCTTTCCTCAGACATTGCCTAAGAGCTTTTGCTTTTGTACAATTCATCATAGCATGATAACTCGTTTCTGGCTCCATACCACATATTTGACATGTAGGAATTTTATCCATATTCCTTCTACATCTGTGAGCTTGTACACCTAGTGCATCAGTAGCTAATTTCCAACCAAAGACCCTTACTTTCGGTGGAATCTTTGCTTTCCATATCAGGTTCCATAAATCTCTTTCTCCATCTCCTTTTGTGCTCATACCAGTCTCACACTCCCTAGATTTAATTTCCATGGCTAACTTATATGCACTTTTAACAGTGAACAAGCCAGACTTCTCATAGTGCCACGCTAAGAAATCCTCAGCAGTAGTTGAAGGAATTTTGATCTGACAGATATGATCAGCGTCAGACGGATAAAATATATTGCGGATCAGGTCTTCCTTCCATCTTTTTGTGGTTGGGTCAATAAGATCGGAGACCCATTTCCATCTGTTAGCAGTAGCTTTTCCAATTGCTTTCAGACTTCCTCTTGGGATCCAGTTATCCCGCCATATCTTCACCTGCGCGCCAGAATTAATCCTCCAGATCATACCCTGTTTTAGAAGGTCCAATCCATGCACAATACCTTGCCAAACTGGAGAAATGTTCTGTATAAAAGCTGTATCGATCAAGTGCCCATTAGGGTAATATTTAGCTTTAAGGAGCTGAGCACATAAACTATTTGGGTACTCAATCAGTCTCCAGGCCTGTTTTGCCAACAAAGCTTGGTTAAAAGCTTTGAAATCTCTAAAACCAATACCTCCTTGAGCTTTGGATTTGGTCAATTTCTCCCACGCCATCCAATGAACTTTCCTATGATCCACTTCATCGCCCCACCAGAAATTCCTGATGATCTGTTCAAATTCCTCACACAATCCCGCTGAAAATTTGAAAATGCTCATAGCATATATTGGAATTGCCTGGGCAACAGATTTTATAAGAACTTCCTTAGCTGCTCCTGCCATATATTTTTCAGACCAATCTGAACACTTTTTCCGAAGCCTCTCTTTTGAAGGTTGAAATTTATCATCCTTCATTCTCCCCTCCGGGACCGGGAGTCCAAGGTATTTTTCTTCAAAAGAAGTGTTTTGAACATTCAGAATAGCAACCACATCAGCTCCTTCTTCCTCAGACACATACTGACCCAACATAAGAGAACATTTCGCAGGGCTGAGACGTTGGCCAGTACTTGCCTCATAATCTCGGAGAATCCTCTTCACTTTGTTTGCTTGCTGATCATTAGCCTTAAAGAAGAGTAAACTATCATCAGCAAAAAGGAGATGAGAAATCCCCGGACCTCTTCTACAGATTTTTAACTCCTGCAAATTTTCCCCTGCTATGTGATGATGTATAAGAGACGTAAGTCCTTCCGCAATAAAAAGAAAGAGAATCGAGGAAAGAGGATCCCCCTGTCTCAGTCCTCTAGAAGGCAAGAAACTTCTAAGCAGCTTTCCATTAAACCGGACTGAGAACCTCACGGTTTTGACGCACTCCATGATCCATTTTACAAATTTGTCAGCAAAACCAAACTTTCTTAAGGAAATTTCCAAGAAATCCCAATCAACACGGTCATAAGCTTTCATAAGGTCCAACTTATAAGCACAAAATTTTCCAGCATCTCTTGTCCCGTGCTGCAGAGCATGAATGCACTCAAAAGCAATTATTGCATTATCAGACAGCAAACGACCAGGGATGAAAGCACTCTGTGTTGGAGAAATAATATTCTGAAGCAAATCATAACATGCCCGACGATCCTACTAAGAATCACTAACTGCTGCTAACGGCCACTAGTCTGAACCTAACATCTGCTGAACAGCTAAACTGACAGACAAAAAGTGATGCAGTAACAGTGACAACAGGAAGCGAGGTACTCACTTGTGAGGTTCGCCGTTGTCAAGCACGCCGCGGCACCGGTGCGATGATGGTGTTGAGCGCGATGTGAAGGCTCCTTCCGTCTCGTTCCCCTTCTGAATCAAGGGCACCGGCGCCTTGGCGGCCGCCCAGAGCACGGTCATGGAGGCGTCGACGAAGATGTGGGGGCCAGTGAAGAGCTTCCCGGTGGCGGAGCAAGGTGTTGAGGGCGGCGCCGACGAAGAGGTGGGGGCCCAGGGAGAGCTTCCCGGTGCGTATCAAGGAGTTGAGGGCGTCGCCGATTTGACGGATGGAGGAGGGGGAGGGGCGGCGCCGGTGGGTTTGAGCGGCGCTGAGGCCGAGTCCTCCGCGGCGCCTCCGGCCGACATCCGTGCCGCGCTCCGGTGGATATCCAGCCGCATCGACAGCTCCCGATCTGGCGCTTGCCGCTTGCTACCGTCAGCAAGGGGGTCGCCCCCCACGTAGCCGCAGTGGTGAGGAGCAGGGCTCGTCGGAGAGGATGGGGCATTTGGTGGATTTTCTGGCCGTAATGGACTCAAACTAAGGATTTGCTGAGTTTTTTTGTTGGGCCAGCACTTTGAGATCTAATTGGGCCAGGGCCTATCTACGGGGACGGACAGATTGACCACCAGTATAACTTATACTGGTCACAGTTTTACCACCAGTATGAAACATTTTCACCCTTTGGATTACCGAAAATAAACGGCTGTAGTTTATTTGAGGGTACCACAAAAGGCCTCTTTTCCTGGACACGTGAGTCAGAGTTCTCAGCTCCGTGAGCTATAGGTGAAACAAACGACGAATGATCGATGAGCAAAAACTGTCCGTTTTTATTCATTGCTCCGTGAGCTACAGCAATGTGCATGCAACATTCGACAAGTAATGCAACATAGAAGTTGGTTTAATCGCAAACCTCACACCATCAACCATGAAGGGATCAAATTTTCCGATTTGGGATCACCGGCCTCGAATCCGGCTCACAGCACCATCGATGCTAGATTGGAAGACCCTGAACCCGTTCCGACTATGCTGACACCTTCTAAGTCTCTCAGATCTTGGTGGCTTCAATTCGATCTCCACCCCGAAAGCAATAGCCTGTTTAAATATTGTTTTTCTTTGCCCTCCAGGTGGCTTTTCTATGGAACAACTTCGTATTTTTGTATTCCGGTCTCCCTCTTTTAGCCAATTAATCCTTGATCTTTGCCTCCAGTACAGCTCTTCTTGCTCCAGCAGACTATCCAACTCCCTTTCTATGCTTCTTTTTTCCTCTTGATTGTGCTGCATGAACCGTCGGTTTATAGTTTCAAGTCTCTTTCTTAATTTTAGACTCTTAATTTTTCAGTTCGTTTGGAGACAGAACCTATAGTTTTCTTACTCCATCTTGGCAAGTAGTCCATAACACTAGACAGATTTGATTCTACAGCACCCAGATCCCTTGGTCGATCGTGACCTTCCTAAGTTAATAAGCTATCTTGACTTCTTCAGCCAGCGGTTCCTCTCTCTCCCAACACTCCTCATGCCTCCGAGGCCGATGCGGTATTCTCACAGTAGTGTTTTGATCAAAGGTGAGTAAAATAGGACAATGATCAGATCGAATAGATGTCAGATAACTTACATTGCTTTGGGGGTATATATTCGACCATGCCGATGAAGAAGCGATGGCGTGCCCTAGAGAGAATGGAGCTAACAAGTAACAAATGCTTTCCCTATTTGTAGAATTCCTCCTCAGGCCGGATACTTTATTTAAGACTAGTTTGATCGACCTGAACCTCTATTCAGTAGTCATAGTATAAAATACATATGTTCTGTAATCGAGATTGTACTAAATTGGTGATCAAGATCACCTGTCGGGTTCAATTAGGGACCCACTTTTCCAGGAAACCGCTACACAAGCATATATGTTGGCTGCTTCTCGGAACAGGTCTGACAAACGCACCAGACAATATGTCAAGGCACATCACAATTAAGCAGTTCAAAGTGTGAAACTAATCGGGGTCTTGAATTGGCTTGATATTATCAGAGTTGTTCCCAACACTAACTAAATTATAGCTTATATAAAAGTATACCAACATTATATCCATGCAAATATATAACAGGGTATAGCGAGGAAAGGGTGAAGAGACGACCTTCTAATCCCCGTCCTCATATAAGACGTGGGAGATCAAATTTGCCCATATCCATCAACTAGTTGATAAATTCCCCACGGCTTTAGAGGGAATAGATCTTCATTGCCACCCATAGGTAGGGCCTTCAAAGTTCTAGCCCTACTTTTGTTTAATGCAATAAAGGGAGTTAAAAATACACTTCGAGGGTAGGGACGGAATTTTCTTCCCTATATATAGTACATACTCTTCACCTTTGACAGACAAGGAGATCTACTTTTCCATTCATTGACACAAATCTCTCACTTCCATGCAGTAAAAATGGGTTGCAGTTATGAAAATATAATACATGTCCATAGAAGAGAAAATAGAATGGAGGTCACCGATGTAGGGATAGGAGGCATCAAAAAAGAAGTGAGTGTGGCTAAGTGACTCTGACAAGCTCGCATACCAAACTTTTTATGCAAGACGGAGGGATGCCGTACGCTATTCCTGGTTGCACGGTGGGCTAAAAACCAAAAAGTAGCATTTTAGCAACCCATCATTTCCCGTAGGCAGCGATGCTATGCTGGTACTTAAACACTAGATTCCTAGGCGCGGCTTGCCGCGCGCCACCCGTCATTGACACTGGTTTTCAGTTTGTAAAACGCTATACCAAACATTCATAATTTGCATAGCAAAGCTTGATAGGTTCAAGCACATTGGTCTTACATACATAAAGTCTACACGCATAAGTTAAGTAGGGTCTTAATTACAACACCTCGATCATCACATGGATCGTTAAATATAGGTGACGGTACATAATTATAGTAGGTAGTTCGATTAGCTATATCAATACTACTGGTACTAATAGGTAGGCAGTGATGTCTGATGGAGAGGCAGGGCCTTCTTTTCATCACATCTCTTCAGCTTTTGTTGCAACTTTGTCTCCTAGCTCAGTTGCCTTCTTTTCATCATCTCCGAAGAGTCGTTTACGGGCTTGGGAATCAGGCTGAACAGTCCTCACCCTGCAAAAGAACCAGATCAAGGGCTTAAGTGAGTACTGAAAGTGTTTTCTGTAAAAGACAGATAGGGGATCCATGGTGTGGTTGGTTAGCAGCACCTAAGATCAATTGCCTCCTTCGGTGAAGGCAACACCGTGAGAGATGGCGCAGCACATCCAGGCTAGCATAGAAATATACCGAGCATTAGAAAAAAATGCAACTATTAAATCTATAGCTTCAAATGCGAGTTATATATAGACACAGAAGCACGCTTACAGTGATTTTATCTGGCCTAACATAGGTCTCCTCGTCAGAGAGGTCATCAGGTACCGAAGACAGGTCACGAATGTTTGGAAAAGTAGCAGCTTCATCTTGAGAACGCTGCGAATCCCTAACCAGCTTCCGTTTTGCCCGGTTAGAGGTAGCAACGGCTGGTTCAGGGTGCGGTAGCGTAACTGCAATGTTAACTGAATAGGAGGACAGGTAAAAAACAAACCAAACACATCTGTGTAACGATATGGAGAGACATACTCTTTTTCGTACGAAGTTGGGGTGGATAGTGCGTTGAGTAGACGGTACCCTTCCCTGTCAAAGTAACAAATGGTAGCCCACTCGAGTTCACCTGGTTCAATCGCATTAAAACACAAAATCAGCATAAGAACGAAAGTATATGATACACTTGGGTTCTACAAATGCACTTGGGTTAGTAGACAGAGAACAATTGTTCCCCATTTGATGCTGGAAAATGAAACAATCATCTTATTAGCTACAATAATTACTGTCCATAGTTTACCAAACCAACAAAGCCAGCCGTAAAAGTATATAAGCAAAAAATATGTATGCAAAAGCTAGTGTCTGTATAGATATTCGTTTGAGACAGTATGAGCCGGTTTTGTAACATCATCTCTATGAAGAACAACGGTGTGGCGATCCATAGTCAGCTAATGTCTAGAGTGCAGCTAACCTTGTTGACAGCTGGTGCCACCTTAGTAGAATTAGATCGAGGCAGATGTTGTCCATCAGTCTTCTTGAAGACAGTATAAGCCCGTTCTTGCATTAGATTAAGATTCGCTTGAGCTTGAGAGACGCCTAAGACCGGGGTCTTCCCCTTGACCATTGCAGACAGTGTTGACTGTAACTTTTCAGCATGTTGTTCAAAAGTCTCTGCCCATGAATTTGCTCGGAATAATTCCCTCTGACACTGCTTCAGATCAGCTGAGTGTATACCATCAATGGTCAACACCTCTACCTTTTGTAGGTAACCCAGAGCATTAGAACAGGCCGACTGCATTGCCGCATCGCTTGTGAGGGACCAATCTCCATAAAACAGTCTTGTTTTCATCCGTGCCACACGAATATGTGCAGGGACATTGATCTGAATAGCAGTTAGAGACTCATCTGTTTCATCATTGCGGGTGGTTTCTTCATGCATAGAAAATCCTAGGACTTCTAGAGCTTGTTGCAAAACGAGTCTCCTGCAGACAGATATGGGTCTCGCGCAGACAGTAAGCAACATTAAATTTCTAGATGTTAGCAGAAACAGATATACACTGCACCCTGTGAACAAACTCTTCCTTGTATCTTAGGGTTATGTACATAAGAAGTAAGAAATGCACACAAGAGCATAGGTACGTGAGTATAAAATAAGATCTACACTATTCGACTACCAAACATATGCAGAAGTAGAGGGTGAGGAACACTTGTTTTTAGAACGACTCGGTGCAGATCTACCGAAGCAGAGAATACTGTACATACAACTCGTGTATGATAATAACTCGAAAAAAAGTAGCATGGGGTTTCCAAGACGATGAAGTAATCTATGCTCGAGGTACAGGAGAGTATACTACTTACCATGGGAAGCATGTTCACAAAGAGGTCGTCATCCGTCGGCGCGGTGCAGCCAGGTGAGATCGCCGCGGAAGCAAAAGCGGCCGCGCTGTCCTCCTCGTTCATCTGGCCATCGTCGATGAGGTCGGCCCCGTTCGGAGCGGCTCAAACAGCCGAGGTCGCCGCGGAGGTACCAACGTTCGCTTTGCCCTGCTCGTCCATCGGGTGAAAGAGCTGAAGACAGGATTGAGACGGGGGAGACCAAGAAGGGAAAAGAAGAGAAGACAGATATTTACCACCGGTGTGTAGATAAATATCTACCAGCAGCCGGTGGAGACGACATTTTCTTTTACCTTGTGCATGTGCGATACAGGTTTGTGGCCTATTATTGTTAGGAAGCATGTAAGGCCTAGGCCCAACATAGCTCGCCAGCCCACTTGTAAATAGCTTGACCTTTTTTTTTCCTCTACGCATATTCTTCTTGTTAATAATATATAACTACCTCTTCGAATATCCGTACCATGGCACGGTTAGATTTGTCCAATCTTAATTCAATTCCTTCAGACTGCAGATAAAATTAGGATATATAAATAGCCACACAAATATGTAATTATTTGGAAGCTGTAGCCATCCAAAACATAACGATATCATGAAGAGAAAATAAAAATCAATATAATTTGTGCAAGCTCAGGACTGATTTCACTCCACTTTTAATAGAAAGTTACTGCAGAATGATACTGATGTCATCTATAAAAATTAAAAATCAATGTACAAAACAACTCTTGCCAAGAGAAAGTTCTAACCTCTGATCATCAATGTAACTCTAGGATATATGTGTTGTTCTATAACACAAGTAAATAAAAGTTGAAAAAAGAAAGTGGAAAGAATAACAACTGAAATATTTAATTGGATGCCCCTAAAAGATACTGAGTAAATATAGAAATGGTGACATAAGCTCTACTCATCCAAAGCATAACAATACCAAGAAGACAAGTTAATATTACATATAATTATTGCAAGTTCAGGACTGAGTTCACTATTTTCTCAAACAAATATTATGTGAAATGATGTCAATGTGCATATTCAATATTAATACAAACCAAAAGTAAAAGAACCACTGTCCATTTGAAAAGTTTAACAGCCAAATGACATAGTTGATTCAAATCCAGGCACCAATGCTTTGCTTGGAAATGCAAATGTCATCTTAATAACAGTATGGGAGCACCAAAATCCACAAAGCAACTGAATATTGTTCTTAGTGAAGGAATGTCCTATCTGCATGTTTAATAAGTAGATAGCAAGGTGGGTACCACCAAAATATCGTAAGATGGTGCCAACAAAGATAAAAACAATTGATTCAGACTTAGCTGGAGGTTTTGATTACAACACCTTGTTCACCACATAACTTACAATCAAACGCTTAGTAACAAAATAATTTAGGTCTAAGATACGGTATGTTTAGTTCTTATAACCAAACATGGTTGCACGGCACAGGACCTTACGCCCATACAAAGTTTGATACAGGGTACCTCAGATCTAATGAGGAAAGAGGTTTAGGTGTAACAGAAACGGCCTCAACTGCCATAACATCGAAAGATGGCCTTTGCCGGTAGAAGCTCCCTTCTCGAACATGGATGATAAACTTGTATTTATTGGATATAATAGCTCCAAACCGTTGATACGGGAAAGGAATACGATCAACAGCGCGAATTGAGTTGTCCTGTGGTGGGATTGGGGCCAAATTGCCTCTGATGAGTTCTAGAATTGGAATCCCCACAACGCGAGCTGCCACATGACCTCGAAGAATGAACTCAGCTTCATCAGTTCCATCTGCGCCAATCAGAGCTATTTGATACCTATCAATCACATGTTGATAGAGTATTTAGAAGCATAATACAATGGTACCATCTCTCAGCAATTTTAGCAGCAAGTTCCACGGACTGACCTGAGTAGTGCTTCCTCGCAATCACAATTAGGGTCGGTACACATATATTTCTCTTGCAACGGGAAATTAGGATGTGGGTGAGACGATCTGCTACAGCGCATAAAATAAGCACCAACCCATGGGTGGTTACGCTTGAATCCCAGTACACGAATAGTGCAACGAAAATTTGCATCCTAAGTAGATATCATGAAAAGATTGTCATGAAAGGGCGTACCATCTAATTTAATCCATCAGTGTATACATATGAGATAGATAATGTATACCTTATTTTCAAACAAACTAAAATTGATTATTGTAGCCAGAGATCTCCTAGGAAATCCTCCGACCTGAATTCGTAAGGTAGGTTTCAGAGGGACCGGACAATCTGTGATGTCATCAGAATGTCCTAGCATCCTGTGGCAAACCAGATACTATTTTAAAACGGAGCTAGCATTAGCCATTTGCATTTTTCAAAAAAAATGTAGAAGTAGAACCACCTAGCTCGAAGAATGTTTATCTCAGAGAAGTCTTCATTTATGTACCATCTGCAGGCCGCGCCACCTGCGAGACTCCTTTGTTCTGTATCCAGAGATAAGGGGAAAATACGTAAGAAGCTCACTGATTCAGACATAAAGAAGTAAGTTACTGAATACCATTGTGTTCTCGAACAGTGGTGCCAACAAAGACAACAACAGCTGCGTCAGTCTGTCCAAGGAACTTGACAATATGTGCATTAAATCGATAAGCAGCTTCACCCCAAAGTACAATCTTAACCCTCTGCTCCCCGCTGGTAGATGAACAATTATAAGTGAGCTATCATTTAACCAGTAGAACAGAGAGAAAAAAAAACCATAAGAAAATCAGCTGGCATAGACCTTGGATCCATAATATAAACATCTCTCCTTGCAACGTCAACCATTCTTCCAGGGTATGTGAACTCGATAACGTCGGAGACCGCACAGATTGTACCAAGGACATCTGTACACCAATGAAATGGAGGAGTCTCCTTTAGAATGAGAAGTATGATAGGCAATATGATATGGAAGAAAACATATTGGCTGTGAAACGTACCAACAAAACGTTCTGGCACTTCATCTGGCAGAGGCAATTCAGCAATCGCTGTAAGACAGCATGACCAAGAGGGAAAATCATCAATGTAACCCTCATCCCTCTTAACAACAGCCGATGCTCCGAGGATCATAGCATAGCCTGCTTCAACAGGTCTAAGTATCGATCTGGGGAGCACAAGCAAGAAACGACTTATCTCGTATACGTTCCCTTCGAACAGGGTATCAACCATAGATCTAACGATGGGATAAGGCACTATAGCATGCACCTGGTCTGCCTGGCACATAGAAACAGAAGAGTAAACAGAGCGTGAGATCAACTTGGTGAAGCAATAGTTGTGGTGTAACCATATAACACAAACGATACCACATACATCCATTTCAGGATCGAATTGTGCATCTGTAAACCAAGAAAATGATTATCGATTTATCGTAGAATGACTATTATTTTTGCCATATTCTATAACTCACACAAGCTTGCACTATAATTAAGTAGATAAAAATAGCCCACAAGTTCATTTAGGTTGAAAGAGATACCCCAGATCTCTTTTAATTCTACATAACACAGATTCAAACAGAAACTCTGAAATTCTTCTCACAATAAAGACTTTTAATTGTACGTAGCACAAATTCTAACAGGATTTATGAAATTCTTCTCACAATAGATATAGATATAAGATTTGGCTAAAATATATTGTTCTTTGGTTGAAGTGATGACACAATCGATGCATCTGTGTGTATATAAACATGTAGAACACTCTGTCATCCCCTTAAGCAGAAAGTATGATACATATGACAGGAGCAGCCACCACATTACAATGCAACTCAAATTTTGTTACCGGCTATTATTTGCAAGAAGAAGCGAGAGAACATAAAGCAAAAGAACATACCTGAGCATTGATGAGAACCATGTGCATACTTTTGACAGGACCACCCTCCGTACCTCCACGGTGACACCAGAGGCGAGAAATCCGAACGCGAACGACCTACCCAGAAACATTTGGGGACAGATCCCGCAGACCGGTATGTTCCATGTGCGCTAGACGCAGGAAGATCTGGAAGAAAACGGCTCGAAGATTAGCAAGAAGAAGCAAGAGGAATCATAGCAAGAAGAAGCAAGAGGAATCAGGCGCAACGAACAACGAAATAAGTGGAAAGTCACCGCATTGCAAAGAATATGAAGTACCTTCTCTAAATTAACCTTGGACCATGCGGACTCGCAGCACGAAGTTCTACGGACTAAACCCTAGCCCGGGTGTGCAACACCGCCATTGCCAGGGGAACCCTTGGAAGCTAGAAGAAGATGGACAGAGGTGAATGTCAATATCGACCGTGGCTGTCTTTAATCGAGTGGAGGGTAAATCTGTAGCCCAACAACAGCCTTCTAGGCCGTAGCAAAGGCTGGGCCCAGCCCAACAACGATGATGATTGTCACGAACAATTATAACAGAAATTCATACTCAGCACCATAGAGTACCTTTTTAAACTGTATTTGTTGCATATTTTGTGTTTTCATACTATGTTCTGCCATTCTGGTAAAATTCACTGAATCTTCTTAGCCTGTGGCTGCGGGGACACCTTGTATTTCCTTTTTATTTGGGTCAGAATGGTGTTATCTGTTTAGAGTTCATCTACAAAGGGAGTGATGATCCAACAGGAAAAAAGAATAGGTCATTGGGTACATAGTCTGTTTAATACAATACCTGAAACCACTACCTAGCTCTCACATCGTTGACAGACTGAAACATAATTAGTATCGGCATAGTCTACAATATAAGACAATGTAATCATCTAAGATCTATGTAGAACAACAACAAAGGATGAAGGCAGAAGGAATGGGCAAGAAATGGTGAAACAGGAAGATGTTTTGACAATATACTAACCAACGCAGGCAAATATTTTTGAATGCAACAATGTCCCAGCTCACAGAGAATTAAACTGACTGAAAACACAAATAGACCAGTTTCAGATATGAGAGCCCAGTGGCACTGAACCAAGAGCATACAAATGTTTTGTCTCCTGACTAACTTAAGTGCCTAACATAGGCTAGAGTCATCCACTAAGTCTAGCCAAACACACGGTACCATGGTAAACCATTAACACATCAATCAACAACAGATGTGAATGGAATACAAAAGGAGCATCCACATAAGGTGCACATGAACATTGCCTCGACTGGCACTTAGTCTATATTTACACAATGATCACAAAAGTAACCAGCAGAGTCTTTAAAGTCGAAAGTACGTAGACTAATAGGTTTAGGGACACTTGGTTCTAACTTGCATCAACAGAAGTGTCCGTACCTGAGAAAAGAGCACAAAGGTTAGCTGGACATCAGGGCACAGTATATATTGTTGGCCCTTTTTATCAAAAGACTTGAAATCTATATTTCTGACAACATAGTGAACAGGAACAAAATCCAATTGGCATCATTAGTTGCTACTTCGGCACTTGTTTAATCTACTGGTATGACTTGGAATAAATTTATGTATGCACTCTTGATCATGCAAATTGTAAATGAGTCTTCCATATGATTGATAACAAAATCAGATTCGCACACACCAAAGGATGATGCAAATCTATAATTACCATGAAAACTAAATGATCTTACCAAAGGGAATAAAAACAGTGGCCATTTTCATTCTGACTTATGGTACATGCTTTACAATGTACCAAATTTCATAGCATACATAGTTGACAAAATTTCACAAAGTGCTGTCAGCCACATACCTAAACTGAGTTTAGGTTTTCGGCTTTCTGTTGTCGTTGATCGCAGCCCCCTTTACAGAGAGTTGCCTGCGCCTACACACATACACAGCCTGGTCAAGCCGAGTGCAAAACACAGACAGTGGATATAGGCACATACATATGTGCCATTTTGATATGAATCAAGAAACGAAATCATGAATATGTGTCCAATTGAGATGAGTAAAGAAACGAAATTACCTCTTTTCCGAGGTCACCGCTGGCATTACTTCCTCTGGGTCCTGAATCACAAGTGAATGGAGTTAGTTCGATAGTTGACAACATTGGATGAAAAAGACTGGCTGACTTCATATTATTACAGAAATGTGTGTGTATCATAAAAACACAAACCTCTGTTGTAGTCGTCACAGATGCTGTCAGCTGCTGTACTGGATTATCAGTAAGAACAGCACCAACCTGGCAAGAAAGTTAAGCAAATCATAAGGAAAAAAAGATAGAAACTAAATCATGAGGGTGAAACAAATTTGTATTAGTGGTCACAACCTGAATTGTCTCAGTACCCACAACCTGAACTGTCTCAGCAGCCACAACCTCAGGTTTCTCAGTAGCCACAACTTGAGGAGGCAAGTCCTGGAACAGAGGCTTCTTCACAGATGATTCCGTACAATCTTTCATCCTGCCATACAAAGCCAATAGAGCACCGTATCAGATCATGTGAATAATAAGACGAAACATTATCGATAGGAAAGATTGCCTTTATGCCTGGATTGCGTAACATACTTTAGTCCAAGTGGCTTTACAACGGATGGTGGTGACCTCTGAAGAGTCAACCTAGTAGGGGTCTGTTCATAACATAGTGCAAAGATTTTAAAAGGTCAAGAAGAGAAATAACATGAATCATACTAACATATACCAAGAGCTAGTATAGATAACAATTTGTAGTGAGAAGCAATAAAGCAGCAATAACCAGTGGGGCAACAGCATATGGGACAAAGGGCATACTGGAATAACATAATAAGAAATGACCGGACGAACAAACATACATTTTCTCTAGATAAACAACATAATTGAAAGACCAAACCAGCATTAGAACAAAGCTAACATTTTGATAAGATAAAATGTTTTCACCTGATCAGTGAAAGTATCAGTGGTGGCTGGAGCCTTAGCAGATGCAGAAGCAAAGTCTGAGGAAGTGGTCTGGCTTAATGCAGCTAGATTTGCTAAAGCAATCCCAGAGGAACTTAATCCACTGTCAGCAGAGTTGCTGCCTGATGCTAATGCCAGTCCAGTACCACGTTTGAGAGTAGAAGAATGAGGCTGCTTTCCATATTGCTCATCAATCCTATGAACTTGATAAGACGGTTTGACTGATTCAGCTTCAAAACTTTTTGATGTCACAGAAACAACAAAACGATACTTCTTCGACACAACAGCAGCTAGTTCTCTGGAGTAGACTGATCTGAGCGTGCAGTCTCCATAACCTGGTTCAAAGTTGTGCTCTGGGAAAGTCCAGTCCGAAGCAAACTTAGCAGTGGCTTGCCAATTATCTCTTTACCCACCCTGTCAAACATCACCAGCTCCACTTCACCGGTTCCATCAGATCCAACTAAGCAAATGCGGTACCTGCAGAAGACAGACAACAATCAGTAAAGAGATAAGAAACACCATCTTCAACAGCACTTTGCAAAAGATGATGATTACCTAGGCATTGCGCCTTTGCCGACACAACCTGTATCAGAACATTTGTATTGAGCACCAAATGGAACCGTTGTCTTATGGCAGGTTGTACACGATGAAAACCACCACCGCTGAGCAGGACTAAGTTTCGTAATAACAACGGTACAAAAGAACTTAGTTTTCTGCAAGAAAATAGGAGACCGGTCATGGCTAAGTAAAAAACTGCATTGGGAAAACAGAACTATACTAACATGGGTACATACATCATGATCCCAGATATTTAACTCAAGCAGTTCAGCAACAGTCTTTGTTTCAAGATCAACTTGGGAGCTGATCTCAGCTGCAGATTGTCCTGGAAGTAAGATGCTCTCAACAGCAGGAATACCACCCTTTAACCTATGGGAGCAAAGGAAAAAATAACAATTGTCAAGCATAAAGACCATAGATGTATGGAATAAAATGGAAATCACACTCTTGCCACATCCATCTTAGCTACCTTGCGCGCAACTCATTGATCTCAGGCAAGTCCTCATTAAGGTACCAACGACATGGAGCGCTGCCGCTGAGTCCCTTCTGGCCTGTGAGCAGCAAAATGGAAACATATTGGAAGAAGATGAAGCGAAGACTGCACTATCATACACCATGTTCTGATAGAAATACTGACCTTCATATGGTTTCACCAAGGTGCCAACAAAGATGCCTACAATTGGTTCTTTTCCAGCAGCTTCAAGCACACCTTCTCCATCAAAGGCAATTGCACGTTCTCCCCATAGGATAAGACTAACCTTGTAACCACTGTAAACAGAACGAAGACGGATCAAAAGATATAGATCGAGCAGGAAAAACAGGGCAAGACCATGCAAGTTATAAAACATAGACTTACTTTATATCACTCAGGTAAATAACCCTTTTAATAGATGGTGTAGCACGATACGCGCTGTGGTACTGAGCAGCCGGAGATATACCAGTGATGATGCCTAGCACATCTACAAATGATAGTAATTCACTAAAGGTCTTGGAACAATCAACAGAAAGAAGAAACTCCACAAAATGTACAAACAAATAAAATAGACAGTACTTAGCTCTACCTGTAAATAAGTTCTCTGGCATGTCTTCAGGCTGTGGCAGCTCATCAAGTGGAGTCAAAGCATAAGTGCACAGTGGATAATCCATTATGGTACTATTAATCTCTACCACAGATGTGTATTTGCCAATCCTGATCATGTACTGATTATCCACCGGTCTGTAGTTACGTTTCTTTGCAGTAACCAAAAACCTTTTTAGCTGATAAACCCTCCCTTCGAAAATCCTTTCAATGAAGTTGTCAACTAACAGCTCTGATATCTCACCATACATGTGGTTTCCCTAGAGCAAACAGTACAAAATCATTTCATGCACAATAGGAGAACGAACAAATGAAACAAAAACAAATAAAGTACTTGCCTGAGTGTCCTGGAGCACCATGTCTGTGTGCTTTATAGGTCCATCATCCGTGGCTCCACGATGCTGCCACAGCCTAGAGACATAGACCTGAATTGTCCAGTGGCGGCTGGTCGGGTTGAGGTCACTCAATGGATTAGCCGCCATCTGTAGATAAAAAAGATAGCCAAGTGTTAGGTCAATAAGTAACTACATCGCAGCAGATAAAATGAGAGAATGTATGTACACACATGTATTAACTGTGTTCCAAAAGGATTGCACCGCAGAAACACAAAATAGACAAAACCATCATTAATGGTAGAATCCAGTCACAAAAGACAGGCAGAATGTGTTTATCAGAAACACATGTGGAGTAGATATGACATAACATATTATACATACAAACAGAGAAACCATGCATCCTACAAAAGGTTTGACATATTACCAGATAAGCATGTACAAAACAGTCATACACATCGTGGAGAAAGACAGGGAGAAGGGAAAAGTATATACAAACATAACGAAGAGCTTCACAGGTTACCCAAGCCAGCGGCCTTAAAGACCTCACGGTATACAACATTTTTTGTTTGTGATCCACATGACTTGTCCTCATCTAGGATCAATATTTTCAGAAACTTTCTAGATGTCACACGGGACACAGCCACATATAATTGACCGTGTGAGAAAACCGGTGTTTTTAGATATAAACCAACAGAGGTAAGGGTCTGGCCTTGACTCTTATTAATAGTCATAGCATAGCAAAGCCGAATAGGAAACTGGCGTCGTTGGAGTATGAAAGGCCATTTAGTTTTTTTTGCTGTTAACTCAATCCTAGGAATGTACACAACATCTCCTATATGTGATCCTGTGATAATAACAGCTTTAATCACACGATCAGCAAGGTCCAAGATAATTAGGAGTGTGCCATTGCAAAGACCAGCAGAGTGGCTTATATTCCTAAGAAGCATTATCGGAGCACCCTTCTTTAGAAACAATCTGTGTCTAGGGAAATTCGGCACAACGATTGCATTCAGAACTTCAGGAGGGTAAAAAAGATCATCTTCTCGGACAGCACCAGCAGGACTAACTTTAGAGTCGTAGCTAAGGTATTCTCTACCTTCGGTAGGAACCATGTCAATTACATGTGTGTTGATCTCCTCAGCAATATCATTGGTGGGTGCTAATATAGCTCGCTGGCGCAAATACGTGGAGTCTTGGTAGTTAGAGACAAAGTCTACATAGACAGCCTCTACTATGGCCGCTATAGGATTACCGTCCGTATGAATCAGTAGGTCATCTGGAATATCAATCCAGGTTGAAGTAACATCAGCACCACGTGCTACCGTTGGCAACCTTCCCTCCCCAAGAGCGAGTACCCACTTGCTAAATAAATCAATCTCTTCTAACAAAGAAACATCTGCATTTGGCACAGAGAGCCTCATGTTTTCTGTCAGGGATAAAACAGTGACAAAAGCCCACAAAGGTGAGTTTGTAATTGCAGTGGCAACAATTTGTGGCCGAGAACCAGCTATCACAACAGGTAGTATTTGCCGAACATCCCCACCCAAAACAACAACAATACCACCAAAAGGAATAAGAGCACATTTAGGATCATCAGTAGATAAGATGTCACGCAAACTCCTGTCTAACGCCTCAAAACACACCCGGTTTGTCATAAGCGCTTCATCCCAGATGATTAAGCATGTTTTTTTCAGGAGATCAGCCAAGTGGGAACCCCTTTTGATATCACAAAAAGAATTCTCGTCGATGTCAATAGGAATCTTAAAACGTGAGTGTGCAGTTCGACCACCAGGCAATAAAAGCGAGGCAACACCAGAAGAAGCAACAGTAAGAACAATCTTCTCCTGCCCTCTAAGGAAAGAGACAATGGCATTCCATAAAAAAGTTTTCCCGGTCCCTCCAAAGCCAGAAACAAAGTAAAAACCAGGGTTTTCTTGGTTTTCTTCCAAAACGCGCTGAACAATTGTTTTAAAGGCAGAACGTTGCTCAGCATTAAGCCTACCAAATAGAAAAATAGCTTCTTTTGCAAGAGCAGCTGAATCATAGGCCATCTCTTCTTGAATCATTCTGTTCTCATGAAAAGGACCAATGCAAGTTGTCCTCGGCGGTAAGTTAAAGTCTCCTATCCTAGAACCATTCTTGACAAAAACCTCACCAAGGTTAGCGAGTAACAGGTCTCTAAGTTGTTCAGTGGGAACAACATAGTCTTGCTTGAGTAGAGCCTGCCTAACGCTATATTGGATATCATCGGCCATAGCAACCCAGTACCGCTCAAAAAATGCCCTCTCATCAGTCACTTCACAGTGAATAAGCATGGTCACAAAGAGCTGCCGCAAACGTGCCCCAAAACCCCAGATTACAGCTTCATCAAAGGCACGATACCACTCGGTGTCATCTCCCAGAAGGCCCCGAGCAGCACAGGCCTCTTTAAAAGTACGAAAAGCTTTGTTCTCAAATGTTCTAAGGTCTGCAAAAGAACTCGCCCCTTTAACAATCATGAGAAGTGTACGCAAGTAGTAGAGTTCACCAGCAATTGGATGGACATAGTAAATACGGCCTATTCTATCACACCTTCCACGTTCATGCCAAGATCTAGTTTCTGGATCCCATGTCCACTGTGTTGGGAAATCACAGTATGTTAATGATCTAGCATGAGGAAATAATGTATTGGCAACAAACCACTCTGTAAGCATTGTCTTTCTCAAAAAATCATTGTCAACAATCTTAGTGAGGTCAGTATCAGCCCTGAACATAATAACATTCATATCAGGTGTGTGCACCGGTAATCTTTCAACAGAAGGAGTTTTCCCATGTATGGTATAACCATAGATTCTCCATAACGCGTCGTACTCACAGATATACCTACACCGTACATACTCTCGAACCTCATCGATGTTGACAGGTTTGTTACTGTCCTCAGGGACACCCTTCCCTTTGACCCTCTCTAGATACATGATGGCTACGTGTTGCTGAACCCCAAGAGGAAGGTTATGATGTAGACAGCAGAAGTTTTCCCTTGAATAATCTACCCAAGGTTTAATCCCAGTAGGACTTGACGATCTATCGGAAGGTTGTTGATGTTGACTCCCCCTGGCGCTAGGGAGCTTGCACCAACGTGGAATCTGCACAGACACAAACCAGAACTTTGCCCAACACGAAACAGAGAGGTTGTCAATCTCTCCGGTCTTGCAGAAACAAAGAGTTAAACGTATGGTGTGGAAAACAGCAGGAAAAACAGCAAGTAACAGGAAACAGATGATTGCAGCAGGTTGTGTAAACAGTATGAGGAAATTGGACCAGGGTCCACAGTTCACTAGTGGTGTCTCTCTCAGAACAGATAACTAGCATGTTGGGTAAACAAATTACAGCTGGGCAATTGACAAATAGAGAGGGCATAACAATGCAATACATGCCAAGATGTCTACTATGAAATCTAGTTGGGCATTACAACAAAGTACATAGACCGTTATTCCAACCGCATCTATGCCTAAATAATCCACCTTCAAGGCAGCATCCGCATCCATTCAGTATTAAGTTGCTAACAACAGATTATTGCATGAAGTAAAGTGTGTAATGTAATCAATACAAGTGCCCTTGGACACTGCACCAATGTTTTATCCCTAGTAGCAACAGCACATCTACCATCTTAGACCTTTCTGTCACTGATCCAGATATCTAGAGACTGAACCCACTATCGAGCATAAATACCCCCTCTTGGAGTCACAAGCATCTACTTGGCCAAAGCATCTACTAGCAACGGAGAGCATGCAAGATCAAGAGCACATAGATAAACAACTTGAATAAACATGGTATCAATATTCATCGGATCCCAGCAAACACAACATCTAGCATTACAATAAGATGATCTTGATCATGTTAGGCAGCTCACAAGATCTAAACATGGAGGCACAAGGTAGAGAGACAACCATCTAGCTACTGCTATGGACCCGTAGTCCAGGGGTGGACTACTCACGCATCACTCCGGAGGCAGGCATGGTGATGTAGAGCCCTCCGGTGATGATCTCCCCTCCGGCAGGGTGCCGGGAAGAGCTTCAGAACTCCTCCGATCTGAGATTGACGATGACGGCCGCGACGGAACTTTTCGTGGAATATGATCGACCGTAATAGGGTTTTCGCGTCGCGGAGAATATATAGGCGAAGAGGCGGCGTCGGTGGCCGAGGGGGGCCACCACGCCATAGGGGGGCGCGGGCCCACCCTGGGCCGCGCCCTAGTGTGGCGTGGCCCCCTGGTGGGTCTGCTCCGACTCCCCTTTGGACTCCGTGATCTCCTCGTGATATTATTGACGATGTCTTTTGTTTCGTCCAATTCCGAGAATATTTCCTTAATAGATTTTCTGAAACCAAAAACAGCAGAAAACAGGGAACTGGCACTGTGGCATCTTGTTAATAGGTTAGTCCCAGAAAATGCATAAAAATGATATAAAGTGTAACCAAAACATGTAGCAATTGATATAATAACAGCATGGAACATCAAAAATTATAGATACGTTTGAGACGTATCAAGCATCCCCAAGCTTAGTTCCTGCTCGTCCTCGAGTAGGTAAACGATAAAAACAGATAATTTTTGAAGTGACATGCTACCAACACAATCTTTGATCAAATAACAATGTAATGCACATGATCTGAATGAAGTGATCCAAGCCAATGGTCTATAGTTTGCAAGCAAGTAAATAAAGAGTAAACATAAGTGATCACACAAGTGCAAACTTTCATGAATAACACTATAAAACATTTAGAGATATAATAGTCTAACATAATAGTTAGTTCACAGCAGCAATAATTCTCAACATGAAAGTGTTTGTATCAACACAAAGGAAGATAATAGCTTCAGCTTTTGCTTCAACTTTCAACATGTATATCATATAGATAATGTCAATGCAAAGAATATGATCAACCAAACACAAAGTTATGTAAAAACTGTTATACTGGAGTTGACAATGATGTTTGCTTAAGTAGACAGAAAGAAGTGGGAAAACTGACTCAACATAAAAGTAAAAGAATGGCCCTTCGCAGAGGGAAGCAGGGATTAACATCATGTGCTAGAGCTGTAGTTCCCGAAGGCATATAGAGAGCATAAAATATTGTTTTGTAAGGTAATGGTGTATACAGGTGTCAACAAATCAGCAAATAGGCAATACTCTACTTCACTAGTTGATCAAACTTTACAAGAGCGGCTCCCATGAAGGACGTTATTTCTACCAGCGGGCAGATCATCCCTCTTCTCTTTTGTTTACACACTTGTGAACATTGCTTGACTGACGAATCAGGGGCAAAAAGATGTGAAGAGAATTGTTTGGTTAAAGTTGTAATTAATTGGGACTGGGCACCCCGTTGCCAGCTCTTTTTGCAAAATTATTGGATAAGCGGATGTATATGCCACTAGTCCAGGTGTGTAAAATTTGATCAACCAGGAAATAAAGACCACCTATCTACGTCCTTATGAGCTTTTCAAGTAGTGACACAAAAAGGAAATTGTTTTGAGTAGTTAGTAGATAGCACATGAAGAAATTTACTTGGAATGGTGAAAACACCACATAATAGGTAGGTATGGTGGACACAGGTGGCATGGATTTGGCTCAAGGTTTTGGATGTACAAGAAGCATTCCCTCTTAGTACAGAGTTTAGGCTAGCAAGGTTATTATAAGCAAACATCATTATCAACTGGAATAGCAAGAGTGTACATAAAACACAAGGTTTGACGAACCATAGACTCCCACTGTCTTCCTTGTTAACACATAGCCTTCATCCAAAAATTATCTAGACTACTATGGACTTCCAATTATGCAACAGATTATTATAGCAGAAAATCCTTATAGTAGTTCTTCATTAATAGCCATTACTTACATGATGCACAAGCTTAAACATTAATTACTTGACAGCTCAAAACAATTGGCAAGCATCAAATTACTCAAGACAACGATCTAAAAAGATTCATGTAAGCATTTTATACCACTACCACATGCATAGCATTTTTCTGGTCCAACCAAACACCAATCAACTTATTTGACAACTCTCCAAACAGATATAAGTGAAGCAAGAGAGTACTTTCTTCAAAAGAAACTGAAAGCTCTAACAAGAGATACATGAAAAACTGAGAGCTAACAGCAATAACAGCAACTAGACAGGAATACTCAACAAGTATAAGTGAAGCACAAGAGTATTCTAATGAAAAAGTGGAGCGTGTCTCTCTCCCAAACATGAATACTAGGATCCAACAAGTATAGCACAGCAAACAAAACAAAACAAACTGAAAACAAAAACACACTGACGCTCCAAGGAAGAGTACACTAGCATGAAGCAATAAAAATATAGCACCATTAGAGATGACCTGATAATTTGTAGATGAAGAAGGGGATGCCTTGGGCATCCCCAAGCTTAGATGCTTGAGTCTTCTTGAAATATGCTGGGGAGGTAAGCCTCCCCAAGCTTAAGCTCTTCACTCTTCTTGATCATGTAATATCATTCTCCTCTATCAACACTTGAAAACTTCCTTCACACCAAAACTTAACAGCTTTTCTCATTAGCAGGTTAGTGCACTAAAAGATAATACTTCAAAGTTCTAGCAAAGACAAAACTCACAAGCCAACTATTTTAAACATTAGCCACTGTTACTAGGCTCAAGTGGGCACTTTTACACGAAAAGAAACCACTTAAAAACTTGTAAAAGAGAGAATGCAAAATAAAAGACAGAATCTGTCAAACCAGAACAGTCTGTAATGACGAATTTTTTCGAGGCACTTACGATGCTCAGATGAAAAACTTTTGAAATAATGAAAGTTGCGTAACATCATCAGGAACATGCACAAAAAGTTTCAGCATTTTTCGATTTTTTCTGATTTTCTACTGAATTAAACGGTGACGAACAGCAATCTGTCCCAATGCAGTCCCGAAAATAAAACCAACTTTGCATTAGTAACTCTCCTTGGCACAACAAAACAGCAAATAAAAGATACAAAGGAGTTGCTACAGAGGTAAACAAACATCCTTGACTAATACTGAAAATAAAAGATAATGGGTTGCCTCCCAAAAGCGCTTTCTTTAACGCCTTTTAGCTAGGCATAGTGATTTTTATGATGCTCACATAAAGATGAGAGTTGAAACGTAAAAGAGAGCATCAAGAAGCATATATAAAACATGTTTAAATCTAACACTCTTCCTATGCATAGGAGCCTTGTAAGAAAACAAGTAAATGAAGCACAAAGTGACTAGCATAGGAAGACAAAACAAGTGCAACTTCAAAATTTTCAACATAAAGAGAGGAGACTTAATATTATTGTGATATATGAAACTATGTCTCCCTCTCACATAATGACCAGTAGGTTTTAAAGAAACCATCATATAAAAGCAACACAAGAGAAAGCTCAAAACTTTCATCACAAAGAGAGGAAATCTAATAACATGAAGATTTCTATAACCATATTTTCCTCTCTCAAAATAATTTTCAGTAGCATCATGAATAGACTCAACAATATAGCTATCACATGAAGCATGCTTTTCATGATCTTCAAACACATAATTTTTATTAAGCTCAAAAACAGTGGAGTCATTAAACTCACTTTTGACAATAGTAGCAAGATTAATATCATCAGGCAATATAGGACCATCATCAAGAGAATTATCATAAATAACATTAGGGAGCACATTTTTACTTTCTGCAATTTCCTCTTTTACTGAGTCAAGGAGGATGTTTACTTCAAATTTATCAAAAGGAGATATTTCAATAGAATCATGACATTCAAAAGTATAGCATTCTTCCTCCTCCAAGCTTGGGGGACTAAAAATATCATTTTTATCAAAACCAGCTTCCCCAAGCTTAGAGCTTTCCATGGCATTAGCAATAATGGTGTTCAAAGAATGTATGCTAATAACATTGCTACTATCATGATTGTTATGCAAATAAAGTTCCATAGGCTTTTTAATTTTCTCTTCAAACACCTCATGTCCCAACTCAAGATAAATTTCATAAAGCTCTCTCATGTTGTTTTCAGCCATAGGACTAGTTTCAAGGAAAGTAACTAGTGATAGCAAGTAAAGAGCTAGACATAATAACTCAGCAAGAAACAAAACCGAAAATAAACTAAATGCAAGTAACTAATTTTTTTGTATTTTTGAATATTGAAAGCAAACAAGATAAAATAAAATAAACTAAGCAAGACAAAAACAAAGTAAAGAGATTGGAACTGAGAGACTCCCCTTTCCAATAGCCTCCAAGTCCCCGGCAACGGCGCCAGAAAACAGCTGGTGCCTGGTTGACGGGAGAGTATTTGAGGATGATGATGATGGTGATGATGAGTACTTCCCCGGCAACGGCGCCAGAAAACAGCTTGATGGCTACGTGTTGGTGAACCCCAAGAGGAAGGTTATGATGTAGACAGCAGAAGTTTTCCCTTGAATAATCTACCCAAGGTTATCAATCCAGTAGGACTTGACGATCTATCGGAAGGTTGTTGATGTTGACTCCCCCTGGCGCTAGGGAGCTTGCACCAACGTGGAATCTGCACAGACACAAACCAGAACTTTGCCCAACACGAAACAGAGAGGTTGTCAATCTCTCCGGTCTTGCAGAAACAAAGAGTTAAACGTATGGTGTGGAAAACAGCAGGAAAAACAGCAAGTAACAGGAAACAGATGATTGCAGCAGGTTGTGTAAACAGTATGAGGAAATTGGACCAGGGTCCACAGTTCACTAGTGGTGTCTCTCTCAGAACAGATAACTAGCATGTTGGGTAAACAAATTACAGCTGGGCAATTGACAAATAGAGAGGGCATAACAATGCAATACATGCCAAGATGTCTACTATGAAATCTAGTTGGGCATTACAACAAAGTACATAGACCGTTATTCCAACCGCATCTATGCCTAAATAATCCACCTTCAAGGCAGCATCCGCATCCATTCAGTATTAAGTTGCTAACAACAGATTATTGCATGAAGTAAAGTGTGTAATGTAATCAATACAAGTGCCCTTGGACACTGCACCAATGTTTTATCCCTAGTAGCAACAGCACATCTACCATCTTAGACCTTTCTGTCACTGATCCAGATATCTAGAGACTGAACCCACTATCGAGCATAAATACCCCCTCTTGGAGTCACAAGCATCTACTTGGCCAAAGCATCTACTAGCAACGGAGAGCATGCAAGATCAAGAGCACATAGATAAACAACTTGAATAAACATGGTATCAATATTCATCGGATCCCAGCAAACACAACATCTAGCATTACAATAAGATGATCTTGATCATGTTAGGCAGCTCACAAGATCTAAACATGGAGGCACAAGGTAGAGAGACAACCATCTAGCTACTGCTATGGACCCGTAGTCCAGGGGTGGACTACTCACGCATCACTCCGGAGGCAGGCATGGTGATGTAGAGCCCTCCGGTGATGATCTCCCTCCGGCAGGGTGCCGGGAAGAGCTTCAGAACTCCTCCGATCTGAGATTGACGATGACGGCCGCGACGGAACTTTTCGTGGAATATGATCGACCGTAATAGGGTTTTCGCGTCGCGGAGAATATATAGGCGAAGAGGCGGCGTCGGTGGCCGAGGGGGGCCACCACGCCATAGGGGGGCGCGGGCCCACCCTGGGCCGCGCCCTAGTGTGGCGTGGCCCCCTGGTGGGTCTGCTCCGACTCCCCTTTGGACTCCGTGATCTCCTCGTGATATTATTGACGATGTCTTTTGTTTCGTCCAATTCCGAGAATATTTCCTTAATAGATTTTCTGAAACCAAAAACAGCAGAAAACAGGGAACTGGCACTGTGGCATCTTGTTAATAGGTTAGTCCCAGAAAATGCATAAAAATGATATAAAGTGTAACCAAAACATGTAGCAATTGATATAAAACAGCATGGAACATCAAAAATTATAGATACGTTTGAGACGTATCAATACACATTTGAAAAATCAGCACCTTTAGTGACATACTTGAATAAATATTTCATGACCTGAGTTTTGTTACACCATTCAACATTCATGTGAGCTTGATACTTTTTTAACAGGGCCATGTTATACGGTACTACCCACTGGTTATCAAGCCAATGACCATTCTTAAACACACGCCGGCCATTGTCACGACGTCTATAAAGTGCAAAACCATTTTCATCTATAACAGTTTCTGGTTGAAAGCTCTTTGGAAAATGTTTAGAGCAGAGCCCTTTTTGCATGCAAACACATTTATCATTAAGCACACCACAAGGACCATGCATCATGAACTCAGAAACTAAAACATAACCAAGTGGATCCTCTAAAGGATCTGGAATCTCAGCAGAAATGTAAGAATCAATAACCTCTGCAGTCGCCTCAACGTCCGGCTTGTCTTGCCAGGTGAGAATATGACCGTGTGGAAGCCCTCGCTTCTGGAACTCGACCGTATAGAGAACTGCAAGAAACAAAGGTCAATGAGCACACCACAAACTTGTTGAGAGCATAATCATAGAAGGTAACTAAAAAAAAGGCCACAAACAGTACCAGCCTTTATAGGACCATATGCACGACCGGACTTAATATCCGCAAGAAACTCCTCGAGTTTCATGTTATAAACCCTAACAACGATATCAGCCCTATCAGAAGGCTTTTGCCCAGGCTCAAGCAAAAGGGCTTCAGTTATTGCAGGACACTTAGGGTTACAGGTGAAGGTAGAAAAAATGTCAGGACAACCATGAACACGAGAAACAGCCAAAGCATCCTGGAAATTTTCTTGGAAGTAACCGCGACCTCCAATATGGCTAGAAGGCAAGATGGTTCTTTTACCAACAGCTTCACCGTCAACAAACCCTTGACCAACAGCGTCTGCAATACCCTGAAAGTGGTCACTTCTAAGCTTGTCCTGGTTTGTAAGGATGAACCACAAACGTGCCTCATCAATGCTAGCCCGTGCATCAACAACAACTTGTGAAGACAAGAGGGCATAACACAAATAAGGGGTGGACTGGTCCAGTCGGTAGCTACACACAAAACAGTAGTAGTCTTGCATAGTCAAAGTGTTACGTGTACCGCCTCTATTAGCTACGTCACCAATATAAGGGATGTTCAGATGGAAACCTCTTTCAGCAAAAGGGAACAACAAAGGATATTGCAAAGACATAAAAGCAGGATGTAAAGAACAAATTTGTTGCAAGCCTTCTTCTTTGTTGTCGATAATAATATCACGGGAGGTTGCCTCAAGAGTAAAATCACCAACAACCAAAGCTGCCAGTTCAGTAGTTGTTGGCAAATTATACTGAGGTCCATCACCATCAGAAGGAGCAACCAAACGTATAGAAACATGTTCATTCTCATTGCCTTTAATCCGTTCGCTAGCTGTTCGGAATGTCTGTACCAAAGGGTTACAGGCATTAAGCATGGCAAGCAAACCAGCAACTATGACCTCATCTAAGTTCGCATTGGTATCATTGTCCGGATTCACAGCATTGATCCTATTGTAAACCTCATTACTGGTGTCATAAATATACAGTTCAACATACTTGGGGCTTTCTCTCTCCCCGTCAAACCTAGGTGAATCTTTTTTCTTTGGCACGAGAGACCCCATCCGATGAGAGACTTGGCCACAGATTTTAAAAATATTGGGACCACGCGAGTTGTTGATTGACCGATCAATGTTGGCGCCCATGGAAGTGAAAGCAAACAAACAGTTATACTGTCGAATCTTGGAGACAAAACGTTTGGCACGGCGGTTACCATTAAAACGTAGCAACTTAGCTAGGAAAGCGGGTGGTTTTTTGAAGGGTGGAATGTAGACCTTTCCACCCTTGCAACAAAGGCTATAGAGGACACGCCGTAGAGGGACAGAAGAGGTTGATTTAAGACGCTCCGCGAACCAAAATATCGCACCACAGAGCTGACACTGAAACTCGGGGGGCCAAAGTACGAACGTCCTGCGTAAGACACTAAACACACCAAACACAGCAAACAAACCTTAGATCAACAAAGGGCAAAAAAAATTAGGAAAAAAGAATACAAAGACCAAACAGATTACCTTTTAAACTTTCAGAAAAAGCAACACTAAAACCAGTCCAATCATCACTCAGCGGTCCTTCGATAATATGTTCTACGGTGAAAGATTTATGTACCGAAGCAAGTGAGAGAAGAGTGGAAGGAACAAAAACGACACAAACAAAATTCAATCGAAACTACAGAATCCACACCTGCATAATTAGTCCGTTTTAAGTGAAGCCTAAGCCTCCGCCTTTCACGATTTATCTTAGTAATATTAGCACTGAGAAAAGGAAGCCAACCGTCCCCTAGATTTCAGAACAAAGATAGAAATGAGACAAAAGAAAAACAGAGGCACAAGCATCGACAAAAAGTTTTTTTAGAAAACAGCATACTCTTTCTCTTATGAGCTGGCAAATCAGGCGGTGGGCGGGGAACCCAATCAGGAGTCACGTACGCTGCAGGGCGTCGCCGAGGCGCCATAAGAAGCAGCACTAACAAAGGCAAAACAAAAGGCACAGCATCCTGACATGGACATCAAGAGAAGGAAGAAGAGTATCACAAAGAGGAAACAACAAACACACCCTCGATCCTAATGCACTAAGCTTCAAGGAGCCTCCTCCGGGTCTAAAGGTTTAACCCTTTACATTAGAGGCTACAAAATCCAGTAGATAAACAAAAGGCTACAAAACAATAACATCACAGGCAAACGATCAAGACCTCCATTATAACTTCTCCAGCATTCATAATGCCCTAAGCTTCCAGAAGCCTCCTCGGGTCTAAAGGTACAACTCTTTACATTAGTCATGGCCATAATTTGTAACGGCCCTTCCACCATGAGACACCATAGCGCCTGTCCTTAAGACAATAATCACCAAAAGTGGAAGAAACAGTTTTCAGAAAAGAGCCGCAGCACAGAGAGGAAGATGATATAGAAATGAACTAAAAAAAGTTCCAGAAACAAACTAACTACATGGGATCCACCTCTCACGAATCACACCTAGGATAACACAGCCATTATTAGGCTTCATACATCTTCCACAATCAGGGAGCCTGAGGTGTGTTGTTGAAACATAAACATCAAACCAAACAAAAGAATTAACAGATGGCCCAGAGCACCAAGATGGAAGATGGTCATAAACAACTAAACTAAATAAAGTTGAAAAGCAATAAGATAATAAAATAGGCGCAGAACATCCATTTATTGTAAACAACATTATTATCAATAATAATCTCTTTTACACTCATGAACTGAAGAACCCTTGTTCCCCAAGAAAATACTTCAAATATTACACACAGACCCGAGAAGCTGATTACATAGTATTTGCCACTGGACCGCACTTGTGCCATCTACACTACCAGTAGCAGAACTACAACCCAGGGCACTAACAGAACGGGCTAGCGAACTCGCAAGTAATACAGCAGATCGGGCAATTTCCCTATAAGCCAGCATACCCTCATAATTGTAGTCATGGACTACGAACCCATACAGAGCCTGTAAAAACCGGATGGCTTGAAGAGCAGAATCTTCATAAGGACAGCGTGAACCAACAGAGGCACGGGCCCAAAAAAAAAGGCGCGCGGGCCTAGCTCCCTCTAAAAGATGGACCTCAAGCTCCACACCTCCAAGGACGGAGCCATCGCCACCTATCTCACGGAGGTAGGAATGGGATGGCAAACAACATTGTGAAGCAACAATCTCCAGCAAAGCAACAGAGGAAGAGCACACAGCGAACATCCTGTGGTAAATAAGGAAATAAACGGGAAAACACACACCCCAAAAGTAAAGAACACCCGTAAGACCAACACATATTGACAATAGGGAACATGTACAACCAAGGCATAAATAAAGGAAGCAAAATAAGAAAATACAGAATAGCATCTATACCTGACAGAAAGAACGATCCTGACACTACTGCAGAATAGGTTATAGCCGCCAGCACATTAGTGACGGGCAAAAATATGCCCGTCACTGATAACAGTTATCAGTGACGGGCAGCATTATGCCCGTCACTAGTAAAGGTTGGTAGGCGCCCATAGAAAATAGCAGTGACGGTTGAATATTCCTGCCCGTCACTGGTAATACTAGTGACGGGTCTGGAGGGCTGCCCGTCGCTGGTGTTAGTATTAATAGTGACAGGCTTGTTTATATGACCGTCGCTGGTTGTTTTTGTTTTTCTTTGGAAAAAAATTCAGAAGAAGAAAACGAGATGAGTTAATGGGTAGCCTGGAATTTAATGGTAGTAAAAGCTATTCCAACCGTAGTACTCGTGGATCGTTAGGTAGCCTGATGGATCCATGTACGTGTACGTCCAGCTTCTCTCCAGCCTGGCAGCAGCGCGCAATGCGTGCGAGTCGCTCCTGACTCGGTGCAGCTTCCTGCGCGCGTATGTGCCGCATCGATCCATCCTGCACACGTCCAGCACTTTTTCCTGCGCGAGGGAAAGAAGAAGAAAAAAGGCTCGGATTTGGCATGGTGTCGCGTGGCGATGACGTCCGAGTGCTTCTGTGATGCGGATCGATGCCGTTGACGTCTCGTCCGCCACGGAGTCCCGGTCGACTTGAAAATTGCAACCCGAGTCGGACCAGGTGATTCGTTTTCTTTTGCCATAAAGGTCGATCGACCCCCCTGTTTGTCGTACGAAATAACGAGCTCGATCTACAACTCCATCGATTTGGGCGACGCCTAATTTGGCCTAGCACACGATCAAGTTCGGCGGCGAATTGAAAGGAGATTGGAGACGAGTAGAAGGCAGTTGGGCGACGCTGTTGAGAACGCACTACTCCAAGGTACCATCGTTCTACATATTTAATATCTCCCGTTCCACGTATTTAATCAAAATCACTCGCAAGTCTCATTGGGCGCAATATTTTTTTACTTTTTGCTTCAGAAACTTGTCCTGTTTTCCGTTTATCTTGAATTGCTCTTCCCAATTAAATTTGAATTTACATGTATTTTAGGGATGGATCGAAGTTGGATGTACACGGAGGACCGCTTGACACAAAGTTTCCATGATCATGTGAACGAGTTTCTTGATGCCGCGGAGGGTGATATGTTGCGAAAGGGTGGCACGAAGATATCTTGTCCGTGCAGTTCTTGTCGGAACTTAACGTTGTATGAAAGGAAATCTGGGTCCTTGCACATGCACCTCATGCGTTGGGGTTTCATGGAAGGTTATACAAGGTGGACAAGTCATGGGGAGGAGGCTGAGGTTGTTGTCGATGGCGAAGGGTCCGATGACGAGGCGCGTCATGAAGAGTCGGCCCAAGAAAATATGACGGAAGCCGGAGATTTTGTACATGATGCAGAGGAGACCCTAGCGGATTCACATGATTTGGCCAAAATGGTCAACGACCCTCATGTGCAAGAGCAGATTTTGAAAGACACGGATAACGACAGAGCGGCTGACAGAGAGCGGGCCAAGTTGCAGACACTGGTGAAAGACTCAGAAACCCCCTTGTATCCCGGCTGCGATCCCGAGTACACCCGCCTATCGGTGACGCTCGAACTTCTAAGGCTGAAGGCGGTCCACAACGACACAGATGGAAGCCTCGATAATAAATTGGAGTATCTTAGAAAGGTCTTGCCGAAGGGGAACGTGCTGCCTAGGAGTTGCGATGAGGCCAAGAAAATTGTGTGCCCTCTTGGATTGGAGGTGGTGAGATACCATGCTTGTCCAAATGATTGCATCATTTATCGTGGGGAGCACGAGAAGCTAAAAAAGTGCCCAGAGTGCAATGCATCCCGGTTCAAGCGGGGAAAGAGCCCACAAGCGGAAACCGTGGAAAAATTGATGAGCGGTGCTCCTGCAAAGGTTGTATGGTACCTTCCAATCATTCCCCGTTTGAAGCGTCTATTCGCAAAAAAGAATGAGGCAAAGTTGTTGCGTTGGCATGAGGAGGGACGGAAAATTGAGAAAGGCGTGATGAGACACCCTGCAGATGCTTGCCAGTGGAAAGCTATCGACGACGAATTTCCCACGTTCGGAGGAGACCCAAGGAACATCAGATTTGGTATGAGTACGGACGGAATAAACCCTTTTGGCAACATGAGTAGCAGGCACAGCACTTGGCCCGTTGTTATGTGGATGTACAACCTCCCTCCATGGCTATGTCTGAAGCGGAAGTACATACACCTATCTTTGCTTATTCAAGGCCCGAAACAACCTGGGAATGATATCAACATGTACCAAAAACTATTGTATGAGGAGTTGGAGACACTATGGAAAGGGGTTGAGGTATGGGACGCTTATGGAGAAGACGTCTTTAATATGAAAGGTTTGCTTCTCACAACAGTACAGGACTATCCAGCCTTGGGATATAATTCCGGCATGTGTGTCCATGGATACAATGCATGCGTGCAGTGCATGAATGATACAACAAGTTGTCGCCTAATAGGCTCTCAGAAAATCGTGTACATGGGACATCGAAGATGGCTTCCAGAAGATGACCCATGGAGACAGGAAAAAGAAAAGTTCGACAATACAGTTGAGACCCGGTCACCGCCACGTAAGAGGAGCGGGGAAGATATATTGGAACTGCTGAACTCTTGGGCCGAATGCCCTAAGGCGGGAAAGAAGCAGAAGAAGGTAAAGCCGTTGGAAGGCGTGTGGAAAACAAAATCTGTATTCTGGGACTTGGAGTATTGGCCTTTTCTTGACACACGACATTGCATAGATGTCATGCATGTCGAAAAGAATGTGTGTGAGAGCTTGCTCGGTCTCTTGCTCCACTTGCCAGACAAGACAAAAGATGGGCCGAAAGCAAGAGCAGACTTGGAAAATCTCGGGATACGAAGAGAACTATGGGCAAGAGAGGAGAAGAGCAATGAAGGAAGGGGTGTTACGAAAATCAAGACGGATTCTTCCCCTACAACCCAAGACCTCCCGCCGCCTATCGACACCGCCGTCGCACGGCCCCAACGCCGCCGACCCCGCCATTCCTCCCCGCCGCCTACGCCGCCACGCATCCACGCCACCGACGCCGCGCTGATTCTTCCCCTACAACCCAAGACCTCCCGCCGCCTATCGACACCGCCGTCGCACGGCCCCAACGCTGCCGACCCCGCCATTCCTCCCCGCCGCCTACGCCGCCAGGCATCCACGCCGCCGACGCCGCGCTTCAAATTCCCCCGCAGCGTAAGGCCTCCCGCATCCTACGCTTCAAATTACTAGTTGCTGAATCTTTGACATCCGAGTTCTGACTGCTATGACCTCTGAAATTTTGCTGACAGTAAAACCAACTAATAAACTTCCTACTTGGCTCTAATCATCTATATATAAGACATATAGTACTGAACTAGTGATCAGTACGAATGCTGAGGGAGGAGCATAGGCATCCTATCCCACTGAACATTATTAGTGTGTGTGATAATTCGATCGCCACAATATACTGAATAAAGGATTGGAATTTTGATGACTAGTATATGTATATATAATCTAGCACTTTAACAGATGTAACTTCGATCGTGTGTTCTGTAAGCACCTCCCTAGTTGGCTCTAATCATCTATTTATAAGATCAGTAGGAATGCTGAGGGAGGAGCATATGCATCCTATCCCACTGAACATTAATAGTGTGATAATTCTATCCAGTAAATTATTGTGCGAGGCCAAATGAATGCTAATACTAGCTCCGTTCCTAAATTATTGTGCGAGCTATGGTTTTGTGTTGCAATGCTACAGGAGTAGCATGTTCAGTCCTGCTATCTGTGTATCTCTGTAGGTTTGATTGAAGAAGCGTTGATCTACACTCTGAAATATTTTCAAACTGTTTGTAGGAATGGAATAATCTTCTGACAGCTACGAGTCATCTGCTGATGATTCCGATTCATCTCCTGCTTCTGCAACTGAAGAAGGTACTGCACAAGAAACTACATCACAAGAACAGCCATCGAAGGAAAAAAAGGCCCGCAAGCCTAGGAAACCGAACAAGTTGACCAACGATACCTTCAAAATCACTAAAATTGATGGCAGAGGAGTTCCTGTAAGTCCTGTCAAGCATGCCAAGACTTTCAGCAATGCCGTAGGCTGCATCGTACGTGAAACTGTGAAGATCACATGCACTGACATAAGGGCAAAGGATATGGAGAATCTGAGAGATATGATGTTCAACAGGCTCTTCAACCGTTATACCTTTGAAAATGATGAAATGAAAAGTCAGGTTCGACATAAAGCACTGGGCATGATGACCAAAGCCTTGAGTACATGGCGACACAGAGCGAACAAAATGAAGGACCAAGATTTTGAGGAAGTGATCAGTAAGAGATGGCCACAAATAAAAGAGGATGATTGGAAACAGTTCCTTGCAAGTCACTCCGGTGATGATTTCAAGAAGAAGAGCTCTTTAGGGAAGAAAATGCGGGAGAAGAACAAACTGGACCACAAACTCGGCAGCCGTGGTTATTTAGGGAAGAAGCCAAAATGGGACAAGGAAGACGCAATTGCAAAAGAAAAGGGGAAAGAACCCCCTTTCTCCTACATCGAGGCAGGCCGAGGAAGGGATTTTGTGAGGGCTCGCGCATCTTATGACCCGGTGATAGGGGAACCGGTCTTCAAATCAATTAAACTAGTGCAGGTGCACGATAAGCTCATGGTAAGCTTTAAACCATTTTTATTTGCACTTTACTTCTTGTTGCTATATCGAACACTTGGATACTAACTTAAAACAAGCTTGATGCAGAAAGAGCCTCAAACTCGGAGCTCTGTGGACTCAGTTCACTGCGAGAGGTGGGAGGACCCTCTCCGAAAGGCTCTTGGAGGGAAGGAGCATCGAGGCCGTGTGATAGGCGTGGGGATTGGGGCTGCTTGGAAGGTATTTTTGCCTGAAGATAAGGAGGTTGGCCGTGAGAGGAGGAAAGCCAGATCCACTGCCCGCATGCAGGTTGAATTTGACCAGCGCGTGGCGGCGGTTGCCGAGGAGACGGTGAGGCGTATATTGGCGGAACAAGGACAGCAACCCATGCATCCAAATACCAATCTGTCGATCCCTCATGACGTGCATACACAGTCGCCCAATATTGGTGGACGGATCAGTAGCAGCACGTCTCTCTCACGCGTCCCAATGGGGTCGCTGAATCCAATAGACGACATCACTGTAAGTGTATAGATGTGAATAAAATTGTGTCAACAACAATATTTTAATTCTTTGTAACTGACATACATTGTTGCAACTTATGTCTCGCAGGACCTTACTCCCTGCCATCTCTTGGCACCCATGATGGACGGGAAGATGGTGACGGTTGCACATGGGCGAGTGCATCCAATGACCAAGGAGAACCAGCTGCATTGTGTGGATTTACCACCAGACATGGCAAGGGTGGATGTAAACAAGGTGCTCGACCCCTTTGTCGATATGGATGTTGCTGGGCGCCACCCCGAGCCGGGCTGCAACAAGCTAGGAGAATGCAAGGGGTATGTTATGAAGTGGCCAAAGGATGCGATAAAGTTGGTGGGGAAATCCACTCGCACAACCCCTAAGTACTCGCGCAAGGCAACCACCCCAGCAAATGAAGTTGGTATTTGCGCACCTCTAACATACGAGGACCTGGATGGCGATCAAGGCAAGGAGGATAACATGAACGAAGACCAAGGGGTTGGGTCCAATTCGTATGTGGCCCCCAAGCATTGTGCCGCAAAAAAAAGGAACTCACCTGATGAGGCGACATCTCCAGAACCGCAACATGTAAGAAGTAAGAAGAAGAAAGACAAGACGGGGACAAAGGAGAAAAGGTTGAAAAAATCATTGTCCTATGGATCAACGAACGCAAAAGGAGAGCGAGCAAGTGGTAAATGGCGGAAACATCATATCCGCGGTGAGCCCTTGGTACCAGAGGATGAGTTCGAGAGCCTTTCTGTCGATATGAAGGCTCTGCATCAGAATATTAGAGAGGTGGAAATAAGTCATGAAGGCAATGCCTCACATTACAGGGCCAGGGTTCCAGAGGATTACCACCACTTCATGAACAAATATCCCGGAGACAAGTTCTATCTAGAGTTTCCGGAGATCTTTAGAATGTTCAACCTAGATTTGCTCGAGTCCTCCCTTGTCAGGCTATGGGCGCTGTACCTAGTCAGAGAGACTAGACAGAATAAAGAACTTGCTAGTGTTGGAGTCGCTGATCCTTTTCACATGCACGACGACAACCTAAGCTCCGATGAAGGTATTGAGCTTATTTTGTGGGAGTGTATATTTCCTGCATTGCAAGAGAACAAGGACAAGAAGTACATACTAGTGCCCTACAATCCAACGTAAGTCCTACTCAGTCTTCCTACTTTCGATAGAGAATTGTATGTACAGGGTTATTACTATAATTTGCAGTAATTGTTAGTCTCTTAATCTTCTCGCCTGCTTAATATCTATGTGGATCATCACTAGGTTGTAAAGTATGGTCAGCTTAATAATTTTCCTCATGATTAGCCTTTTCACAATTGTGATATGCCCCTGTATATATGCCATCTATTATCTCGTACGGTATGATGTTTAAATCAGATTTCCTGCATTTCGATCCAGTTTGTGACTTTGCACTGAACTTGGGCTGTTTATTATTGACCAACGATATTGATGAACTTGTATTGTTTTCACATGTTTGCGTAGGGGTCACTGGGTTCTGATAATTCTCATGGTGAAGGAATGCAAGGCTTTTTACTTGGATTCACTTAAAAACAGGGCACAAAGGGATTACACGGTGTTGTCACAGATTCTGGATGATGCTCTCTTCCAACATTGTTTCAGAGGTGGAACTGTGCCAAGAAGAGTAAAGGTCGTGTATGCTTTAAGCATTATACAGATGTTAGTTGCACACAGCAGCAGGATAGCGTGTCATGTGGCTACTATCTCTGCTACCATATGGACAAATTTGTGAGGTCACAGCAGACATTAAACAAAAGTGTAGACATTCAGTTGTTCGGTACTCATCTGGAGTCCAATCCATTTGAATGCAAGAAAGAGTTTACACGCATCCAGGACATTTTAGCAAAAACCATCAACAGCGAGGTCGTCCGGGAATCTGGGCTTTTCTATTGCGGTGATGACTCGTTGGAGGTTAATGATTCACGCACAAAGGCGGCTGCAACCCAATTGATCAAGCATGCATGATCACCGAATGAGGTATGGGGCATCACTATATATTTGTTCTTGACTAAAATATCAGACGTGAAATATCATGACGAAAATTGTTGGTGTCAATTGCCAATTTAATATAAGACGTGAAAGTACTGTTCGTTGAGATCGACTCCATTTCATTGCACATAATTGGTTGGTCAGACCGTAGCGATGTTCCCGAGACCAGGGCACATATATGGTCGATTGTTGTTTTTCAGTTGTTTTTACAATAAAACATAGACGTGCAGTTTCAGTTGTTTTTACAATAAAACATAGACGTGCAGTGCACGTACATATGTTCTAGTAGAGATAAGAATCTCAACTTAACCGAAACATTCACCAGCATTTGTTCTAATATTTTCTTCCTATATATTATATATCTTACCAAGTATATATGGTCCTTTGGCGTATATACTAGGAAAGGATTATGCCTTTGATCTAATACTGAATAAGTGTCATATTTTGCTCCATGCAGTTGGATGTTAAAAAGCTCGAGTTGGGTGGTGCTGTAGGCGTGCTGTGATGTCAACTGAAGTGCTGTCTGGATGTCTGGATGCCGCGCCTGCTGGATTTCTGCCTAAATCGGTGGCTACTCCGTTAGTTTGGGATATAATTTTTCTAGGTAGCAGCTGGAGCTGATGAGTCATGGGAAGCACATGTTGGAACTTTGACAGCAAATTGTTTTAGATATTGTGTAATCGATACTAATTCCACTTTGTAGTACTTATGATCATATTTTGTTTACCTATGAAGTGTCTGTGATCATGTTGTGGTACTGATGTGCAAATGGAATATTTTCTTTTATTTAAAAATATTTTTTATTTCTAAAATATATAGCAGTGACGGGCAAACTACCAAGCGAGTAAAGGACCCGTCGCTGCTATGGGTGTACGGGTGCTACCATGGAAAGTAACTAGTGACGGGCACGAATAAATGACCGTCACTAGTAAGTATATACTAGTGACGGGCAGGTGCCCGTCACTGGTAACATATTACCAGTGACTAGTTACCAGTGACGGGCGGTTTGCCCGTCACTAATGGGCCTTTTGGGCCCGTCACTGGTAGGCTTTTCTGCAGTAGTGTGACAGCACCAAAACACCTGGAAAATAGGAAAACAAAGGTGATTCTGTCACACATACTAAGAGATACAGACAAATATCCACATAGAACACACAGAAGCCACTTGTATGACATCCAAGGATAAACAGACACAAACAGAACAGGCTAATAACCATCACAATCACATGAAAACTATCATGTCACCATAACCCCAGAAATAGGGAGACAGTTAGAAGAGAGCTACTTTATTTCCATAGCTGATCACAAGCAAGAAGAAACCACTGTCTACATGACCCCAAACTGACAAAAGAATAAACAATTGAATGCTAACGTGGCCATCAGAATATAAAGGGCATTTCTATGTGTAGATGGATTTGAGTACTAAATAGAAGCAATTAAAAAGGCAAGACTGAAACTTTCAGACATTACCCGTGGCAACAAACCTTAGCTTTCTCATTTGAAATATTTGCGATTGAGTTTAATATGGATCTTGCCGCACATCATGATATGCTTGAATGAAATTCAGACCAACTGGTCAGTAATTTCGCTCATCTTAATGAACTCTGTACCATTTATAGCTTAATTATTTGCTAATGTTATATACTCCATCTATGTTCAAGTTTGGCATGGCCATTATTTATAATGGATATACGGTTTGCTGCCAACGTTTGGAATAAATTACATATCAACAGCTTGCTTCAGATATGATTGATAATCTAAAAAAACACCGACATCATGTACCACGGCTTCAACTGAAACACGCACAGATAGATAAAGCCCACATCTATCGATAGGAGGAGCACACATAGGTGAGCACAACATGCATTAAGATGTAAACCCCACATAACTGAACCCCACATGTACTTATATATGTAAAACATCAATTGCTCAGTCACACATCTGACTACATCATTAATATGTAAAGCACCCATGTGTCCTTCAGGATCTGAACTTACCAGAACGGACAAGAAATCAAGCAGCAGGATTTCAGGAACAATCTTCACGCAGCGACGACCTGCAACAAAAGCAAGGAACTCTGCTCAACCCCCACATCTGTTAACATCATCAATGCATAAAGCACACATTTGTCCTTCAGGTCTTAAACTTACCAGAAAGAAAACGTCCGACAACCAACCAGCACCAGCAATCTTCAAACAGCGATCACAAACCTTGCGACGATCTGCAGACTAAATAAAGAACAGCACAAACGTGAGAGACCAAAAAAGAGACAACGGTTAAACAAAGAACAGCAGAAACGTGAGAGCGAAAAACAGAGACAACGGTAAACCACCCAATGAAGATCAACTGAAGAAAGAACGAACGATGAGCAAACCCTAAGATCATGGGAAAATAAGAAAAAAAAAGGAAGAACGAAAATACCAGAAAACAAAACCAAAGAGAGAATACTGCAAGATCACAGAACCACACGAAACAAAAGGAAAACGAAGGCAAAAACAGAACACGGAAAGAATAAATATACCACCAAAACAAAGAAAAAATAGGTAAAGATCAAAGAAAGAAGATCAGATCTAAAAGAAAAACCAGATTAGGAAAGCCTAAGAATAGCAAATCAACAATGAACAGACAGCACCAGGAAAGCAGAAGAGGGCAAATCAGAAAAGTCAAACACAGGAGAGTTCCAAAAGCGAAAAGCAAAAGAACCATCAAAAGCAATAAGAACATCCAGTTCGAAGACAGAAAGAGGGGCGAAGGAAGGCAACAAAAGAGCAAGATCCAGACAGAACCAAAAGGATAAGAAACAAAACAAAAGCGGAAGGAACCCTCGGACCGAAGAGAAACGACAAGGAAGAAGAATAAGAAGCAGAAAATGCCAACGAACCGGATAGAACGTGCAATAGGAACGAAAAAAGGCAAAGAAAATCAGAGCCTCACCTCAACCTAAACCACAGCTCCATGCCTGCATAGCTCCAGATTTGGCCGGAGATCGTCGAGGCGGCGGCGGATCTGAAACTGGAGCTCGGGCACGAAACAGCAAGTGAGAGGAGAGCAGGAGGCGAAACCGAGGGGGCGAGAGAGCGGCGAAGCAGGGAAATGAGGCGTGCGAGCTGCTCTCCCCCAATCGAGGCCAGGAGTAGGGCGTCCATGACTGTAGAGACATACCCGGCGACCATGGAGAAGTCGACAGCGGGAGAGACGGCAGCACGGACGGTCCACTTGGTAAGAGGAAAAGTCGATGCTACCCCGTTGCGGGCAACCGCACGCTGCGAAGCGCACCGAGGCCTCGACGCGCTGTTCCACTGCGTAGCGGGACCGGCAATCTTTGGACCCACAGTCAGGGACGAATATCGGCAGGTAAAAAAGTAAGGCAGGGATCAGACGGTCGAGATCGCGCTGTAAACGGTCGATCGGACGGCCGAAATGCGGTGAGCGCTGAGGAGCCTCCCAAAGGTCTCGAGGTTTACCTCTTTAGATAACACGTACAAAAAAGAAGGTGATCTCTCGTGACAGAGTATCAGAAAGCATTGTCTATCGTAGGTCATAGGCCATCGCGTCAAGCGGAGAAGGGAGATGGATGCAACTCCTTTTATTTTTATTGAATCCAACTCCTTCTCACTAGCATCAGCGAGGCCATCGCATCAAGGGAATGCACGACTTGGCATCTCTAGCATAAATTTGCAGCACGCTGCCGAAAACAAATAAATAGATTTGCAGCGGTATCTCCATCATAATTTTTATGTTGGGTGAGTGTTATTATTCACCGCCAATCTGCAGTTATGGGAGAAGCGATGGAGTGACTGAAAGGTTTGACGTTGGCTCTACCAAACTATACTTCTAATATTATCATTGAAACTGACTATGCCTCTATTTTGGAGTCGCTCAAAGAAGACAACGGGCGTGTCTAGCTTGCGCGCGCGCGCGAGCGCAAGCGATCGGTTTCCGACCAGGTGGGTTCCTTTCCCTTTTTGGCCTGTTTGTGTCGGGTTGCTGTTTCATTGACTTTCTTTACTATTTCTGGTCGGACTAGTCTATTCCCTTTACGGCCGTCTATTCCCTTTATGGGCCAGCGTTGCCTTAGATCAGCTTCATGTGCATTTTAAAATTATTTGCCAATTCCCTTTTTGGGACAGTGGTACTTCAGGGATAAATAAAAAGGGTGGGGGAAATATTATAAAATCCACCTCCAACTAGTTCAAAAAAGGTGAGGACTATTACAAATCCACTTCCAACTAGTTCAACTAGAATGGACTGATACTTTCAACATGAAATAAGCTGGAAATTTCAATTGTAAAAAAAAGAAAAGACCTGAGCGTAATTCCTGGATACTACTCAATTTTCGTTGAAATGCATAATCCGGTGTATTTTTCCCCTGCGCCATTGCACCGCGCTCGACTGTCTCCTACCCCTATTTCACGCCAAATCCCTACCTGGACTTGTTTCCTTTCCTGGCTGTTCTCCTAACCTTAAAAAAAATGCTCGCCTGGTCAGAAAATTCAGGGATCTCTTGGCATCCAAAAGATTAAAGTAGAAGAGTGCACAACACACAAAATCGAAAGTGTATATACAAAAAATGAAGAAAATAAAATCATTAATATGTCAACATGCTATTTGCGCAATAAAAACCTTATGAAAAACATGAGATATTAAACTATCAAGATATCCATTAAAATATTCAAATTTAAGCATAAATTCTACTTTCTCCATAAGAACCTTAACTGTACCAAGTAGCATCAAGAAAAAAAATTAGCTATAGCTAATAGCACCATGCAAACAAACCATTGAATCAAATTCTCTTGTTGAATCATTGTGAAAATATATACATGCAATACTGTCAGCAAAAGTGCCATGATTTGGACATTGTCCATTGTCCAACTACTTTAGTCTCCATGTAATACTGTCCATTGTCCATTTGAACCTTAACTATACCAGGGTGTTTAAAAATAAATCATGTCCATTGTCCAACTACGTTAGTCTCCATGTAATAGTGTCAGCAAAAGTGCCATGATTTTGTTATACTTTCCCAACTTGATTTTTCTTGTAAAGATTTTGAGCTTTAAAATATATGTCAAAGGAATTATTTTGCAAACGTCAAATGTAACCAAACTTTAAAGCAGCAACACTCGCTTGGTATGCCTAGCAGAAACAAACGTCAAGGCAAATACTTCTCAACACTTACCAGTAGTGCGAAAACCGTGGATCCCAAATAAGACTCCAACGGCAGTACATAGATTGATGGTTTCCCCGTGCAGCTAGCTTGCCTTTTCAATTTTCATCCAACGCCTTATAGGAATAAACTAAAAAGAACAATAGTGAATGAATACAACAGACGAAACTGAAGACAAAACTAGTAGAACCAACTGCAAACAGTAAGAGGAGATTAGTAGGTAAACACACATCGGAGCCAAACAATTGATGATCTAGCAGGAGAATAGTGTATGAATACACATCCTAACAAAACAAACCTGTCGAGAAAACTATATTCTTAAAGATTTTCGTCCTAACATTCAAACTATATTGTAACCCGGTTACGTATTCCACTTATTTTGTGAGCTTAATCTAGCAGACAAGCTTTCTTGCAGCTGCTAAGTAGCTAAAATATACTCGGTCAAACAAGGATACTAAAAAATTATTACGAAGACCATAGCATTCAAGTTATCAATGACAAACACTACTACGATATTACCAACCACATAGGAAGCAAGTTAGTAGATGGGGATACTACGAAAAATATTACCGAGACCACAGCACACAAGTTATCGACAAGGAAAACTAGTAAGATATAACCAATCACATCGAAAACAAGTTACCAGACGGGGGAATACTAGAACATTATTACCAAGGCACTATCATACAAGTTACCGATGAGAAACTACTAACAATATATTACCAACCATATAGGAATTAAATTACCGGATGGGGATACTACTAAATTATTACCAAGACCATAACACACAAAGTTATCGATGAGAAAAACTAGTACGATATTACCACCACATAGAAAACAAGTTATCAGATGGGGATACTACAAAATTATTACCAAGACCATATCGTGCAATTTATCAATGATGGAAACAAGTAAGATATTACCAACCACGTAGAAACAAATTACCAAATGGGAAATGCTATTAAATTATTACCAAGACCGTAACATGCAAGTTACCGATGACGGAAACTAGTAAAGATATTACCAAGCACATATAAAGCAATTTACCAAAGGGGAAATGCTATAAAATTATTACCAAGACCATAGGATGCAAGTTATCGATGACAAACACTAGTAAGATATTACCAACCACATAGGAAGCAAGTTACTAGATGGGGATACTACGAAAAATATTACCGAGACCATAGCACACAAGTTATCGATGAGGAAAACTAGTAAGATATAACCAATCACATCGAAAAAAGTTACCAGACGGGGAATACTAGAACATTATTACTGTCGTGGGGTTAACACGGCAGATGTTACCATAGGGTAACTTGTATGTTGGGGCAAGGCGCCTTGGTCCTTCAGGAGATTGTCACGCTCGTTGGGGAAAAAGGGTTTACCCAGGTTCAGCCTCTCCATTGGAGATAAAGACCTACTTCCTGCTTCTATGTTATTGATCTCGAGGTCTCGATAACTCGGCTACGACAACAGAGCCGGGTTACGAGACGGGTTACAAGGGTTTCGCTTGATAGCGGTGATATCGAACTAGGGTTGAAACTTATGACTTGAGACTTAGAACTTGTCTATCTATGTTCTGGGAGCCCGTTTATATAGACGCCGGGTCTCCCGAACTTACAATGAATACCGAGTTACATACGAGCACGGAGTCCTACTCTAGGTTCTTCTAGACCTTCCGTAGCCTCCAAGTCACCCGGTTTCTTCCTTCACTCGGACTCCAGTTCTTCTAGGTTCTTCCTTCCAGGGACGAGTCATGTTAGGCCTATTGGCCCAACTATAACCCGGCCCATATCTTGTACACTTCACTCGGACCAGACCTTGGGCCGTCCGACTGATTATTCCTTGGTCATAAGTATACCGGGTTATTATCCCCCCAACAGTAGTCCCCAAGTTTGACTTGCATAATCTCATCTGTTGCTTCACTTGATAATCTTGATCTTGATTCAATTACTCGAGGGTAGCTGCTGATGGGATTATCCGAGTTAAACTCCTGAAAACAAAATAAAAAGCATTAACACTGAATGGCCGGGTTATGTTTCAGACCAGCTCCTTTTGGCGGTTCTCTTTATAACCCGGCATTTCTCTCGTTCTCAACTTTCTCCAGTCAACGACCAAGAGACATTCTCTGACAGATTCTCTCGTATCTTTGACCTATAGTCAACCAGAACCTTATCTCCTCGTTTTTCACGCTCCTAGGGTTTCACCCTGGGCTATAAATAGTGGACCACGGTAAAAGGGTTTCACTTTCCCCATTCACCGCGCCCTTCATCTTCAACCTCCCGTTTTCTCTCTCCTCGAGCTAGGGTTAGGGTTCCTCCAAGCTTGCCGCGCCGCCGCCGGCCATTGGAACCCCGCATTGCCGCAGCTAATCACCAGGAAATCAGCTCCGCACCAGATCTCCACAAGCTCCGGTAAGTATTTCCTTCCTGCATTTGGTTTCCATCTAGATCTCATCTTGTTCTTCCTCGGGCTGTTCTTGAGCTTGTTATTTTTCCCTTTCTTTTCTTGCTATTTTCTAGATCTTTAGATCTCATGGCACCCAAAGATCCGAGGAAGCTGAAGGCCAAGGCCAAGGCCGGTGATGGCGCCACCGCATCGGCATCAAAGAAGATCAAGAAGACCACCAAACGCAAATCTGGGATTACGGCCAACTGGGCCAAATCCATGGCTACACAGACCAAGCTGGAAGAACTGGTAGAGGCCGGCGTTCTTCCTCTTTAGTCGGAGATCGAGTGGAGAGGGACTGAAGAGGAGACTCGGCCTTCCCCCAAGGAAGGTGAAGTTATCTGCTTTCTTGAGCATGTCACCCGGGGTTTTCGTCCCCCGGGTCATCCTTTCTTTAGGGATCTTCTTCGTCACTACGGCCTCCGAGTATTCGATCTCGGACCCAATTCCATCTTGAACATCAGTAATTACATAGTTCTTTGTGAATCATACTTATGCACTCCTCCCATCTTAGCCCTCGAGTGAAGAAGAAGAAGAAGAAGAAGAAAAGGAAAAGGAAGAAGAAGAAGGTGAACTCGACTCCCTTGGCCATTTCTTCACAAGCTTAATTGAGGCAGACGATGACGAAGATGATGACGACGAGGCTCAGTCCTCGAGTGAAGAAGAAGAAGAAGAAGAAAAGGAAAAGGAAGAAGAAGAAGGTGAACTCGACTCCCTTGGCCATTTCTTCACAAGCTTAATTGAGAACGAATCTCAACCCAATTTATCCACTGATGCCCACTTTATAATACCAGAACCGGCTGAAAAGGCAGCCACACCTTCACCCGGCCATAGCTCTGAAGCTACTGAATCTGCTGCTACCGGGAAAAGGAAGGCTCGCACCATCTGTGCCAAGGTGCCATATTCTCGCATATCCATAGAACCATATTCTTATCCTGCTATGCTAAAACTCAACCAAACTCTTCTTCAAAAATCTTCGCAGAATTCTGCTGAACCCTCTCTCAAGAGGAGAGCTACTCGGACCTCCCCTGGTGAGGATCCTCTTAACCCGGGAATCCCAAACATTCCCTCTCCACGCCGTCCTGGTACTTCCTTTTCCAACTTCGAACCACAAAAACATCCCTCTGATAGTTATCCTTTAGCTGGTCAAATCTGAGTTTCTAAGTCATACTCCCTTACAGCTTCTTCAGGCTCCAGCAATGACCTCCCCCGTGACTTTCAAGTCAATACCGGGTAATACATATAACCTTCTATTACTTGTACTTATCAACTTTGCTTTCTTTTACTCTTTCTTATATTACTTTCATATTTGCAATTTCAGGGCAAAAGCTACTCTTAGCGGCGATCCAAGCCCTCCCATTGCTGAAGAGGATAACTTGGAGAATACCCCTGAAAAACATGCTGAGCCGACTGATAAGGAGCAGACAACTGACCAAAGGAACGTTTCTCCTCCTCCTGCTGAAAAAACGACTGATCCTGAAGTCGTGATCACAGGAACTTGCTTTACCGAGAAGATCTCTCCCCTCAAGACTGCAACCAAGTTTGTTGCCCCTGAAGAAAGATCGAAGCCGACTGATAAAGGCGAAGGCTCCACTGTGCCACAATATGGCCGTACAAACTTTGAAAATCTGTTGACTGAGTACAACACATACAAACTTGCTGAGGGCAAACTTGTGGATTCTCTTGTCCAAGAACATCAGGTACATATCTTTCCTCTTCATATCTTATATACCAAACCCAGTCCCCAAGTATCGAGTAAACTGTCCTCAGTCACTCGGTACTTGAAAATATATATCTCTCTCTGCCATCATTTTAAAAACTTCAGAATATCCCAGTCCCCAAGTTCCGAGTTATCAGTCTACGATAACATGGAACTTGTTTTACTTTCTGATTTCAAATCCTCATTAATTCTGCCTTTCACCATGACGATACTTTCAAATCCTCATAACCCCCAAGTTTCGGGTAATATGTTAACAATTTATCTGGAACTTTGAAAATGTATTACTGAATAACTTGTAAGACTTTTAAAAGACATACCAGTCCCCAAGTGCCGAGTGATCTGCTCTTCGGTCACTCGGAACTTGTATAAATACTCTACCTGCATATAATTTCACTGTCAACTTACTATTTCTTTCAATTGCCGACTGAAATATATTCAGTCCCCATGTTTCTAACTTGCTTTTCTTTTTTCAGAGATATGTGTCCCAAAATGACCAAATACTTGCCAAGACCAACCAACTCCTTGAAGTTGAATCTACTACTGATATATTACCAACTATACAGGAATTAAATTACCGGATGGGGATACTTCAAAATTATTACCAAGATTATAACACACAAAGTTATCGATGAGAAAAACTAGTAAGATATTACCGACCACATAGAAAAAAGTTACCAGACAGTGAAATACTAGAACATTATTACCAAGGCACTATCATACAAGTTACCGATGAGAAACTACTACTGATATATTACGAACCATATAGGAATTAAATTACCGGATGGGGATACTACGATATTATTACCAAGACCATAACACACAAAGTTATCGATGAGAAAAACTAGTAAGATATTACCGACCACATAGAAAACAAGTTATCAGATGGGGAAAATACAAAATTATTACCAAGACCATAGCATGCAATTTATCAATGACGGAAACTAGTAAGATATTACCAACCAACCACATAGAAACAAATTACCAAATGGGAATTGCTATAAAACTATTACCAAGACCGTAAATGCAAGTTACCGATGACGGAAACTAGTAAAGATATTACCAAGCACATAAAGCAATTTACCAAAGGGGAAATGCTATAAAATTATTACCAAGACCATAGGATGCAAGTTATCGATGATAAACACTAGTAAGATATTACCAACCACATATAAAGCAAGTTATCAAACAAGGATACTAAAAAATTATTACGAAGATCATATCATTCAAGTTATCAATGACAAACACTACTACGATATTACCAACGACATAGGAAGCAAGTTAGTAGATGGGGATACTACGAAAAATATTACCGAGACCATAGCACACAAGTTATCGATGAGGAAAACTAGTAAGATATAACCAATCACATCGAAAACAAGTTACCAAACGGGGGAATACTATAACATTATTACCAAGGCACTATCATACAAGTTACCGATGAGAAACTACTACTGATATATTACCAACCATATAGGAATTAAATTATCGGATGGGGATACTACGAAATTATTACCAAGACCATAACACACAAAGTTATCGATGAGAAAAACTAGTACGATATTACCGACCACATAGAAAACAAGTTATCAGATGGGATGCTACAAAATTATTACCAAGACCATATCATGCAATTTATCAATGACGGAAACAAGTAAGATATTACCAACCACGTAGAAACAAATTACCAAATGGGAAATGCTATTAAATTATTACCAAGACCGTAACATGCAAGTTACCGATGACGGAAACTAGTAAAGATATTACCAAGCACATATAAAGCAATTTACCAAAGGGGAAATGCTATAAAATTATTACCAAGACCATGGGATGCAAGTTATCGATGACAAACACTAGTAAGATATTACCAACCACATAGGAAGCAAGTTACTAGATGGGGATACTACGAAAAATATTACCGAGACCATAGCACACAAGTTATCGATGAGGAAAATTAGTAAGATATAACCAATCACATCGAAAAAAGTTACCAGACGGGGGAATACTAGAACATTATTACCAAGGCACTATCATACAAGTTACCGATGAGAAACTACTACTGATATATTACCAACCATACAGGAATTAAATTACCGTATGGGGATACTACGAAATTATTATCAAGACTATAACACACAAAGTTATCGATGAGAAAAACTAGTAAGATATTACTGACCACATAGAAAAAAGTTACCAGACGGGGAAATACTAGAACATTATTACCAAGGCACATATAAGTTACCGATGAGAAACTACTACTGATATATTACCAACCATATAGGAATTAAATTACCGGATGGGGATACTACGAAATTATTACCAAGACCATAACACACAAAGTTATCGATGAGAAAAACTAGTAAGATATTACCGACCAAAAACTAGTAAGATATTACTGACCACATAGAAAACAAGTTATCAGATGGGGATACTACAAAATTATTACCAAGACCATAGCATGCAATTTATCAATGACGGAAACTAGTAAGATATTACCAACCACATAGAAACTAATTACCAAATGGGAATTGCTATAAAATTATTACCAAGACCGTAACATGCAAGTTACCGATGACGGAAACTAGTAAAGATATTACCAAGCACATAAAGCAATTTACCAGAGGCGAAATGCTATAAAATTATTACCAACACCATAGCATGCAAGTTATCGATGACAAACACTAGCTAGTAAGATATTACCAACCATATATAAAGCAAGTTATCAAAGATACTAAAAAAATTATTATTACGAATACCATAGCATTCAAGTTATCAATGACAAACACTACTACGATATTACCAACCACATATAAATCAAGTTATCAAACAAGGATACTATAAACAATACTAACAACGGCACTAGCATATAAGTTATCGACGATAAAAACTAGTAAGATATTTCCAACACATATAGAACAAGTTATTAAATGGAGATGCTACAAATTTACTACCAAATACCATAGCAAACATAGTTATTACCAAATGGAAAATGTTATAAAATTATTACCAAGACCATAGCATGCAAATTATCGATGAGAAAACACTAGTAGAATATTACCAACCACACATATAAAGCAAGTTATGAAACAGGAATACTAAAACTACAATTTTGCTAAAGCCAAACACCTCAAAATATTTTAAACCATAGTATTATAGAAACCACAATTTTGTTGAAATACTTCAAAAATACTTTGAGCCCAAACGGACCCTTAACTTGCATTAGGAAACGAGCATATTCTTTTGTATTCGAATACCAAAACCTTGTAAACATTCAACAAAAAATGCATTGGCTTTCAATCCCAGCTATGGACATGTGCAAACCTGGTTAAAAATTTCATGTTACAGATCATAAAAATAAAAACAATTATTTCTTCATGTGTATCAACATCATTATATTTGAAGCAGACCAAGGTTAATACTTACAGTGTTAATAGGCATGGGAAATATAAACATATATGTAGATGATAAGACAACGTTAGCCACCCTTCTCTGAAATGTTTACTTGCTTTTTTTATGAAAGCCTTTCGCAAAAATCAAGGACTCTATCAACTAAATTCAGTTTTGGCATAGTGATGTTTTACGCCACATTTTTTGTTTAGAGTCTTCTGTGATGATCTTGAGTATACAAGTAGACACACATGCAATGTTGTTGGTCAGGTCATCATAAAACAGATGGTGCCTCAGAGTACCTTGTTTGTACTCCCTCCGTTTCAAATTACTTGACACACATTTATCTAGAAATGGATGTATCTATATTTATTTAGTGTCTAGATACATTCATCTCTAGACAAATGTGTGTCAAGTAAATTAGAACGGAGGGAGTATGAAAGAGCTGCACAAATATGACACTGAAAACTGATTCAAGATCCCCGTTTAGAAATCAAGTTGTTAACGTGCATCAACCCCCTCTTTTATTTTCTTTTTTTTTTCCTCGGATTCAATACAATGTCTCCCAATCAGCTGTAGGAGTCAACTACCAAACCATAGCCATTGTTGAACTACCTCTAGTACCACAGAACTCCAGCCAAATCAACATAATGGAACTTTTTAAAATGATGAACGTGGTGGGCGGCACCTGAATATACCAGATTGGTGGGCAAGATTGGATCAGCCGAGCTTAGTGGTTGAAGGAATGAGAGGCACGCCGGTAGTGGCGCCATCCTTGACCTTGGCGGCCGACTGTGCCTCGCGGATCTTGCTCATACTCGAGCTTCTCGCCTGGCAGCCGGCTCGCACTTCCAGGGGAGGGAGAACTCGGAGACGCGACACTTGTTGAGCGGGATAAGGATGTGAACGCACTGGTCCTGGTACGGAATCGACACGCGCAACTCCATCATCTCCACCTGGCTCATGATTTGCGGCTTCGAGGATCCCATCTTGCCGCCGGCCACCGCCGACGGCGCCTCCATCTCTGTCTGCTGCTCCAGAGTTGCGGCGGAGGAAAATCGGCGGAGGAGACCGATGCGGTGCTGGCCCGACGAGCTGGAGGAGGTCAGAGCTGGCCTGGATCGTGGCAACGGCGGTGGCGTTTCAGTCGTGAAGCTGAGAGAGATGGGGTGGGCCGGTGGGGAAATAGCCAACAGGCCGGCCCGGCACGGCACGGCCCACCAGGGCACGTTTAGTAGACGGGCCGTGCCGTGCCGGTACACGGGCCTGGCCATAAGGCCTAGGCACGGCCCCTGAGTTAAACGTGCCGGCACGGGCCCGCTTAGGCACGACGGGCCAGATTTGGCCCACGTGCCAGTTTTGACTATTTTTGCTTAAAAAAATGCGAAAAATTAAGAAAAAATCAGAATTAAATATAGAAAAATGTAAAATGCGATACATGATAAAACAGAGCTTTATTTCCAGCTGCCTCGTTAAAACCTTCTATCTCTAGATAGGAAAAAGAGTACAGCTTTGCTCTAAAACGGCTAAAACTAGCCGATTACATCTCCTCTCCTGAGATGCGCGTCATGGTGCCGAGTTAAGTGGCTGGTTGGTCCGCGCCTCTGCACGTCCAGCAGACTCGAGCAAACTTTGCATTTTGCTTGGAGCTGCTCCACTCCATCCACTACGGTAATTACTTCATCGTAGTGCCGCCACACCTGGGAAGGCCGAGGCCTAAGGTATTCAGCTCCACGAATCTGGTTGTTTTGCTGGGGTTCAGGTTCAGCCATGGTGTGTGTGTGTTTGTGTGAGCTTGTGTGTAGTTGTTGATGTCTACGCACGCTTCTATTCTTGTAGACAGTGTTGGGCCTCCAAGTGCAGAGGTTTGTAGAACAGCAGCAAGTTTCCCTTAAGTGGATCACCCAAGGTTTATCGAACCCAGAGAGGTAGAGGTCAAAGATATCCCTCTCAAGCAACCCTGCAATTAAGATACAAGAAGTCTCTTGTGTCCCCAACACACCTAATACACTTGTCAGATGTATAGGTGCACTAGTTCGGCGAAGAGATAGTGAAATGCAAGTAATATGGATGATTATAAGTGGTAATTGCAATCTGAAATAAAAATGGCAGCAAGCAAACATGAGACAAAATGAGAGCAAACGGTGTTTCAATGCTTGGAAATAAGACCTAGGGATCATACTTTCACTAGTGGACACTCCCAACAATAATAATATAATTGAATACATAAATATTTCCTCTTCACTATACTACTCTGAACTATTCTCCCGTTGGATAGAAATATCAATCTACTGCGTAGGGCTACAAGAGCACACCTTAAAGTCTGAGTGAACAAACACCACAATATCATAGAACACCAAGAGCATCGTGTAGGGCTGCAAAAGCACACCTTAAAGTCTGTCTTCCACATCTAGGAAACCCCAATGTCACTATGAGCGCCCCAAAATAGTACTAAACAAACACCACAATTTTATAGTGACAACCAACAAAAGAACAACTCATGATAAGTATTCATGTAATCTTTAGCCTAAGAGTCACACACGGTGCGCACACTGTCAACTTCGCACCATGGGACAAAGGTGACTCCGGAGATTACATTAATAAAACCACTTGAGTAGCATAATTCATAAGATAATGAAGAGTAACATCTATGAATTCAACTAGATTACAAAGCTCATGATCACATAAAGATCACACCATGGGAGAGAGAGATGAATCACATAGCTACCGGTAGAGCCCTCAGCCTCGATGAAAACTACTCACACATGGTCATGGTGAGCACACTTGATGGAGAGGTTGATGAAGAGGTGCAGCCCAGAGTGGAGGCGGCGGCCCGCAGCAGCCACGGTGCGGCGGCGGCGAGCGGCGGCGGCGGCGGCCCTTGGCCCCCTTCTTCTTCCTTGGTGATGGTGCAGCAATGGAGGAGCTCCTCCCCCTCCTTGGCGGCTGCCAAGAGGAGGAAAATTCGTGACTTTTGGTGCCTTCCTTGGAAAATAGGGTTTCCCTTCATTATATAGAGGTGGAGATGCAATCTAGGCCATGGGATGGATGCCCCTTTGATCCAAGGGCTCTTGGGCACCTCTAGAAGCTTCCTAGGAACCCCTCTCAGCCCTAATGAGGCTCCAATTCGTGTCTTGGCCGAATCCATCAAATTTGGTAAGAGTTGGAGTCAATAAAGTCACAATCTTTCAGATTCTTGTCATCCCATTTAGGGCTGCAGTAAATCGGGAATATCTCGGCCGTCCAGACTCGGAATTGAGCGAATTTTAAATCTAGATCGATTCTCGGAAAATTATCTGCAACTTTGTCTTCTGTCAGGTTTCCGTTTGACGTCGTCTTCGGGCCCAAACATGACCATCTTCGAAAAACGTTTTCAGACAGATTTCAGGAAAGTCCCAATTCGACTCCAATATGGTTTCCTTTTGTATTTTTGATAATTCCTACACAACAAATAGGAAAACAAGAAGATTTTGCACTTTGGCAACTATTAGTAGGTTAATCCAATAAATGTCATAATATGATATAAAGTGTATATAAAACATGTGCCAATTGACATAAAACATGCATGGAACATCAAAAATTATAGATACGTTTGGGACGTATCAGTTGTGTGAGAGAAACGAGAGGGGTGGTGCAACCCTTTTTATAGCAAAATTTTGACATTTTTCGGACTAAAAGAGCCCTCCAATGGCTGTATACTCTAAATCCTGCTTAAAATGGGCTAATCTGTGCAAATCTCGCTTAAAAAGGCTCCAACGGGCCAAAATATGGCCGTTGCGTCCAAACCAGGCCACCCCGCGCCTCCAGATTCCCTCCCAACGGGAGGAATTCTGCCCGTTGGGCTCTAATCAACCGCACCGTGCGATGCGTGCCTGGCGGGCCTGGCGTGCCTTCACGGGCCGATGTGTGCCTGGCGTGCCTTCGCGGGCCTCCGCGTGCCTGGCCGCTAAATGGGCCGTGCCCGTGCCGTCATGCGGGCTCGGCCTCCAGGCCCCAGCACGGCCCTAGGCGGGCCACGGGCCAAGCACGGCCCGCTAAGGCATGTGTCGTGCCAGGCCCATGACGGGCCGGGCACGCGTGCTCGCGGGCCAGCCCACTAGCACGGCCCAGGTGGCCAGGTTTGAGCGAGAAAGGGATAAAACAATACGGAAAGGGAATAGAAAAGGAATATGAGACACGTCAGAGCGAGGGGCACGCGCGCGAGCGCTCACGCGCTCGACAAATAGCCGTTTCGGAAGACAACTGCGATCGCTCTGAAGCCAGATCGACATAATTTCAAAGCCAATAGAATGGGTAATAATGTTGCACATGGTCTGTGTCCGTTTAGTCGTATGTGTTATGTGGTGGGGTTTTACATGGTGCGGTGCCGACCTGTGTGTCGAAAGCGGCATTCGATAATTGTACCTAAAACTCTGTTATCTGATTAATACACAACACATTTTGAAATAAAAAAATTGATCTCCACCCGGAGGTATCAATGATGTGTGGATTGGAGAAGTGTTGGAAAGGAGGAGGCATCGCAGTGGGAAAAGGGTTTCACGAGAAAGAAGTGTTGTGGAGCTATCTATGCATGGAGAGAGATGTGCGAGTTGTTTTTCATGTACATAAGTCGGGTGATACTGCTACTTTTTACAGTCGAAAATCCACCTTTGATGATGTTGTACTCCCTCCGTTCGGAAAAGATGTCTTAAATATATCTAAATTTGGATGTATGTGTACACTAAAATATGTCCACATACATCCAAATCTAAATATATCTAATACATCCTTTTCTGAACGGAGAGAGTATATCATATGAACAATGAATTGTTGTTTACAAAATCTATCGAAAACCTGTATGACTGGGACAAACTTATTTATCGAATGGACTAAGAAAACTGAACAACCTTTTTTTTACTAGAGCTTATGATCACAATTTAATTTTTGATCAACTCTCGTTTGGTGCCACGTTATCCTCAAATCAGTTTATTCAAATGGGTCGTGTCCTATTCTTCCCTAAAAAAACAGAATAGCATCCGTCCTCTGTTTGCTTCTCCCTCCGTCGCCACCTGGGGTCCTAGGAAGTCGCAGCTTTCTCGGCCATGGCGACAGCGGCGGCGCAGAGGCTCCTTGCGGTGAGCACGAAGATCGTCGGGGCCGGGCGCAACTACATCTCCCGAGGCAAAGATCTCGGCAACCCTGTCCTCAAGGTCCATGCCCCTCCGAGTCTCTGACCCTCTTCGATCCCATCACACGGGCCACCCTTCTTCCAACGCGGTCTCTGATCCGTTCGCGACAGCGGCGGCCTTGTTATCCTGCCTGCAGGAACCGGTCCTGTTCCTGAAGCCCACGTCGTCATTCCTCCACGCCGGCCCGACCGCCGGCCCCATCGAGGTGCCCGAGCCGCTCGAGTCGCTGCACCACGAGGTGGAGCTCGCCGTCGTCATCTCCCGGCGCGCGCGCGATGTCCCCGAGGCCTCCGCCATGGATTTCGTCGGAGGTAATTCAGAGCCATTACCGCTCTTAAGAATTGTGATCTGAAGAATTGTGCGATATGAGGGATCTGCGTTAGTGTAACTGCAAAATTCGGTAACGTTGTACCTGAAAAATTAACTAGGAGGTGCCCCGTGGTACAAAAACCGTAAAACCTTTGATACAACCTCTGTAAACAATTTGGCAATAGTTTGCGAGAAGAGGGGCAATGGCTGTTAACAGTTACGAATATTTATTAATCTCTTGATGTTTGATAGGCTTGTTGGAGAATGCAAATAGATTCTAGAATAGACAAACTTCTTGGTCATTATGATTTGTTCAATCGTAAATGTGTGTTTTGCTGAGCTAAATCACATTTTCATTTGTTGTATCCCTGTTGAGCACTGTTATCTTCTCATGGTCGCATTAGACATCTACTTGTAATCTGCATTTTACGTCAGAGGGGAGCTTGAGTGTAAAACATCTGGTGTTTGACTATTAGTGGTGTTAAGCTCTCAGGGTTTAACTACATTGGTGTCTTGTTTGGTGGATTTCTCCTCTTTCTTTAGTACTCTGTAAAATAGAGCATTTTTTGTCTCGTTCTTGTTCCTTCTTGACTTCTTGTTGCTGTAGCAGCCATCAACAGTATGACTCAGTGACAAGTTGGATTCATTTGTTTTTTCAGCTATGACATACTCCCTCCGCTCCATTTTAATTGACTTCCTATTCACCACATATGGATGTATCTATACATGTAACATGTCTAGATACATCCATATTTGGTGGATAGCAAGTCAATTAAATTGGAACGGACGGAGTAGTAAGCTACATATAACTGCTTACATTGTTGGTTTTCCCAGGTTACGCACTTGCTTTGGACATGTCATCGAATGATCTGCAATCTGCTTCTAAGGTTTGCAATCAACGGCTCTAGTTTGCTTTGGTCTTGTTCTTCCTATCCAATCTTGTTGGTTGTTGCTACTTGCATCTCCTATTCCCGGTAGTTGTTGAAAGTCGAAATATAGGTAGAGAATTCTGGTATAGAAATAAATTTAGCAAAATCTATACATGATGTTTCTCCTTTCCAGTGATCAGGTCAATTAGTACTACCTCCGATCCGGATTAAACGTCGTGGAAAATGTACTACTGTAGTACAATATTTGTGTATAGGCTGCGACCGATATTCCGGATCGGAGGGAGTAGTTGAAATATGGATGTCAACGTTTGACCTGTTTAAACAAATTCACCAATAAACATCATGCTGTATTCTCAAAAGATGCATGTTTCTACGATCATATGAAGAAACAGAAACCAGATAGTTCCGTTTTGGCGTGTTGTTACTTCTTACAATCTCTCCATCCAACAAATTTGACATAATGGTTTTAGGGCTATCTTTATGCAAAACTTGTACTCCCTCCGTTCCAATTTAATTGACTTGCTATGCACCACATGTGGATGTATCTAGACATGTTACATGCTTAGATACATCCACTGGTGGTGCATAGAAAGTCAATTAAATTGGAACGGAGGGAGTAGTAGCTACTGATCACCATGCCCTTATAATAAAACGCTCTTCCATAATGTAATATGTTTTTTCTTTTCTCGAACCTTGTGTATTTTAACCAATGAAATTTGTAGTCTGCAGGTCTTCCTTGGACTTTGGGTAAAGTACAGGACACGTTTACTCCAATTAGTGCAGTGGTAAGCAATGGTTTCTCTTACCCAGAGATAAGGACATTATTATTTGTATATATGTAAATATTTGAGTACAACAAATCCACCTAGCTTTCATGGTGGATGAAAACACATGGAATATGCAAAAGCAAGAGTACTAAGAAATAAGTCTAGAGTATAAATAAATTTAGGGAAGAGGTAACAACCCTTGTCATGGTCTTATGACATTTGAACATTCCTTATATCATTTCTGTAGCTTAACGTCATATAGCAATTCCATTTCCGTGATAATCTATGCTTGTTACTACCATTGACAATGGTTTGTGTTAAGTAGATTCCGAAATCAGCCATCAGTAATCCCTATGATCTAGAGCTCTGGCTAAAGGTAATTATACCATTATCTGCTGTATCTTACTGCAGCTTGAAGTAATAAAAGTAATGGCATACAATTAACAAACATTAAACAACCATATCCAGGTAGATGATGAACTAAGGCAGAAGGGGCTTACAAGTGATATGATATTCAAGATTCCCTTTTTGATCAGTTATATAAGTTCCATCATGACATTAATGGAGGGTGATGTGATATTGACTGGTAAAGTCTGTTTTTCTTCCTGCTATACATCTGTTTTACGTGCGTTAAGGGATATCTTTATCTATTACTCATGGATCCTATGCAGGTACTCCTCCCGATGGTGTTGGTCCTGTCCGAGTAGGACAGAAGATCAAAGCTGGTATAACTGACCTCATTGATGTAGAGTTTGATGTTCAGAGGTGCATACGTCCGTTTTCTAACTGATGCAGTAAGCAAGAAATTATGGTATGTGGCATATTGTTTCGGGCCATATCTGTTGCATTGTGTTGCTTGACTTGATCTGTATGCAAGAAAATAATTAAGGTTGGATGCCTATTCTGCAACTAAAGTAATGGTTTCATATTACCGAATTCGTGAAAAAGTACTATATGTTGCCATAGAATTCTTGTCACACCCTATTAACTGAAAATGTCTTCCAATCGTGAGATTACACTTCATGTAAGCATAGGCAACATGACAAAATACATGAAAGCATAAACTTTACTATTTCTTCTGCGTGACTGATTGTGTTTATGGTCAAATGGGTTAGTTTACCTGTACAACTTTGACTAGTTGGTATTGTTGTATTCGACTGTCTATCTGGAACAATAATGCTGGATATGATCATCGACATGTGTTGTGTGCAATCGAAGTAGGCGCAGTCATCATTTCCATGAAGAAATGCTGATGTGCAAATAATTGGGATCTATTATGGTGTTGCATGTCTGAGCAAACTGTTCTTCCATAAACTTGGGTGGAACCTGTTGATGTAGCATTATTTTCTCAAAGAACGTAAGAGCGTGAATGATGCCAGAACATGCACACGCCCTGCTCCATTGGCACGTCATGGCTACCCATCCCATAGGCACGGGCTTAGTTTTTGGTTGCTAAAGTGTGTTTTGTTAAACATTATAAACTTCCACGAAAAGTAGCTGTGGAAAAGCTAGTGTTCCCTTTGACAAATTAGATTAGAAGTTGAGGGTTTGATTTATATGACTGTTTGCCTCAGAATATAATATTTTTGAATGTTTTTTATATTTTTCACTACATAATAAAGGTTGGAGTTTATCTTTCTCGAGTGATTGAGTCTATTGTTTCTGCTGGCCTTCTGTTGTTGACTGCTCATTATATGCCATCATTATATCACTGCATTCATGAACACGTACTATATGTTGGCATGGACCTCCTGTCGCACCTGACCAACTGAAAATGTCTTCTGTTGTGTGGCTGATACTTAATGTAAACATAGGCTTCCAACGTGATACATATATGAAAAAAGAAAAGTTAAATTTCTTCTGTGTGACTTAAGATTGTGCTTAATTGACCTAAATGGGTTGGTTTACCTTAACAACTTCAGCAGTAGGTATTGTTGTATTGGACTATCTGTTTGGAATGATAACACTGGATTTTTTTTTGCAAGAGTACGCAATTGTGTACCTTACTTTTATAGAATGCAGAAATTGGTTACAAGAAACTGATCGGGCTGGAAACAACCAAGATCAGTACAACACCACCCACACCTACCCTAGCTAGTTTTACTCTCCTAGGGTTCTATCCCCAACTCCGGCAATGCTCCATTGCTTCATGTCTTCATGGACTTGCGCTGCCAACCTTTCCTCATTGCGCTGCTTGCAGATATTGCCAAACACTAGCGTTTCTCTTCTTCCAGATGCTCCAGCAGATCAGGATGACCCACGAATCTAGTCTTTTCTTGCTCCTTTTCTCCAGCCGGGCTCTCTCCCTTAGCCACCAATCTTCCAGCCGATCTTTGTGGCCTGGTATGGTGATCGGTAGCTGCATGTCCTGACGGCATAGATGCCAAACTTGCCTTGTGTAGACACACTGCATCAAGAGATGATCCACCGTGTCCTCTTCTTGCGAGCATAAGTAGCATGGATCCAGCTGAGCTTGCAGCGCATGGCATGCTCTCCTGTCAGATGTCCAGATTCTGTATTTGAGTGAAGATTTTGCGCTTGAAAGGCCCTCTGCATTTCCAAACGCAGTTCGCAGTAGCAAATAACACTGGATATGGTAATTAAAGTAAAAATAGGGCGCAGTCGTCGAGCATTTCCAATTTGTAGATGAAATGCAGATCTGCAGATAATTCCAGAGTTCTTGTGGTTTCATGCCAAGAAAAATTGTGCTTAGCATTGAGCCCTCGTAGCAAAGAAGAGGTGAATCATGCCACATGCTCTGTTCAATTGCCACATCATGGCTACCCATCCCATAGGCAAGGGCTTAGTTTGTGGTTCCTAAAGTGTGTTGTGTTGAATATTGTAATTTTCTGCCAAAAAGCAGCTGTGGAAAAGTTATTGTTCCGTTTGACAAATTAGATTAACTTATTCATGAAAGTTGCGAGTCTTGTTTACATGACTTTCGGACGCACCATATAGTTATTTTATATGGTGAATGTTCCTTCACTACATAATAAATGTTAAGAGTTTATCATAATCATGATTCTGTTGTTCCTGCTCACCTGCTATTATTGCCTGCACATTTCATGCCATCATTATAGTGATGTTGTCATGCCATGGTTGATGATTGTAAATTATTCATCACACTCTTCAATTCACCTTACGAAACCAGATTATGAGTCTTCATGACAACACTTACATTACCTAGAATTTTGATGTTCCTCTGCGGCTCTGCCAAGTTTTATTGTACCTAACCACGGCAATAAATTAGTATTTTTTTCTGGTGTAATGGTGATGGAAAGGAAAAAAGTTTTCTACTCTTTCTTTAGTGTTCTTCTAAAACAATATCTTCCCTATAGTTGTCTTCATATTTGGTTACGTGGGTTATGATTACCTGGCCACTTGATTTTGTTAGATTCAAGTTTAGGGTTTCTTAAGGTTGTTTTTTGTGATTCGTTGTGGATTGTAGCATAAGTTAGCTTATCAAGTGATAGAGATTTTAGTTCCTATCTTTCTAGGCGTTCTGGTTTAAATGGGGATTAAAGACAGGATTCGAATTAGGATTGTGTCTAGAATCAGTAGAAAGTTACCACAATAGTATGAAATACATTGTGACTCTTATTCCTTGAAGGCTTAGTAGTGCTCCATTGTGATCATAAGTTGATCAACAGTGGAAATAATCCAGTTCAACATAATCGCACTAAACATCGAGTTGGACAGACTCTTCATTAAGGAGAAGACTGACTGTGGCATGTTGAAGCTTGAACCCTTCAACCGAAGGATATGACATAGTGAGGGCATGTCAATATGTAACAAAATGAACATGATTGCCATCTTGAGGTGGTTTGTTGAAGTTTTCTACTCGCTCCAATCCAAAATAAGGGTCGCAGTTTTGAACTGGGGTTAGTTCAAAACCGTGACACTTGTATTGTAATAGCTCCTTAAGACACACGAATTTCCCCATCTTCCATTTATTATAATCATTTCCCAAATTAAATTAACACTGGATATGATGTTGCCACTTGGAGCTACGGAAATTTGCATTTTTGTTCAACCTGGTGCAAGCATCAATCAGCTATACCTTGCAGCTTTGGTTGCTGTTGCCTGCCAAATGTCTTGTTCTCTGTGTCATAGGAACTATACATGTTGCTGTATACCCATCCGAGTGGCTGATGCTATATTGATCAGTTATGACCACTTCTGAACTAATTGAACAGTTCAGACCTGATATCAATATGTTATTCGGTGATTTCAATATCACTAATTCACTATTGTCGTATTATTTCCCAAGTGAAACAATGGGAGGAGGCTCTGTCATGTGAAGTGGTGCTTAAAACTAAATCCTTGGCAATGTGAATGTAGCTAGCGTGTAGTGTTAGGTGTATGAACCCATTTTATGTCATTTTTAAGCCAGGGGTCCCGGGTATCTCAGTTTTCGTTTGACCATGTCGCATTATAGGCCAGAAAGGGTACTCTAAAGGCAACTAAACTTGACCTGGACTGGACCACTGCGTTACTGGTTCAGTTGAAAAGGAAATTCAGAGCTTAAATACGTCAACTTGACCTGGACTGAATCATAGATACCATGGTCACTTAACTAGTATGCAATTCCGGTATAGCAGACTTGGTCCCAGGTTCATGACTTGCTGCACATGTATGATCACATCAACTTTTCATTATCTTAAAAAGCTTTCATTCTTCAAAACAGATAGTAGTACAAAGCGATGCGCAGCTTGGATTCATCCTTACAAGCCATACCGACAGTCCCATAGTTGCGTCGAAGCTGGAGCAAAAACTATCGCACTTAGCCCACGTCACAAGTTCAGAACGCGTTTGCTCGATGTATTTTTGGTCAGTTCTGCTTGTCTGTCTAACCAGGTAACCAGGGATCGGATTTCAGATGAAACCACAAAACTTTTGGCTAATAGAGAGGCCGTGTGGAAAGCGCATTCTCCCGCATTGGATACGCCGTCATTATCTTGACAGTTTTGTCAGGCGTGACTGCTACAAACAGAGCTGACGAGAGAAGGCGTATGTTGCTGATTTAACAAATTGGAATGGAAACGGGGACACGGACACCAGCTGTAGTCTGTAGATCGCCCCCCGAGGTTTACTGTCCTGCTTGATGTTGTTTACATTTGCCCCAAGAGCGACCATCCGACATGCATTGTGATCATAACTCGGTTTTGATCTCTTCCAAAATTGCGGCGTGAATTCCCTTCGCTCTGTAATCAATTGTGGCAGGAGTTGCTTGGAACTGGTTGTCTGTTAGGATTTTGTAAAGTAGATGGAGGATGCCTCGGTGTTCGCAATTGTAAAATGTGGATCCATTTATAATATGGGTGTATGTTCAGTTTGTTAAGACTGACAGTATATGTTAGATCTTGCGTAATCGTGTTCACAAAATCTCTCTAGTTGAAAGTTCATACTTGTTTTAGATATAAGGTGGAAATCTCCACCTCCGCATTCGAAAAGTACACTGAGTTTGAAACATCAAATATTCACCGTATCGTTGAAAATTCCAGTTTTTGTTGGCAAAATAGAACAAATTAATAGATGTGACCTATGGAAGTAAGAATACGAGGCTGTCATGAACTCACATGATATGTGATTACTTGTATGGTGCGAAATGTAAAATGCAACTTGCTCCGGAGACCTCTTCGGCGCTGGATTCTCGTTAAAAAAGAATGGAGGTTGCATCAAGACGTAGTACTTGACTGATTCAATTCGCAAAACATATGTGCTGATAAAATATTTGCAAATAACAAGACGTCCCGTAAGCACCAAAAGATGGTGTTTGGACGTATTATGGACCTCGTCAAAGGATAAAATGGACTATACTGTATGTGTGCACGCGTGTAGGAAAGTCTTAATATGAGCATGGGTCCGTATAAACCACATAGTTCCAGGTCTGAAAACTAAAATCTGCAAGTTCCGCAAAGTTGTAAAATAAAATCATGTTGAAAACCGGTAGAATTTTTTTTTTAGAGGAAACAAAAAACCGGTAGAAATGCGTACATGTGAAATCGATATCAGGTGGTTTGGTCCATGCAACTTTCAAAAAGTGGAAGGTTATATAGGGTGGTTTTTTGTAACTAGTTTTAATGAATATAAAAGTGAAATATTCTTTTGAATCGAGTGTCTAAATTCCAAACTCTTTTCACGGCTACATTCATTGGGTCAACCTCTTCAAAACTATCGCGTGTTTATATGTTTTGTTATAAAAATTAGGTCATTTTTAGTGGCCAACTTACAAAAATTGCATTGTCTTATGTCCAATGTATGGACCTCGACAATGAACTGCGTTTTTTAGAGAATTATGTGTCTCCAGTTTATTTTGTCTTGCCTAGCCTTGCGTCTTGTAATTTTACTACTATCATTGTATGTTTTGTGATGACTTTAAGTTAGTACATTATGTCTCGTAATTGTCCACCCCAATAGCATGTTTTGAACTACATTTAATTTGCATTGTCTTCTAGACGTACTGACTTTAGTTGCACTGATTTGCGTCTCATAAGTGCATATTCTTAGTAGTACGCTTTATACCGCCTTTACTTGTACTGCTTTTTTTGTGTTTGGTTGTATTGCATCTTAGAAGTGCTTTCTCGAGTCTCGTTGGTGCATTGTCCTAACAACACAGTTTTCACCGACTTGAATTAATGTTGCCCTACTCTCAATTAGTGAAATAATGTGGCATCATGTTTTAAATTTCTATGTTTTTTAAACCCATAACTAATGTTCATATCAACAATCAATTTCCAAGTGAGTCTGTTGGTCCTCAAAGCTGCCTGGAACACCGCCTCCTTGTCAGCGTCTAGCTTGGCTTCAGCCACCGAGAGGAGGAGGGTTTTCAGCACTATCGTGGGCTGTCACGACAGATATTATCGTAGAGTGACTTGTCGAAGGTGTGGAGCTTGGCGACTTAAGGTATTTCGAGTCTAGATCTAGGGAACACAAGGAATACAAGTTACCCAGGTTCGGCCCCTCACGGTGAAGGTAAAGACCTACTCATGCTTGATTCATATTGATGGTAATGATACTCTCGATTACAAGGGTGTGATTCCGCTACATGGAGATCGAGAGCTAGTTTATTGTTTGAGACTTGTTTCTCTAGGCACTGGAGCCAGCCTTATATACAGGGCGGCTCCTGGGGTTACAATGTAACTCCCGTATTAGTGCGATAGTCGGTTTTCTACTTGGAGTCTATTTAGCCTTCTTGCTTGCTAAGTTTAGTCATTTGTGTTGCATTGGGACTTCTCCTTCGAGTCGTCATGGTCTTGAGTCGGCTCAGCCAGGAACGTGTAAACCCAAGGAGTGGTGTGGCCATAAGCCGACCATGAGCCACCTTGCTCTTATGGGATGCCTCGCTTCGTGGGCCTACCCCTACCCATTAGGTATCCCCCGACAAGCACGTTCATCTAGCATAGTGCATGTGTGCGACGTCCTCATGCTCGGCCAAGGCAGGCCCGCTCCTGACGCAATCTCCCGCTCCTCCTTTGACAATGACAAATCAGAGGAACCGTCCTCCAATGAGGATGAGTCGGAAGCTGAGACCAGGGGCAGGCAGAGGTGGTGTCGTCCTCCGATGGGACATCCGGCGAAAGAGAAGGCTCAATCCTTTGCCCGCAAATGGTGGTAATCCATTCGATGTGGAGTGTGTCGGCTAAGAAAATGACGGGAGTAGAGTGTGGCGACTAGGGTTAGGGGTGAGAGCAACGGGAGTTGGGATGCTTACATAGGCAGAACTGGTAGGTTGTTGGGTTACCACATTACCGCCGGGAAAATGTAAATGTCCATTTTTTATGTGTTTCATATGGAATTGGGCCAAAAAATGTACCAGTTACCAATGTGGGTGGCCCAACGGTGACACACATTGGCAACAATGGTTTATAAATCTCCGTTGTCAATGTGGGTGGTCCAGCAGCTGCCTATTTCGTCCGCACATTTGTATTGCTAACAGTGGGCATTGTGAATGACAATGTCGACGAGGGATGTCATGTATATCCCTCTGTATTAGTGAAATCACCTTATATATCTGTTAGTTATTAGATCATGTATACAAATTGCTTCTCGGGTAGGCTGCTCTGCATGCATTTGGGTGTCCTCCAACGAAATCTTTGTTCTTGTTAAGACCTGGTCGACTAGCGAACATACCCACACTTGGTGTTTTTTTGCGGGTAAAGGAGAAAGTTTATTACACATGAAGGGTCACACAATAATCAGACTCAAGCATCTGAAGAATTTCTTCAGATCCCGAGCCGATCCAAATATCAAAATGGCCCTCATGCATAGCAAGATTTGCTAGGTGGTGACTAACCTTGACCTGGCTACATTCCACCTTGTACAAATGAACACACTTTAGTTTCAGAAGATAAACACCTAATCTCAGACACCAGATGACACAGAGGGGTCGATCCACCCCTGTCGAGGTAAACCATCTTGACCAGTTGGATACAATACCCACACTTAATTGGTATTGTTCAAACAAACTATATCGTCACAACAAGAAAAACATAACTCTCTCCAAAATTAAACAAGTCCACCTGGACGAGTTGAGAAACGAAAGACATACTTTTGGCTATGATTACACTGTTCTTGTTTTCAAACAAATCTTTCTTCTCTTTCAGTGCTACTCGACCTGCCTACATACTGAACACTTGGTGAAAGACAAATATGTCCTCGTATCTAAAATAATTAAACAAAGCAAATTGAGGACAAAGAAAATAACACATTTAGTTTCCGAGCGCTCACCTAGCTTCCATATGTAAAGCTCCCAAAACAACAGCCATCACGCATCAATAGGGACACGACTACAATCCAAATGAGCACGAAGTCATTCCTCCGTCCATCTTCAGTAGCTCACACTTCTCCACCTTATATATACACTCCTCTCCCCGATGAAATTTAGCAGCCTCGAACTCAATTCACCCTCCAGTAGTGAAACTACACCAAGCCATCGACGGTCACCACATACGGGCGCGCACCCCTCCATAAATGGCGATGAAGCGCAAGTTGTCTTCCACGGGGACTGACTTCGCCTCCGGCGATCATCACCACCACCACGCGTCACTCTCACTCCTCGATGCCGCCAACGTCACGTCAGCGACGAGGCCGGAATCATGGGCGCAGACGGTCGGCGCCGTGGCGGCAGTGCAGCGTGGTCGAAAGCGCTTCGTTGGCGTGCGGCAGCGGCCGTCTGGGCGGTGGGTGGCCGAGATCAAGGACACGATCCAGAAGATCCGGGTGTGGCTTGGCACTTTCGACACCGCCGAGGAGGCCGCCCGCGCCTACGACGAGGCCGCTTGCCTCCTCCGCGGCGCCAACACACGCACCAACTTCTGGCCACGCACCGCCGCCGTCGCGGCTACTTCCGCTGCCGCCGATGCCGTGGTGATCCACCAAAACCACACGCCGCCGGAGCCATCGGCTCTCCCCTCCAAGGTCACCAACCTCCTCCTCTTACGCCTAAAGCGAGCTCGCAGCATCTGCCATGACGACTACCTCAGCGCAAGTGTCGGTGCGCAAAGCGCACTTGTGCAAGAGCAAGAAGGGACTGAAGGGTACGGCATGGGCGGCCAGGAGGAGTACGGATTCCAAGTGGACGACTTTTCAGCCACGACTCTGCCGGCGACGAGCATGGCCAGGGCGTTGTGAAACACGAGGAGGACTCGAACTGCTCACAGGACGCGGAGGATGACGAAGACGAGGTGTCTGAGTCTGAGCAGGAGAAGGAGGAGCAGGTGTCCTTGGAGGAGGAGGCGCCCCTGGATTTCGGGTTCATGGACGCATACCCGACTTCACCCGGGGACGTCGACGACGCGGGGCTCTTCTCACCGTTCGAGATTATGGCGGCGGAGATCGGCGGCGCGGCGGAGACAGAGACGGTGTCGTACGGTGACGCCAGCGAGGAGCACTCAGCGGCGATCAACGAGGTGATGAAAAGGATGAAGTACGAGCGCAAGATCTCTGCCTCGCTCTACGCGCTCAGCGGCGTGTCGGAGTGCCTCCGCATGCGCCTGAGCAACGCCGACAATCGTGCCGGCCACGGGCTGGCGCTCTCTGGCCTGAGAGATGCGTGCATGAAGAAGAAGCAACACAACCAAGAATCGGTAGTCGATTGCGTCAAGGGCGACCCCCACGAGGAGAGCTCGGGCAGCAACAGCTGCTCGTCGTCCGACGTGGCGAGCTCTTCGCCGGAGGCAGGTGCCTCGTCGCCGAATGCCGTCGAGAGCGATGTGCTGATGTGGAGCTCCCTTGATCTGGCTCCCATCTGCTTCATGTCATAATTATTTCTTGCCTCGCTTATAGAGTTCGTCGGGGCACAATAGAAATTAATTCGTGATATTCTTTTTGTTACCTACACACTTTGTTTTCGATTTTACTCAACATTATCCTTGTGTTTTTTACCAATCGAGAAATCCGGTGAGGTCCAAACTTTACTCGTCAGAAATTGTGTAGAAAGATAGTACTTATATTATTATATACTAATGTTTCTGCTATTGCAGTGTTGCTTAAGTTTTTTTTGTTCTGCTATTGCAGTGTCAGTGTTGCTTATGTTTTTTTTTTCTCCCTGTTTCCATTCCCAACTCAGCTCAGAGAGCAGGGTCAGTCAGTCAACATGACTTTGTCTAGTGTAGTGAGTTAGCATTCTCCTGGTCTTGGGCCACGCCCAGGTGCCCAGCTAATCTGCAGGTTGTAATTTGTACAGGTGTCTGCTGTGCTGTATTTCTTTTATTAGACTAGCCCTTCTAGCTCTGTAATTTGTACTTTGTTCCCTCTGCTTTTAATAAGGCTGTATTTCGTCAAAAAAAAAAACTGCAGGTTGTTAGCCTCTGCCGAGTGCTTCTGTATGTGTATATAAACACTACCAGATCATCAATACAAATCACATGTTTGACCACTCTCTCTCGTCTCTTACAGTGAGCACGGTCGCCAGCCTTACCTTCAGGATGGTATTTAGAAGTTTTATGCTACTTTGGTTCGGTTAATGTTAATACCAAACAACCATGAACAAGAACAACATATTCATCCATGAACAGAAACAGCAGGCTGTTCATTCATCCTATTGAAAAAACAGATTATGCGCAAAATGAACAAAAACAGCAGGCTGCTCCATCACCCTGTTTAAAAAACAGACACGCAAGATTAACACGAGCCACGGCAAAAGTAGTTCAACACAGGTTGAATAGCTACCGCTGCCCATCCAGTGTGCATCCAAGAAAATGTAGTCTCTAATCAATCATATAATAGGACTGGAGACATGGCACTAAAGGATTTTGGAGAGGATGGTCAAACTGCATCAAATCATCAATGCATTTCTGAAGAGAAGCAATTATGGCAAAGTTTCTGCACCCATGCTTTACTGTAACTGGGATACATTAGATGTCATGCTATCTCCAAAATAACTAACACCGGCTGGTGCATCAGGAGCAAGACTTGTCCTTATAGTTCTTTGGTGATTACATTCGAATTTTCCGCCACAAATGTCAAAAATATACAACACCATATATGAGAAACATCTGTTGAAAATAGATGCTCCAATCTCTATAGAAAAACCAAGATGTGAACATGTGAAGGGCATAACTGCTACATGGTAAGGTCCATTTTGCTAAAACCCTAGGCTCAAAAGAGCCCTGCTTTAACTTAATAAAGCCACGGAAGGTCCATTTTGCTCATAATATCTTCTATTTGGTGCTTCTTTCTCTTGTATATATTGCGCAGTAATTTATTATGTTCTTAGGTGATGTGAGTCGTACATTACATTGTTTTATCAACGAAAGTTCAGGGACACACTTTCCTTTATAGATGTTTCTCTTCAGCAACTGCGTTAAAAGTTTATACTGCAGAAAAGTTCAGATTTTCATCTGAACTTGCAGTATCAGAGTATCTGAAATAGTTACAAAGTTCAATCTCATGATAGTAAAGGAAAAACACACGATATGTATATCAATCTACAATAAGAATATCAGACAAAAATTTCCTGAGAGAAGGCATCTCTCATTATTGACAGTTTTTCTAAAGCCAGTAAACAGAGGGTACAAAACCTACCAAATAAAAATGGCTAAGGTAATACAATACATTCAACAAAGGCATCACTGAGAAAAAATGAAGGATTACATAGTCTGGGATATGCTTTAAAGAATGAATATGCATGTGTGATGCGTGTTTACTATTTTAAAGATAGGCATCATTGAGAAAAGCTGAAGGATTACATAGTCAGGGATATGCTTTCAAGAATGAATATACATGTGTGATGCGTGTTTAGTATTTTATAGATTTAAGTCATAAAAATCATTCCCTCGCATTTCCGAAATTGTGGTAGATGTGTGATCCAAACCTGGGAAATTTTGTACAAAACTCAGGTGTGCTTCTTAAATCACGGTACAAGTGTCCCCCAAACCTAGGTTATCTTGTCATACGCCAAACCTCATTCTTATGAAATATATGACTTTCAAGTATTTGTAGTATACAACCTTCATCACCCAATAGTATGGCTATTCATGCATACTAGATCCCCTGGCGCGGCTTGCCGCGCGCCACCCGCCGTTGACACTGATTTTCGATTTGCAAAACGTTATGATAAACATTCTTAATATGATACGATAGTCAATAAGTATTTCACACAGGAGCGACACTATATGTTTAGAGTAAAGCACAATGCTCTTAGAAAATACGGAGTTTACATCAGTAAGTCTCCAGGATAGATAGAATCTTCACTACAACATCTATAATCATCACGTAGATCGTAGATAAGACAGTAGCAGCAGCTGATAATGATGCATCACATGATCATCTACAGGTAAAGATCGTCCATAGTGCACAACAAATAATTTCTTATGTATAGACAGCAAGATCAAGCCACACGCCACCCGTTATTGACAGTGGTAAAACAGCATGGTAAGCTTCGTTGACATGACAGGCAGTAAAACATTAATATACATGGTAGTGGCAGTATAATGTTAGAGCAAACCACAATGTTCCTTCATACATAATGTTTACAGTCATAACACTCTTAAGAATAGATAGGTCGTTAGGGTAGATACGTCTTTTATTACAACATATACAAATTATTACATGCCTTTCACATTGTTGACAGATGGGCAAATGCCCTCACCGATTAAGATCTATGCCAGAGGTTGGTATGCCAAAAAACCAGCGGACCTCAAGACGATTCCAGGCGAAAGTGATGCGATTTTTCTCCTGTATATCAGCAGGAGCAAAGTACAATTCTTTTCAAAAACATGACCACACGAAGGGACCTAACGATATTGCATTTGGCAAGGATTAAAAACCATGTCTACAGTTAACTGAGTGAACCAAGAGTCCAACCATGTGATTAACTGAAGAACTGACATCAACACGATACAAAAGGCAGCTATATACAGAGAGCACTGACAGAATATCAGAAGCAGCACCCACCTAATATGCATAGAGGCATCGTCGCAATGGACACTTAGTTCAAGGGAAACTACGAAAGGGAGCAACACTATCTTCATAGTCCAGGATACACAAACAACATAGAAAGAACATTCGCTAGCAACATATATCAACAAAAGCAAGCACTCCTGGAGAAGCAAAGAATGATTCCGGGCACTACATCAATGATAGAGCAAAGCAATAATAAAAGGCATAAGCAAAGTTCAGTTAATCATTATTATTATTGGTTTGCTCTATCACCGAGGTAGTCCTGGTTTAGGTTGCTTCTTTTTCTGTCCAACGGTCTACAAAGATGTATGCCTGCACATAGAAACATTTATCATAGAACATGGTTCAGCAAAGGAGTTTGCAGATACAGTGGATAAACTGTTAAATGCGAGCCAGTTTCAGGTAAAAGTAGGGATGGCATCAGCCTGGGGGCACGGAAACCTGGTTTACCTCCAAATGGTCCAGAGAAAGCGAGATCGCTAGTTTTGACACCGTGCTCTGGCCAAGGATATCCACTCCTATGCGCTGTGAGGTTCTGACTAACCACCGCGAATTCCACACCATTAGCCTCCGTTCGTAGCTCTCTGTGAGGTTCTGGCTAACCACCGTGAATTCCACACCATTAGCCTCCGTTCGTAGCTCAGTGTTCTCAAGAAAACAAACCCAGAGTAGAACATGAGCTTGCAGGACGTCCTGAATGGTACATATAAAAGCAATAATTTTAATATTCTAATCATTTCTTCCTTCAAGAAAATGGTACATGCATTTCCATTAAGAACTCGCCTTTATTTATTTTAAAGTATCTTTTGGTAAGGAATGTAATTATTAGATCAAAATCCTAGCAAGAGTGGAATATATTCTAGACACCCAACTTATGGTACCCTGTATATGAAGTTATCAGAAGTGCTAACATTGCTAGAAAAAATGGTTAACCTATTTTCAGTAAGAATCGTCTTTTAATACTTATATTATCGTATACGTAATATAAGTCATTAGATCAAAATCTTTGATTATACATCTAGCACAAACCAAAATAACCTACGCAAGAAGCAATAGTAAGATATATCTTTTAAAAACACAACAATTGTTAGCCACAGATTACATTAGTAGTGCGAAAATTCAGAAACACCTTATGGCAGCATCAGTTACCCATGGATGCATCACGTGTATCCAATTTCTTTCATAGAGAAAGCTCACCTGTTGATCGCCAACTTTAGGAGGTCGGGTTGTTCTTGGAACCGCATGAAGCCGCCATGGAAGTCTTCCGCACCGGTGAGCATTCAGTAGTAGCGCATCGCTTCGTCCGTTTATTGCCAAGCCGCGACGGTACTCCTCACCCCAGCCACTAAGGAAATAAGAGGATCAGAGAACAGAGGCACGCAAAAAAATACGGCAGTGTGCACACTCAGAGAGAGGCAGAGCGAGACGAACCTGTTTTCCGTGTTGTAGAAGGCGGTGACAGGAGAAGGGCAGTGGACTGGTGGCGATCAGCAAATCTGAATGGTAAAGATGAACATTAACCAAGTAAGCTAGCGGTAACAATTTGTGCAAGCGATTGACTATAGCTAACAGAACGAATGGATATCACCAGCTTATCCCCATATATAACTTCATGTGTATCTAACTATCTATGGAAAATAGCAGCAAAATATATTTGAAACCAAATCTAAAAATGATAAACTGTTGGTAGCAGAATTATATCATAACACTATCTCCTTTGCCATGAACAAAATCTACAGATTCAGTCCCTATTTCAAATGCATTGAGTGAACATAATATATAATTAATCAACTTATTCATGTGTGCCACTCTGCACCCCAAAAATACAGGGCAAGAACATACATGCTAGGAGACAACCTCAACTGGCTATTAAAACGATGTCGGACCCGTGAAGGAACTGGTTGCAGCCCTGGTGCGCAAGGGAGGGAACTCCACACGGTTGGGGATGATGCTAGCGACCTCCTCTGCAGATTCAACACCACATGCTGATCCACACAGCTGCAGTCCAGAAGAACACCCAACTGCAGCAAACAAAGATTCAGAAAATTGTAATGAGATAGCAGCTACCAGGCCCTTGAACTGCCTGATGTTGCACTGATTAAGTAGCTGCCGGACGGGATTCATCTATTTGAGCAGGGGCATGACGGGAGAAGAGCCACACGACATACACACAGGAAGTTTAACCAGGCCGTACAATTATTTACAAAACCATCAAGATGGCTACAGCAAGATGCTATCAAATATCTTACACTACTTTTGCAAAAAAAACAACTTTAAGCTTATGAACCAACAGTAGCAACAAAGAACTATTAAGATGCCATCAATCATATCATACAGATATAAGGCCACCATCATAAGATTTGACTATTATGTAGAGGACCACACACAAGTCCAATTGCATAAGCAGAATGAGAACTATTTATCATGATTTAAAATCACTGTTTTAGTTGTTTCAAGATGATGTTCCTGTCAAATACTAATCATACCATGTAGAGATTCAATGCTATAAGCTAAAGGCAAAATTCATTTACCTGCTGTAAAATTGGTGTACATATATGCGTTAGTGCAATGCTACACTTCATAGAGCTTGACTTTTAATAATATGTGAAGAGGAAAACCCTACAATGTACAAAATTTAGAGCATTGACTTCCAATCTTATAAATGATTTGAGAAAATAGTAAGAAGTTTGGATATAAATAGATTCAAATATCTCCAGACAAAAGTCTGAATTTGCACAAAATTCTAAGCAACATTTACTTTAAGTATGAGAAATATTATAATTCCTCACAACCACGAATCACATGCAACATATGAGAAATATTATAATTCCTCACAGCCACGAATCACCTGCGACGACACCTCGTTTAAGCAATAAACTTGAACTAAGATATACTTTGGCATGCATCAAGGAAATTTAGGTGTTGTGGAACCTATCCAGAAAAATAATTGGTCTACCTAGCTACACCAATTTATCTGTTGTTCTAAGAATAAAAGGTGTCGGCGAAATATTGGAAATTCCAATGTAGAACTGGACATACTGACTATACCTTGCAACAACGTTTATGCTTAATTATAGGAAAACCATTGCAACAATATATATTCAGTACATCATGAATAACTCTAGGATTTGTTACCAGATAACAAGCTGAGAACAAAATATTTATTTTTAAATCACTATTTATTTGCAGCTAATTTTAAGCCACTGTCTATAGTACCTGAAATGTGATATGCCAAAACATAACCGTGGGGCTAATATATCTTGGTTTCTATGGGGTTTGATGCAAACCAGTCGTCGCTGATTTGGTACACATAAACATGCAATGTTCAACTAACAGCAGCCGATTTGCATAATAAACTGAAATCCCTGGGTTAGTTTGGATGATTACTATGAGAAGAAAATGGAAATTATTAGTAAGCAACCTGCATAATTAAGGGAAGATATCTTGATCAAACAGGAAATAAAAACAACAGTGTCACTTCCATACTGCAGATGTAAGCCACACTCTATTGCCGCTAGTTTTTAACCAACTTAACTCGAACTGGCTGTCAATAACCGGCTGTAGGAAAGGACCAAACAAAATTGTCAATAATACAAACAAGCTTTTAACAAAGCCAACTCAAATAAAAAGGAGAAACATGTTACAAAGAGTAGGAAGAGATCGAGAGGGTGCACTTAACTAACTATATTACAAAGCACCAAGACTGTACATGTGTATGGTGCTTTCCTAAACCAGCAGGGAACATCATCCGGCAAGCAATGCTTCATGGCACTGCCAAGATAGGGAAATGAAAATACATCTCTTGGATGTAAAGTACTGCATGTAGATATAGACACTAGTACAGAACGACACATCCGATACCCCTCTATGGTAACTGGAGGAGATAGGCGATGGAAAATCGCGATTTTAGCGTTGTGGACGAGGCCTGGCAGAACTGGGCCGCGGCAGGTCCGTCAACATTGGTTACGGAGATATTTAGATCTTCGTTACCAATATTGTTGGCAACGGTCGTAAATTAACCTCTGTTTCCAATATCTATCTCTATGGCAACGGTTGTTTATGGTTATCCGTTTGCGATATGCTTGGGAAATTGCAGTTGCAATCTGGAAGCGCGCAAGTTCAATGCGGCTTAATTCACGAGGGATTGGAACCGCCTGCTCGACACTAATAAAATATGACTGGAACCACGCAAACCCAGGCAGTTCTCGCATCCTCCCCTTCGTTCTCTCCAACATTCTCTACCACACTAGCACAACCGCCATGGAGGAACCCTGGTGGCAGAACGAGGAAGTCCCGAGCGATGACGCGAGCGCTGAAGACTGCGGTGAAGTCCCATGGTGGGATCAAGACGGGCCGCCGGACTCGGACCCGCCGTCTTCACGCTCTGTAGAAGACTACTCCGACGACTCGGACCCGCCGTCTTCACGCGAAGGACAAGACGACTCCGACGAGGAGGAGTCGCCGGAGGACCCGCTAGAACCGTATTCTAGCCTCGAAGAATACGACTCCGATGAGGTGGAGGAGGAGGCGTCGGAGGAGTCGTCAGAGGAGGCGCCGGAGGAGGAGGAGCACGCGCTAGAGAAGGACGCGCCGGAGAAGGAGGAGCACGCTCCAGAGAAGGACGCGCCGGAGAAGGAGGAGCACGCTCCGGAGAAGGAAGCGCGAGAGAAGGATTCGCCGGAGACGGACGCGCGGCCGGAGAAGGAGGAGCATGAGCCGCAGGAGAAGGAGCACGAGCCGGAGGAGAAGGCAACCGGCAAGAAGCGACGCCGCACCGTGGACGCCAATGGCGTGGAGGCAGGGCGGAAGAAGTACAACTAGAGTAGATTGTTAGTTCAATTGTACTGTTAAGTAGGCCCAGTGTGTCAGTGAGCAAATAAAAGGATATGGTTGTTTATCGCCTCCGTTTCCGATATTGTACTTGTGCTATAAATACTAACTCGCTCGCTCTCACCCTCACTCTCACTCTCACAGTGTGGCGGCGGCTCGAAGCTGCGCCAGATCTCACCCTTATCTCGCAGATCTGAGCGGCGCGGCCGGATCTTCCCCGAGCGGCGATGCCACCGCGCATCTTCCCCGAGCAGCACGTCGGATCTTCCCGAGCGGCCGCCGCGCAGCTTTCCCGACCAGCGCGTCGGATCTTCCCCGATCGGCGATGCCACCGCCGGTAAGCTCATCCATGCACTGGAGAAGTCGGATAACGCTATGTGAAGTTGCCACAGTTTGTTGCTCGAATGCCTGGCCATAGATAATTATGCATGCGCTCGATCTGTTTATTCTAATTGGGCACTGTAAGTAGATCGATCTGTTCTCTCAAATATGTAACCATTCATTGGTTTGCACTCAATATTATACACCTACATGTCTCCAATATGTAGATCTATACTGACCATGCATCTATATTCTCATCAGATGCACAGAAGTATCAATGATTATCTAGCTTTGGCCACTATGGCAGGAAGAAGAGTCACAAGAGGTTATCAAGCATGCTGTCAGTGCTACCAAAATCAGGAAGAAGATGTATCACAGTTTGCTACATCTGTCCTTACTAAAGATGTGTTTGCCAAGGCTGATGCTCTTCTATGGAGTATCAATGATTATCCAGCTTTGGGAACTCTGGCTGGAAGAAGAGTGGCAGGAGGTTATAAAGTATGTCTTCACTGCTACCAAAAACATTGTATCACTGTAATGTAGAGATGTATCACTGTAATGTTAGAGATGTATCACTATAATGTAGAGCTACCTTATGAATCTGAGCTATTTCCTTATGAATCTGATCTGTCATTCTTGTGCTTGTGCTGTAAGATTTTAAATGTCCAGTGGCATCTGTATTCCTGCTATATGCTTATGCATAAACCCAATGCAAACGAGGTAATTTACAAACTCTGTTTCTGATGAGCTCGACTGTTAGGAAACGGAGATATGCGCAGAATCGTTGCCAAAACTTGGCCACATCGGATACGGTTTTTGGGCTCCGTTACCGATGAGGGCCTTCACATCAGCCACGGGGGCGGGGACACATACCCTTTTTCCGTTTCCGATGGGGTTTCTGGCCCGTTTCCGATGTGTCATTCTGTACTAGTGAGATAACTATGTACAAATCAAGCTTTGACAAATTACATCTGAATTATTTCGGTTTATTTTATTACAACATGAGCAAACTCCCAGTAGGAAAGGTTATGGCAAAAAAACTGAAACCTCAAGGTAATATAAATTGGTAGAATGCATCAAACAGCAACCAAACAATGTATTAATATTCACCAAGAATTTAAAGTTTGGGATTTAGAGATTTACCTAGCCAATTGTGTGGCTAATATATAATTCTTTTGGTTATATACATGCAGGAATATCCATAGTTGTGTCCTATGTAACCATTCATGTCTTTCTATACACCTGAAAAGGTAGAACATCAGACATTCTTAGGGACCTCCATAAACTGGAGCATACAAAAGAAAGTAACAATCATGCATACCCGGCAATTAATATGTCTGTACCTAAACTGACTTCCATATATCATAATTTCATTCAAAGCAGAAGGTCATACCTGAATATCTTCATAGTAAAATATAATCCAATTTGGGAATCGCAGGTGTGCTGTACGAAATACATCCATAGCTACATCTTCAATGATCTGAAAATAAAAGACGCTTTGTTTAGCGCTCATTGTTCAGCAGTACATCATATGATCGTATAGAAAAGCACATGTGTATTTTACAGGTGCAAGTAAATATAAGAAGCATGAGCAATGTTGCAGATTGTTATTAACAAAGAAAAACCTAAAGAAAAAGTTCTCAAGAACTAAACGGCCTTAACTTCGGGCTGAGCAATTGAGGTCTAGCCCTGAATCTCAAGCTCATGACAATGACGGAATCCAAATCATTCAGGTGGCAGAATGTGGCTGAATCAACACGCCACACAGTCAGCAATACTTTAGTTCCTGCAAGATAACGATGTAATGAAACAAAATGGCTAACTGGGCATGACTTAATAAAATACATATGAAGAATTAGTTTCAAAGAAAAAATAAAGCACAAAAGTAAAGTAATTGTTCTCTACTTATGGAGCACAATATAAGTAGGAAGATGATGACCTGCAGCTAGCCATAAAACAAAATAAATGGAGAGCTCACTGCTTAAGTTAATTGAGTTAACAAATCAATGTTGATTCTTTATCTTTCACAATCCAAAAGACACAAAAAGGATATAACATAAATAAAATGAGTACAGACATCTGCATGATAACATTTTAGTCACTAATTTATTTGGTCTAGTGGCATGATACTAAGACAAACGTAGTTAGTTCAGTTCTTGTCCAATACAAACATGTGCATCACACAAGCAAACCCATTTTCCAAAAATATTGCAAAGAGCTCGACCAACAACTCAAGTTACTATCGTTGAGTGGGGATAAATTTCAGAAAAAACGAAATTATTGAGTAAACAACGGAGTAGATATAAGACATATATTAGACTTCTCTTGTAGGATTTTTGTCAAGCACCTTGTAGGCATAGATAAAGCAAAACCTACACAAACAGAGATGCAAGTATGTGGGGATTAGGGAGAGAAAGAAACAAACAAAATGGCTGACTGGGCATGACTTAATAAAATACATATGAAGAATTAGTTTCAAATAAAAAATAAAGCACAAAAGTACAGTAAATGTTTTCTACTTATGGAGCACAATATAAGTAGGAAGATGATGACCTGCAGCTAGCCATAAAACAAAAGAAATGGAGAGCTCACTTCTTAAGTTAATTGAGTTAACAAATCAATATTGATTCTTTATCTTTCACAATCCAAAAGACACAAAAAGGATAAAACATAAATAAAATGAGTACAGACATCTGCATGATAACATTTTAGTCACTCATATATTTGGTCTAGTGGCATGATCCTAAGACAAACATAGTTAGTTCAGTTCTTGTCCAATACAAACATGTGCATCACAGAAGCAAACCCATTTTCCAAAAATATTGCAAAGAGCTCGACCAACAACTCAAGTTACTATCGTTGAGTGAGGATAAATTTCAGAAAAAACGAAATTATTGAGTAAACAACGGAGTAGATATAAGACACATATTAGACTTCTCTTGTAGGATTTTTGTCAAGCACCTTGTAGGCATAGATAAAGCAAAACCTAAACAAACAGAGATGCAAGTATGTGGGGATTAGGGAGAGAAAGAAACAAACAAAATGGCTGACTGGGCATGACTTAATAAAATACATATGAAGAATTAGTTTCAAATAAAAAATAAAGCACAAAAGTACCGTAATTGTTTTCTACTTATGGAGCACAATATAAGTAGGAAGATGATGACCTGCAGCTAGCCATAAAACAAAAGAAATGGAGAGCTCACTGCTTAAGTTAATTGAGTTAACAAATCAATGTTGATTCTTTATCTTTCACAATCCAAAAGACACAAAAAGGATAAAACATAAATAAAATGAGTACAGACATCTGCATGATAACATTTTAGTCACTCATATATTTGGTCTAGTGGCATGATCCTAAGACAAACATAGTTAGTTCAGTTCTTGTCCAATACAAACATGTGCATCACAGAAGCAAACCCATTTTCCAAAAATATTGCAAAGTGCTCGACCAACAACTCAAGTTACTATCGTTGAGTGGGGATAAATTTCAGAAAAAACGAAATTATTGAGTAAACAATGGAGTAGATATAAGACACATATTAGACTTCTCTTGTAGGATTTTTGTCAAGCACCTTGTAGGCATAGATAAAGCAAAACCTAAACAAACAGAGATGCAAGTATGTGGGGATTAGGGAGAGAAAGAAAGAAACAAAATGGCTGACTGGGCATAACTTAATAAAATACATATGAAGAATTAGTTTCAAAGAAAAAATAAAGCACAAAAGTATAGTAATTGTTCTCTACTTATGGAGCACAATATAAGTAGGAAGATGATGACCTGCAGCTAGCCATAAAACAAAAGAAATGGAGAGCTCACTGCTTAAGTTAATTGAGTTAACAAATCAATGTTGATTCTTTATCTTTCACAATCCAAAAGACACAAAAAGGATAAAACATAAATAAAATGAATACAGACATCTGCATGATAACATTTTAGTCACTCATATATTTGGTCTAGTGGCATGATCCTAAGGCAAACATAGTTAGTTCAGTTCTTGTCCAATACAAACATGTGCATCACACAAGCAAACCCATTTTCCAAAAATATTGCAAAGAGCTCGACCAACAACTCAAGGTACTATCCTTGAGTGGGGATAAATTTCAGAAAAAACGAAATTATTGAGTAAACAACGGAGTAGATATAAGACACATATTAGACTTCTCTTGTAGGATTTTTCTCAAGCACTTTGTAGGCATAGATAAAGCAAAACCTACACAAACAGAGATGCAAGTATGTGGGGATTAGGGAGAGAAAGAAAGAAACAAAATGGCTGACTGGGCATGACTTAATAAAATACATGAAGAATTAGTTTCAAAGAAAAAATAAAGCAGAAAAGTACAGTAATTGATCTCTACTTATGGAGCACAATATAAGTAGGAAGATGATAACCTGCAGCTAGCCATAAAACAAAAGAAATGGAGAGATCACTGCTTAACTGAGTTAACAAATCAATGTTGATGTTTCACAATCCAAAAGACTCAAAAAGGATAAAACATAAATAAAATGAGTACAGACATCTGCATGATAACATTTTAGTCACTCATATATTTGGTCTAGTGGCATGATCCTAAGACAAACATAGTTAGTTCAGTTCTTGTCCAATACAAACATGTGCATCACACAAGCAAACCCATTTTCCCAAAATATTGCAAAGAGCTCGACCAACAACTCAAGCTACTATCGTTGAGTGGGGATAAATTTCAGAAAAAACGAAATTATTGAGTAAACAACGGAGTAGATATAAGACACATATTAGACTTCTCTTGTAGGATTTTTGTCAAGCACCTTGTAGGCATAGATAAAGCAAAACCTGCACAAACAGAGATGCAAGTATGTGGGGATTAGGGAGAGAAAGAAAGAAACTGATGGGCCTGTAGGTAGACCTATTGATGCTGAGGAAGGAGGCGGTAGCGCCATCGCCGGTGATGGCAGTGCATACGGCGTCGTCGTTGTTCGCCGGATCCTGCATAGCCAGGCAATCAGAGCCACGCACGGGGGTGCTCCTTCGCTGCAGGTTCTTCCTCGCCACCTCCGGGCGCCCCGTCGAGGCATGGTAATCTGTCGGCGAGCAGTTGGCTGGTGGAATAGAGGAGGAGGCAGCTTGTGGAGGTAGGAAGAGGGGAGGCGACACGGCGGCTTGAGGGGGAGGCGGAGTACAATGGCGGCTGGAGCTTGGCGATGAGGAGAAGAAAAGCGCGGGAGAGCGGAGGCGGCTGCGGGAGACAATGCGGGTGGCGGCTAGGGTTTTCACAGCGCGGCCGCATTTTATACTGTGCGGTGAAAATCAACGAACGACCGAGATTCGCGGAGAAGAAATGATCCGACGGTCAAAATAGCCTGAGCTCTAAGAGAGCCGCTTGGGGTCATGCCGTTTACCTGAAAAGGTAGAACATCAGGCATTCTTAGGGGCCTCCATAAACTAGAGCATACAAAAGAAAGTAACAATCATGCATACCCGACAATTAATATGTTTGTACCTAAACTGACTTCCATATATCATAATTTCATTCAGAGCAGAAGGTCATACCTGAATATCTTCATAGTAAAATATAATCCAATTTGGGAATAGCAGGTGTGCTGTATGAAATACATCCATAGCTACATCTTCAATGATCTGAAAATAAAAGACGCTCTGTTTAGCGCTCATTGTTCAGCAGTACATCATATGATCGTATAGAAAAGCACATGTGTATTTTACAGGTGCAAGTAAATATAAGGAGCATGAGCACTGTTGCAGATTGTTATTTACAAAAAAAAAACCTAAAGAAAAAGTTCTCAAAAACTAAACGGCCTTAACTTCAGGCTGAGCAATTGAGGTCTAGCCCTGAATCTCGAGCTCATGACAATGACGGAATCCAAATCGTTCAGGTGGCAGAATGTGGCTGAATCAACACGCTACACAGTCAGCAATACTTTAGTTCCTGCAAGATAACGATGTAAGGAAACAAAATGGCTAACTAGGCATGACTTAATAAAATACATATGAAGAATTAGTTTCAAAGAAAAAATAAAGCGCAAAAGTACAGTAATTGTTCTCTACTTATGGAGCACAATATAAGTAGGAAGCTGATGACCTGCAGCTAGCCATAAAACAAAAGAAATGGAGAGCTCACTGCTTAAGTTAATTGAGTTAACAAATCAATGCTGATTCTTTATCATTCACAATCCAAAAGACACAAAAAGGATAAAACATAAATAAAATGAGTATAGACATCTGCATGATAACATTTTAGTCACTCATATATTTGGTATAGTGGCATGATCCTAAGGCAAACATAGTTAGTTCAGTTCTTGTCCAATACAAACATGTGCATCACACAAGCAAACCCATTTTCCAAAAATATTGCAAAGAGCTCGACCAACAACTCAAGGTACTATCCTTGAGTGGGGATAAATTTCAGAAAAAACGAAATTATTGAGTAAACAACGGAGTAGATATAAGACACATATTAGACTTCTCTTGTAGGATTTTTCTCAAGCACCTTGTAGGCATAGATAAAGCAAAACCTACACAAACAGAGATGCAAGTATGTGGGGATTAGGGAGAGAAAGAAAGAAACAAAATGGCTGACTGGGCATGACTTAATAAAATACATGAAGAATTAGTTTCAAAGAAAAAATAAAGCAGAAAAGTACAGTAATTGTTCTCTACTTATGGAGCACAATATAAGTAGGAAGATGATAACCTGCAGCTAGCCATAAAACAAAAGAAATGGAGAGCTCACTACTTAAGTTAATTGAGTTAACAAATCAATGTTGATTCTTTATCTTTCACAATCCAAAAGACTCAAAAAGGATAAAACATAAATAAAATGAGTACAGACATCTGCATGATAACATTTTAGTCACTCATATATTTGGTCTAGTGGCATGATCCTAAGACAAACATAGTTCAGTTCTTGTCCAATACAAACATGTGCATCACACAAGCAAACCCATTTTCCCAAAATATTGCAAAGAGCTCGACCAACAACTCAAGCTACTATCGTTGAGTGGGGATAAATTTCAGAAAAAACAAAATTATTGAGTAAACAACGGAGTAGATATAAGATACATATTAGACTTCTCTTGTAGGATTTTTGTCAAGCACCTTGTAGGCATAGATAAAGCAAAACCTGCACAAACAGAGATGCAAGTATGTGGGGATTAGGGAGAGAAAGAAAGAAACTGATGGGCCTGTAGGTAGACCTATTGATGCTGAGGACGGAGGCGGTAGCGCCATCGCCGGTGATGGCAATGCATACGGCGTCGTCGTTGTTCGCCGGATCCTGCATAGCCAGGCAATCAGAGCCACGCACGGGGGTGCTCCTTCGCTGCAGGTTCTTCCTCGCCACCTCCGGGCGCCCCGTCGAGGCATGGTAATCTGTCGGCGAGCAGTTGGCTGGTGGAATAGAGGAGGAGGCAGCTTGTGGCGGCAGGAAGAGGGGAGGCGACACGGCGGCTTGAGGGGAGGCGGAGTACAACGGCGGCTGGAGCTTGGCGATGAGGAGAAGAAAAGCGCGGGAGAGCGGAGGCGGCTGCGGGAGACAATGCGGGTGGCGGCTAGGGTTTTCACATCGCGGCCGCATTTTATACTGTGCGGTGAAAATCAACGAACGACCGAGATTCGTGGAGAGGAAACGATCCGACGGCCAAAATAGCCTGAGCTCTAAGAGAGCCGCTTGGGGTCACGCCGTTTACCTGAAAAGGTAGAACATCAGGCATTCTTAGGGGCCTCCATAAACTGGAGCATACAAAAGAAAGTAACAATCATGCATACCCGACAATTAATATGTTTGTACCTAAACTGACTTCAATATATCATAATTTCATTCAGAGCAGAAGGTCATACCAGAATATCTTCATAGTAAAATATAATCCAATTTGGGAATAGCAGGTGTGCTGTATGAAATACATCCATAGCTACATCTTCAATGATCTGAAAATAAAAGACGCTCTGTTTAGCGCTCATTGTTCAGCAGTACATCATATGATCGTATAGAAAAGCACATGTGTATTTTACAGGTGCAAGTAAATATAAGGAGCATGAGCAGTGTTGCAGATTGTTATTTACAAAAAAAAACCTAAAGAAAAAGTTCGCAAAAACTAAACGGCCTTAACTTCAGGCTGAGCAATTGAGGTCTAGCCTTGAATCTCGAGCTCATGACAATGACGGAATCAAAATCGTTCAGGTGGCAGAATGTGGCTGAATCAACACGCCACACAGTCAGCAATACTTTAGTTCCTGCAAGATAACGATGTAATGAAACAAAATGGCTAACTGGGCATGACTTAATAAAATACATATGAAGAATTAGTTTCAAAGAAAAAATAAAGCACAAAAGTACAGTAATTGTTCTCTACTTATGGAGCACAATATAAGTAGGAAGATGATGACCTGCAGCTAGCCATAAAACAAAATAAATGGAGAGCTCACTGCTTAAGTTAATTGAATAACAAATCAATGTTGATTCTTTATCTTTCACAATCCAAAAGACACAAAAAGGATATAACATAAATAAAATGAGTACAGACATTTGCATGATAACATTTTAGTCACTAATATATTTGGTCTAGTGGCATGATACTAAGACAAACGTAGTTAGTTCAGTTCTTCTCCAATACAAACATGTGCATCACACAAGCAAACCCATTTTCCAAAAATATTGCAAAGAGCTCGACCAACAACTCAAGTTACTATCGTTGAGTGGGGATAAATTTCAGAAAAAACGAAATTATTGAGTAAACAACGGAGTAGATATAAGACATATATTAGACTTCTCTTGTAGGCTTTTTGTCAAGCACCTTGTAGGCATAGATAAAGCAAAACCTACACAAACAGAGATGCAAGTATGTGGGGATTAGGGAGAGAAAGAAACAAACAAAATGGCTGACTGGGCATGACTTAATAAAATACATATGAAGAATTAGTTTCAAATAAAAAATAAAGCACAAAAGTACAGTAATTGTTTTCTACTTATGGAGCACAATATAAGTAGGAAGATGATGACCTGCAGCTAGCCATAAAACAAAAGAAATGGAGAGCTCACTGCTTAAGTTAATTGAGTTAACAAATCAATGTTGATTCTTTATCTTTCACAATCCAAAAGACACAAAAAGGATAAAACATAAATAAAATGAGTACAGACATCTGCATGATAACATTTTAGTCACTCATATATTTGGTCTAGTGGCATGATCCTAAGACAAACATAGTTAGTTCAGTTCTTGTCCAATACAAACATGTGCATCACAGAAGCAAACCCATTTTCCAAAAATATTGCAAAGTGCTCGACCAACAACTCAAGTTACTGTCGCTGATTGGGGATAAATTTCAGAAAAAACGAAATTATTGAGTAAACAACGGAGTAGATATAAGACACATATTAGACTTCTCTTGTAGGATTTTTGTCAAGCACCTTGTAGGCATAGATAAAGCAAAACCTAAACAAACAGAGATGCAAGTATGTGGGGATTAGGGAGAGAAAGAAAGAAACAAAATGGCTGACTGGGCATGACTTAATAAAATACATATGAAGAATTAGTTTCAAAGAAAAAATAAAGCACAAAAGTACAGTAATTGTTCTCTACTTATGGAGCACAATATAAGTAGGAAGATGATGACCTGCAGCTAGCCATAAAACAAAAGAAATGGCGAGCTCACTGCTTAAGTTAATTGAGTTAACAAATCAATGTAGATTCTTTATCTTTCACAATCCAAAAGACACAAAAAGGTTAAAACATAAATAAAATGAATACAGACATCTGGATGATAACATTTCAGTCACTCATATATTTGGTCTAGTGGCATGATCCTAAGACAAACATAGTTAGTTCAGTTCTTGTCCAATACAAACATGTGCATCACACAAGCAAACCCATTTTCCAAAAATATTGCAAAGAGCTCGACCAACAACTCAAGGTACTATCCTTGAGTGGGGATAAATTTCAGAAAAAACGAAATTATTGAGTAAACAATGGAGTAGATATAAGACACATATTAGACATCTCTTGTAGGATTTTTGTCAAGCACCTTGTAGGCATAGATAAAGCAAAACCTAAACAAACAGAGATGCAAGTATGTGGGGATTTGGGAGAGAAAGAAAGAAACAAAATGGCTGACTGGGCATGACTTAATAAAATACATGAAGAATTAGTTTCAAAGAAAAAATAAAGCAGAAAAGTACAGTAATTGTTCTCTACTTATGGAGCACAATATAAGTAGGAAGATGATAACCTGCAGCTAGCCATAAAACAAAAGAAATGGAGAGCTCACTGCTTAAGTTAATTGAGTTAACAAATCAATGTTGATTCTTTATCTTTCACAATCCAAAAGACTCAAAAAGGATAAAACATAAATAAAATGAGTACAGACATCTGCATGATAACATTTTAGTCACTCATATATTTGGTCTAGTGGCATGATCCTAAGACAAACATAGTTAGTTCAGTTCTTGTCCAATACAAACATGTGCATCACACAAGCAAACCCATTTTCCCAAAATATTGCAAAGAGCTCGACCAACAACTCTAGCTACTATGGTTGAGTGGGGATAAATTTCAGAAAAAACGAAATTATTGAGTAAACAACGGAGTAGATATAAGACACATATTAGACTTCTCTTGTAGGATTTTTGTCAAGCACCTTGTAGGCATAGATAAAGCAAAACCTGCACAAACAGAGATGCAAGTATGTGGGGATTAGGGAGAGAAAGAAAGAAACTGATGGGCCTGTAGGTAGACCTATTGATGCTGAGGACGGAGGCGGTAGCGCCATCGCCGGTGATGGCAGTGCATACGGCGTCGTCGTTGTTCGCCGGATCCTGCATAGCCAGGCAATCAGAGCCACGCACGGGGGTGCTCCTTCGCTGCAGGTTCTTCCTCGCCACCTCTGGGCGCCCCGTCGAGGCATGGTAATCTGTCGGCGAGCAGTTGGCTGGTGGAATAGAGGAGGAGGCAGCTTGTGGCGGCAGGAAGAGGGGAGGCGACACGGCGGCTTGAGTGGGAGGCGGAGTACAATGGCGGCTGGAGCTTGGCGATGAGGAGAAGAAAAGCGCAGGAGAGCGGAGGCGGCTGCGGGAGACAATGCGGGTGGTGGCTAGGGTTTTCACAGCGCGGCCGCATTTTATACTGTGCGGTGAAAATCAACGAACGACCGAGATTCGCGGAGAGGAAATGATCTGACGGTCAAAATAGCCTGAGCTCTAAGAGAGCCGCTTGGGGTCACGCCGTTTACCTGAAAAGGTAGAACATCAGGCATTCTTAGGGGCCTCCATAAACTGGAGCATACAAAAGAAAGTAACAATCATGCATACCCGACAATTAATATGTTTGTACCTAAACTGACTTCCATATATCATAATTTCATTCAGAGCAGAAGGTCATACCTGAATATCTTCATAGTAAAATATAATCCAATTTGGGAATAGCAGGTGTGCTGTATGAAATACATCCATAGCTACATCTTCAATGATCTGAAAATAAAAGACGCTCTGTTTAGCGCTCATTGTTCAGCAGTACATCATATGATCGTATAGAAAAGCACATGTGTATTTTACAGGTGCAAGTAAATATAAGGAGCATGAGCACTGTTGCAGATTGTTATTTACAAAAAAAACCTAAAGAAAAAGTTCTCAAAAACTAAACGGCCTTAACTTCAGGCTGAGCAATTGAGGTCTAGCCCTGAATCTCGTGCTCATGACAATGACGGAATCCAAATCGTTCAGGTGGCAGAATGTGGCTGAATCAACACGCCACACAGTCAGCAATACTTTAGTTCCTGCAAGATAACGATGTAATGAAACAAAATGGCTAACTGGGCATGACTTAATAAAATACATATGAATAATTAGTTTCAAAGAAAAAATAAAGCACAAAAGTACAGTAATTGTCCTCTACTTATGGAGCACAATATAAGTAGGAAGCTGATGACCTGCAGCTAGCCATAAAACAAAAGAAATGGAGAGCTCACTGCTTAAGTTAATTGAGTTAACAAATCAATGCCGATTCTTTATCATTCACAATCCAAAAGACACAAAAAGGATAAAACATAAATAAAATGAGTATAGACATCTGCATGATAACATTTTAGTCCCTCATATATTTGGTCTAGTGGCATGATCCTAAGGCAAACATAGTTAGTTCAGTTCTTGTCCAATACAAACATGTGCATCACACAAGCAAACCCATTTTCCAAAAATATTGCAAAGAGCTCGACCAACAACTCAAGGTACTATCCTTGAGTGGGGATAAATTTCAGAAAAAACAAAATTATTGAGTAAACAACGGAGTAGATATAAGACACATATTAGACTTCTCTCGTAGGATTTTTGTCAAGCACCTTGTAGGCATAGATAAAGCAAAACCTACACAAACAGAGATGCGTATGTGGGGATTAGGGAGAGAAAGAAAGAAACAAAATGGCTGACTGGGCATGACTTAATAAAATACATATGAAGAATTAGTTTCAAAGAAAAAATAAAGCACAAAAGTACAGTAATTGTTCTCTACTTATGGAGCACAATATAAGTAGGAAGATGATAACCTGCAGCTAGCCATAAAACAAAAGAAATGCAGAGCTCACTGCTTAAGTTAATTGAGTTAACAAATCAATGTTGATTCTTTATCTTTCACAATCCAAAAGACACAAAAAGGATAAAACATAAATAAAATGAGTACAGACATCTGCATGATAACATTTTAGTCACTCATATATTTGGTCTAGTGGCATGATCCTAAGACAAACATAGTTAGTTCAGTTCTTGTCCAATACAAACATGTGCATCACACAAGCAAACCCATTTTCCAAAAATAGTGCAAAGAGCTCGACCAACAACTCAAGTTATTATCGTTGAGTGGGGATAAATTTCAGAAAAAACGAAATTATTGAGTAAACAACAGAGTAGATATAAGACACATATTAGACTTCTCTTGTAGGATTTTTGTCAAGCACCTTGTAGGCATAGATAAAGCAAAACCTAAACAAACAGAGATGCAAGTATGTGGGGATTAGGGAGAGAAAGAAAGAAACAAAATGGCTGACTGGGCATGACTTAATAAAATACATATGAAGAATTAGTTTCAAAGAAAAAATAAAGCACAAAAGTACAGTAATTGTTCTCTACTTATGGAGCACAATATAAGTAGGAAGATGATGACCTGCAGCTAGCCATAAAACAAAAGAAATGGAGAGCTCACTGCTTAAGTTCATTGAGTTAACAAATCAATGTTGATTCTTTATCTTTCACAATCCAAAAAACACAAAAAGGATAAAACATAAATAAAATGAGTACAGACATCTGCATGATAACATTTTAGTCACTCATATATTTGGTCTAGTGGCATGATCCTAAGACAAACATAGTTAGTTCAGTTCTTGTCCAATACAAACATGTGCATCACACAAGCAAACCCATTTTCCAAAAATATTGCAAAGAGCTCGACCAACAACTCAAGGTACTATCCTTGAGTGGGGATAAATTTTAGAAAAAACGAAATTATTGAGTAAACAATGGAGTAGATATAAGACACATATGAGACATCCCTTGTAGGATTTTTGTCAAGCACCTTGTGGCATAGATAAAGCAAAACCAACACAAACAGAGATGCAAGTATGTGGGGATTAGGGAGAGAAAGAAAGAAACAAAATGGCTGACTGGGCATGACTTAATAAAATACATATGAAGAATTAGTTTCAGAAAAAAATAAAGCAGAAAAGTACAGTAATTGTTCTCTACTTATGGCGCACAATATAAGTAGGAAGATGATAACCTGCAGCTAGCCATAAAACAAAAGAAATGGAGAGCTCACTGCTTATGTTAATTGAGTTAACAAATCAATGTTGATTCTTTATCTTTCACATCCGAAAGACACAAAAAGGATAAAACATAAATAAAATGAGTACAGACATCTGCATGATAACATTTTAGTCACATATATTTGGTCTAGTGGCATGATCCTAAGACAAACATAGTTAGTTCAGTTCTTGTCCAATACAAACATGTGCATCACACAAGCAAACCCATTTTCCCAAAATATTGCAAAGAGCTCGACCAACAACTCAAGTACTATCGTTGAGTGGGGATAAATTTCAGAAAAAACGAAATTATTGAGTAAACAACGGAGTAGATATAAGACACATATTAGACTTCTCTTGTAGGATTTTTGTCAAGCACCTTGTAGGCATAGATAAAGCAAAACCTGCACAAACAGAGATGCAAGTATGTGGGGATTAGGGAGAGAAAGAAATAAACTGATGGGCCTGTAGGTAGACCTATTGATGCTGAGGATGGAGGCGGTAGCGCCATCGCCGGTGATGGCCGTGCAGACGGCGTCGTCGTTGTTCGCCGGATCCGGCATAGCCAGGCAATCAGAGCCACGCACGGGGGTGCTTCTTCGCTGCAGGTTCTTCCTCGCCACCTCCGGGCACCCCGTCGAGGCATGGTAATCTGTTGGCGAGCAGTTGGCTGGTGGAATAGAGGAGGAGGAAGCTTGTGGGGGAGGAAGAGGGGAGGCGACACGGCGGCTTGAGGGGGAGGCGGAGTACAACGGCGGCTGGAGCTTGGCGATGAGGAGAAGAAAATCGCGGGAGAGCGGAGGCGGCTGCGGGAGACAATGCGGGTGGCGGCTAGGATTTTCACAGCGCGGCGCATTTTATACTGTGCGGTGAAAATCAACGAACGACCGAGATTCGCGGAGAGGAAACGATCCGACGGCAAAATAGCCTGAGCTCTGAGAGAGCCGCTTGGGGTCACGCCGTTTACCTCTTTAGATTGATGGGGTTGAATTCAAACAAACATCAGAGAAAGACCACTAAATGGCAATGCCATAGCAGTGTAAACAATTTAAGCAAGATTCAACATAGATACCAATAACACTGCATTTGTTTGGGAACAAAAACAAGTAAACATTCAGCTCTGCGAGATTAACTTAGGAGGGCTTCTACTTAACTGGTGCCAAATTTATCGTAGGGATCTGCACTGGGTGAGCTGGATGCACATATGGGAATATGTCCTTTCTAAAGCACTGGCGAGGACAATGGTTCCGCATTGTGCCGTTTTCGATGGAATATGCAACCACGGTATCAGCCACATCATGAAGATGATATCTTGTGTCGGATGGAAGCCCAACAATGAGAAGAATGAATTCGAATTGATGCGTGCCTCGATACTTGATCTAGCAAATATATTAGTCACGCGAATGGCTGCTTCCAGGTTCTGTTGCGCTAGTTCCATGACACCAACTCGGTGAACCAGAGCTTCCACCGCATGAAATTTTCATCTTCTCTTTGCAGATCCCATACCTCAAACACTGAGAAGTGAAAATGTGCATACCGAAGACCCCCACCGTGGCGCTCCCCCATACACCGGTTATGTCCACTGTCAGAAACACGTCTATGCAGTGGACGGGTCTGGATAGAGTAGGGAGCGAAGTTGCATGCAATGACCTTGTCCTTGTCGACATGGCATCCAGTCCAGTATGCAGTGCCACTCTGGGTGAGAAACGGTGGCCAACATGCATCCACAGCTAGAGGCGGAGACCGGATGAGCGTCGCCTTCCACTGTCCAGTGTCCGAAGAGAATACCGTAAGATCCATGCATCCACCTGTGTTACGCCAATCCATAGGGTGGTTAAAGAGAAAAACCTGAAAGCACCTGAAGATGCCGTCTCCATTATCAGTCACTGACAAGCGGCCATACAGAAATTCGGTAGACCGCGGCAGCTCCGGGAGAGATACCCACTGCCAAGACACCGGGTTGCAGACGTAGTATTGCACTACCTTGGGGAGAACCCTACTCAAAGTAGCAGGCCAGCCGTTGAGTGCATGACGAAGATCTTCCTGGCGTCGCCCGTAGTTGACTCGGGCAAGTGAGGCAAGAATCCGAGGTCTGAGGCGAATATGGACTCCGTCGCGGATGGGCGGGGGGAGCCGGCGAGGAAACATGGGAAGTGTCCCCATCTGGGGCGAATCAGCGACACGGTCAGGAGAAAGACGCCGGAGAGGAAGGGGGAATGCGACTGCCAGTAGCGAGCGACGAACCCAGGGCTAAGGACAATGCATTGTAGTGGCGGGAGACGGCGCGGACGCGGTGGAGGTACTCGGCCCGCAGGCAGCGGAGGATCTCCTACACGATGTTTTTGCAAAGGAGATCCGTCGATATCATCTGCTGATGCACACAGAAACAAGCAACGCATCGAGGGTATCAGGAGACGAATTGCGTGCTTGACAAACTGAATCTTGCGATCACCACTATCTATCTGTGAGGATCGAATCACGATAGATAAGAGTCACGAATTCGTTGGATACATGATGATTTCAAGAAGGCGCGACCACGAAATCGAGTTGAATCAGGCGAAAGAAACCAGCTTAGTACTTGAGTTTGTCGGCGCATCAGGATTCAGGAGAGGAACCTCGAGTTCTTCACGAGGGCCGTAGCACCGCGGCTGTGGGCCTGAGGAGAAATGAAGCAAGGAAATACTCGGCCCACTAAGAGATTGCAGAACGTACCTGCATGTCATAACGAAACAGAGCGCTTCGTATTTTCTCTCTTTGAAAAAAAACAATGGAGCCATTCGCTATAGTTTCAAAATAAATAATTTAATAATTATCTGAAAACATAAGTACGCTATAAAAAATACATAACATATTCAACCTCTCAAAAATGATTTAATCACTAGGAGATCATATGCATGATCTATATTAAACCGACATTGTGCTAAACTTTTGGTTGCAAGGCGGGGGCATACGGGTTTGGAGGGACACAGAGGCGACTAGGAATTGCTGGAGTGCTAGTCGTTAAATCAAATACAGAAATTCTTATCAAATTATTTTCATTGTTTTGGATAACATTGATTGATGGTTAATACTCTAGCTAGATAGTTCTACTTCGAGTCCACACCACTGGAACCGGGCCGACTTAAGTGGACGAGATGGGTCCGCCTAAAGCGAGGAACCGAGGCCAGAGACAGCCATGAATTTTATACGAGGGGGGCCAATGAAAGAAGAAAAATGTTGAAGGGAGCCAAACATATAAACGTAGAGCATTTTGAGCTAACTATGTAAGTATGCTTTCAGAAAAACTGAACCATGGGATGGTGTGTGTGTGTGTGTGGGGGGGGGGGGGGGGGGGGGGGGGGGGCTGTATTCATCTTCATTGGTTCGTCGAAAGCACATTTTCTCTTCATGTTCGTGGGGCAACTACGCGGTGCATGATCGCCGTACTGACTTGCCCCACCTGTGTCAATTTGTGCTCTATTCCTCGCACATGGAGAAACAGTTCGACGAGGTGAGTTCCACATAACATACTCCACAAACCAGGGGCATGCCATAATTTAACTTGTAAAGGCGCCCACGTCGCTCCCAGGGGGCGGCTTGGGAGAAACCCTTGCGGCCACCTCCACACCTCCTCCCCTCCAACTCACCGCCGCCGTTGGTGGAAACCGGGCGGGAAAAGCCCCTCCGACGGACGGCGGGTCTCGTCTCCTCGTCTGTCCCCGCGAGAGGGGACCTCTGGCCTAGATCGCATCGGCAGCACTAAATGTCGTCTGCACGCACGATAGAGCATGTACACCCGGGCAACAGCTCAGGGACAGTGGTGGCCGGACTGCCAGTTGGCTGCATGGGGCAGGAGGTGATGGCCTTGTGGTGGCGCTGATGACGCAGCAGCCTCGTCTCTTTGGGCTAACGAGTCTACGGAGAGGGATTGTTGCAGCTTGCGACAGAGAGGTTGGTACTGCCGGAGGCTGTTGCTGCATGGCAGCACAGTAGCCGGTCATTGGTCAGGTGGCGGCGATCTGACCGCTTTCTGCTCGCTGCGACGTCAACCTCTCACTGGTGCAGGAGTTTGGCGCTAGGGGCGGCGGCCCTGGTCTTTTGATGGCAGCGGGCATCGTGGTCATGTGGTTGACGCGATCATGTGGTTGCTATTGTTAGACCAGTTTATTAGTTCTATTTGTAGTAAGACGTATTCATCGTTTAAAAGTTTGGCATGGTAAACAACACAAAATTAACTGTACCGCCAATACACCAAGCACCGCCAAACCATGCCTGCACTTCAGGGCAAGTAGGTACACGTACTACGTTCAGGACTCATATCACTCCATCTTGTTAGTTTTGATCCAACAGCACATAGCAGCGCTAGCCAACAATTTTGAAACGATCGTTTCAAAACCAAGTTGCACGTCCCAAAAAGCTTCATAATTAACACTGATGCAACTAAATTAATCGCCACCCCAGACGAACCCGAACCCTGCCCTGCGTCGATCTGCACAACAATTACAATCAGTTTGCTCATCAGTTGAAGAGGTTCAAAAGCGCCGGCGCCCCAGCCTCCGCGTCGCCGCTAGCTTCCTGCTCGCAGCACGTCGTCGTCGAGAACTCGTCCGACGCGCCGCCGCAACACCGCCTCTCGCCGCCGCCCAGCGGCGACACGGGCGTCAGGCAGAGGTCTAGCTGGCATGACTGCAGCCCCGGCGGCGCTAGCTTCGTCATCATCTCTTGTCCCCCGCCGCCGCAGTTGTTGTTCTTGCTCCGCTTCCTGGAGGGCGCGGAGGAAGAGTTCTCCGGCGAGGAGTGGAGGGAGGAGGAGCTTCCGGTGTTGGCGCCGACGTTGCCGTATAGTCCGGCCATGTCGCGCTCTGTGAAGGCAGCGGGCACGGCGGAGAGCGTGCGAAGGGACTCGCCGCGTAGCACGGCTTCAGCGGCGGCCTGGCAGAGGTCCCAGTTGCTCGTCCACATGAGCCCGATGGCGCCGCTCACCGGGTTGATCGTCCGACCGCACGCCTCGTACAGAAGTGACCGGAACAAAGCTGCAATATCCATATGACACGTTAATGATTATACTCAATCGTATGGAGTATATTATGGGCAGTATAACTCAGCAACTTAGGTCCAAAAAGATATTAATTGACCTCTCGACAAAGGTCGGAAGGCGATTTAGTTAATTAATAACAGAAGAGTGTGTTTGGCAAAGTGCAATTGGGCATGGCCAAAGATTCTCCTCTAGTTTTCTCTTGGCCCATGGGTACGTCGGAAGGCCGCATACCGTCCAAAAGAATAATTAAAATAATCATAATGATATTTTAAGTTTCTAAGACTGTCGGCATAGATAGGTCATGTCTAAGTAGCTAGTCAGCTAGTGTCATAGTAACATTATATTGTTCATCTAGACAAAACCAATGTAAGTACTGAGTAGTTTTTAAACTTTTCGTACAGGTGTCCTCACGCTTAATTACTGATCAGATCACAGCAAAGTGTGTAGATAAGATGTAGTACTAAACTAATCATGATCAACAACGCCGGCCGGCTTTCGGGTAGCTTGAAGAGCTACCTTGCGTTTTCACACTCTCTTATTGATCGACAGCCCATCTGCGGCCGTTCCAGACATCTAGCGGATTTGCATGCTTAAAATACGTTGGCAAGGTGGCGTAGGTAGTACGTATTACTATTTAGTTTTAATTAAGTGTAGGATCGAACTGGGCGGTGGTGGAGCGGGACGGCGGCGAGGGAGGCGACGAGTCCGGCGCGGCCGAAGAACTTGGCGACGAAGACGGTGGCGTTGGCCTGCGGCTGCGCGCCGTCGATCCACTCGATGCTGGGCCGCAGCACGCAGGCGTCGCTGCACCCCTTGCGCAGAACGCGGCACCCGTTGCAGCTCATCCTCTCAACTCAATCCGAGCGCGATCCTTCACTGTTGCTCGCCGTGTGTGTCGTGCGCCGGTGCGGCCGCGGCGGCTGAGCTGAATCTCCGGCGTGTAGATCGGAGTAGTAGTGCTAGCGAACGAGCTGAACTTGCTGGACGTCGTCGGTGGATTTGCGGCACAGAAGGAGTTTGTAGCAGAGGACAGCGGAACCGGCCGGGGCGCTTATATATAGAGGTGGAGTAGACGAAGGGGTGATGCTTCTTAGCTAGTGGCTGGGGGCCGCAGGGACAGAAATATTTGGTAGGTATTGGCCATTGGGGTTCCAATGACATTGGGCGGTTGGCGCCTCGGGTTGCCGCGATAGCTTTGGTCCGCATTAGTCTTGCTTCCCCGGGATCTTCTACGCTCCCCCGCCCCATACTCTTGGGTGATTCTCGGAGGGGTTCCATGGCACCCCGTCTAAAATTTCAAACCAAATACCATATACTCTCTCCGTTAAATTATAAGATGGTTTGGATATTTTAATGTAATAAAAATGAGTGAAAACTACACAATGAAATATGTCTATATACATACAGTTGAGAAAAAAACGCCTTATAATTGTTAATTGAGGGAGTATTTGTTAACATTATAATGTGTATTTCAGGACTGTTTGTTGGAATTGTGACAATATTACTTGAACTTTTATGTAATAGCAACTGTTCTCGCTGGGGGGCGGAGATAGATAAACATGCACCCTGGACCAAGCCGTCTACCATAGATACAACACTATTACCGGACCTGCTACGGGGCAACTTAATCATGCCTACCATCGTCGCACCCCGGCTTGTGGCCAAATTCGCTCAGGGTGCGGCTCTGCTAACAAATACTCCTAGCATATGTTTTTAAAACCATATCTCTAAACTCCAAAAGTACCACCACTAAATTTTGCTTTTACTCGCAAACCACCTTATGGACAAATGGGCACTATGCATGGATAAATGCGAGTGAAAATTTAGTGACTGAGAGGAAAGTAGAGGTTGATTTGCTAAATAATTATACTAGAAGTGTGGCATTAAGACGCAGTTACAAGCATCTAATCGGGAGCCATCGATGAGATTTGTAAATGTCTTGAATCAATAGTAGCACATCCAGCTAATTCCTTTAAATTGGTATATATAACTGAATTTGTATACAGATTTATATTCCTATAGATCTAAAGTATGCTTGCAATTGTCAAGATACGTTTGTACGAAAAGTCGACAACCAACACGTGAAATTGAACCGTGAAAGTATGCTCTATAAAGAGGATCAATGGTTGCCTTTTTTGGCGCTTTCGGTGGGGAGGATTATAACTTAGAAATATAAACAATATATAGGGGAGTGGTTTGTACGATCGATAGAAGATGTCGAAGGACGTGTGGAATCCTACTCAAAAGAAAGAACCCTTTCGATGCTCCATGGAAGAAATGTATTAATTTTTAGGTGAGATGTTACCGAATTTTAGAGGGGGAAGGGAGTGAGAAAGATACAAGATGCATGCGAACTTTTGGAGAAATATTCATGAGGGTTACTCTGGTAGTTTCTCCAAAAAAATGTAGGAAAAAATTCCTACATGTAGCATTCTCTTGGCGCCATTCTACGAATTAAAGGGTAAAATTAAATCAAACACGATTTTCCCTACATACTGTAGGTTTTTATGATTCCTATGTGTTCAGTTTCACTAAACAACAATAAAATGGATGAATAAAACATTGTAACAGAAGAGGCCTTATATATGCATCACATCAAGGTGAAGATGCATATACTCTTGGTCAATTTTCTTGAACGGTTTGCACCGGTTAGGATATGAGATCACATTGTCGGAAAAGATTCTGCCCACCCGCTATGGCGCGCATGCGCAATCTGGACCGTCGGTTTCAGCCATCCGACGGCCAGGATTGAGCGTTGAATATGCGTTGGGTCAACGCTCAATCTTGGCCGTCGGATGGCTGAAACCGACGGTCCAGGATTGCACTATGCGCGCCATAGCGGGTGGGCAAAATCCACTCTCACATTTTGTCCACATAAACCGCATTGTATACGTTTCGAAACGCATGGCTTGGGTGGGGGCAGAGAATCCTGGCACCAGTGGAGTTCAATGCGGATGTTGTTTAATTTAAGCCAAGAAAGGAGGGTTGTGGATAGGAACAAAGCTAGGGAGGCAAAGCAGAAAGAAGCAAAGAAAAGTTGGAGCAAGGAAAGCAACGTCCGGGGGACGGGGCCGGCGGGTGGCCATCTATCGATCGTGAACTGGCTTGGCTCCGCCCTTTCGCCGCCGCAAGGGCCGAGGTCGCCGCTAGCTCCCATGGCCCGACCACCCATCGTTCCTCCAAACATCTCCGGCTCCAGCTGCCTTGGCCTGGCCCTTCGAGCCTGCCGATTCACCGCACATTCTCCTCTCCTCCCGGGGTCGTGGCTGGTCTCTCTCGATCTCTCACGTATCTTCTGGCGTAGGTGCAACTAGCTAATTTTATATGTAGGGTTTTCCTTTCGGCTGCCCATTTTCTTCTGTGATAGTACAAGTGGTGGGGGATATATTAATTCGGATGCCTTTAGTTTGGAGTAGTGGCTCCATGCATGCCTTGTTTTCTTCTTCTTCTCTTATGGTATGTGCTGACTGTGCGTGGTGTGGTTCCTGTCGGAGTGCGGCGTGACGTGCGCCGTCGGGCCACACATATGATATGCCGGTTGATCAATCACATCCCGGTATGGTACACGGGTTTTTGCTATATGTGGACTGGACTGTGGACCGCGCAGGAATTGGATTCGCTTTGACTCGAGCTGGCGCGCGTCGTCGTGAATGACGCTATTTTAAGGAGAAAGATCTGGCTTTGTCAAAATATTAACCAAAGTAGATCATACGAATAATGCATAGATTTCCACAGTGAACAAAAAAATATATATATAATAAACTAAAATTACATCAACGATCTGTGTAGTCATTTTCTAGTGGCTCTTTTTGCATACATTCCTATAAGACGGTGAAAAATGGCAGAAGACCAAAATTGTACAGATTGAACTAATCTTAGCAGTTTTGAATGGTTGTTTGAGCCAACCGCTCAAAAAAACGGAACCTAGTATCGACGTGTTGTGGCATGAGACACATCCTTTGTAAGGCAGTTGATGAACTGTTGATTGACCGCAACATTGTTTCGGAACAATTTTGCAAGCAAAAAGAGACTTTCTATTGTATCATTACTCTTAGATAGAGAGTAATGTAACGATCAAATCCAACCATTAATCCACGTCGTATGCAACCGATCAATTGTTGTGCTCGTATGTAATGCACATAGATAGTTCCCTTGGACGATCGTCTTTTGATGTCGACGCCGCACTTCGGAATCTGGAAGGACGGCTCGTCTTCTCCATCCAGCTCACAACTGTAACAACACTACTTTTCTTCTCTGTTGGGATAGCCATCTCAGCGGCTAGCACTCCGATCTTTCCTTCCATATGCAGCTTCACACTCGTCCACTACTAACGCTCAGTTTCTCCGTCTTCAACCGCTCTCAGCTATTGGTGCCCTCCTCTTATATCTTTTCCATATATTTCTATTTGTCCCATCATTAGTTGGTTATGATTTCTCGGAGAACGTCATCACAAGTCATCTTCTTGCTCCACTTGTCGTCCGCTCTAGAGGAAGTCATCCTTGTTGCCTCACCACTGTGACTACCTGACTCCCGCACTTTAGCTCCTGATATAGGGTTTAATGAACTGTTTTTATTTCATTCACGTACATTTTATTAGGGATGATTCATGTACACTTGTTTTGAGTAAAAATAAAACTGCAATAGTTGTATAGATTATGATTCGCCCAAAGAGCGGACCCCACTCAAATTTTTGAATTGCAATAAATTCTTGGTATTTCCATGAGAAAAACTTTAAATCATTTTAATTTGCTAATAACAAAATACGAGTCTTAAAGTCGATTATGCTGGTTTCAGAAAATTATGTGCATCACTAAATGCTTGGTTCAAATCAAATCAGTCAATAGACAGACCATACAAAATGCTTGCGGGGATGCTTACCACTAGTACAAAAATGACTATGAAAAATTTATTCATGAATTAAAATTATAGAGTGTCACTAACGGTGATGTGTGGACTTCAAACTAGAAACTTGGACACTTTCTTGACATGCCAGGATTCATAGTCAATGTTAAGTAAAGCATAGAATCATAATGTTTTGGCTAGTTGAAAAAGGAATATGTTTGATGCGGTACTAAGAGCCTTCACACTTGTAACATAGACGACAAAAATATTTTGTTTCAATAGATATTGTAGAAGTTAACACCAAAATGAATATATTGGTTGATAAAAATATTCTCCATCATGAAGGGAAACATTATTGTTTTGAACAATCTAACAAATATGGATTACGTTTATCCCTTTGTATGTTGTCATGAACTATTTACATTTCCTTTTCCTTTTTGAACCTTTACAAGTCAAAAACATGAATATTTTGTAAGGGAGTTTAACAGTGGATTTGTTTTTGAGTGGTTGCAAAATGGAGAACACATGTCGAACCGTGAACATATTTTTTGAAATTGTGAACCTCTTTATCCCCATGAACAATTTTCAAACCCCATCAACATTTTTTGAATCTATGGATGTATTTTCTCGAACTGGCAGATTTTTTTAACGAATATGTTTACCTTATTTCAAAGGATTTATAAAATAAGAATATTTATCATATTTGAACATTTTTTCAATAAGAATGTTTGCCTCATTTGAAGGATTTGTAGTACTTATCTTATTTTGAGAGTTTTTCAATACGAATATTTATTTTATTTAAACAAATTTTCTTAATAAGAACATTTATCTTATTTGAACGATTTTGGAATATGAACTTTATATTATTTAAAAGATATTTTAACATGAGCATTGATGCTATTTGAATGATTTTCGATAAAAAAAAATTATATTATCTAAAACCTAAAATACTAATAATATATTTGCATACCATAAATATTTATTTAATACATAAACGATAAAGAAAACATAAAATATAAGAAGATAAGAAAACAAGAAATAGAAAATAGACAAAAAAGAAAGGAAAAAATAAGCACGGAAAAATTAAACTGAAACAAAAAGATGCAAAGAAACAAGGAAAAAGAAAGGAGAAAAAACAAACAGAAAAGGAACGGTAAAACCAAAACAGCTGGAGGAGCTCCTATTGGGCCAGCCCACTGCGCTACGGACGGTTAAAAAAATCCTATACAACCCAACGTGGTACGACCCAGCCGTGGACCAGACGGAACACCGTACGATTTCAGCATCCACATCCCCGTACGTGCATCTTCGGGTGCGGGATTTTGATTAACAGAAATATTTGTTTTGCCACGTGGTTGATGTTGGATTTGTTCCATGCATCGGGTCGTATAGGAATTTTTTCCGAGGGTTCGCGCAGCGGAAGAGCGGCAAACAGGGAAAATAATTTTATGGGACCTGGTCTACAAATTCACCCCGTGGACCAACTTTATCAATTGACACATGGCATGTATGGCAGCTTAGATCTAAAAATAGACAACCAAATTTTGTACCACACGTGTCAACTGCTAGAATTGGTCCACGGGGCTGAATTTGTAGACCAGATCTCATAGAATTATTTTTCGGCAAACAGGTTTTGGCAGGCCTCGTCCGTCGTGCATTATTTCCCGGGCTGGCAGGCTTTGGGCGCTCTGCCGTGCTGATACAAGGGCAGCCTATCGACGATGCTGCTGTCAGTCGTGCACCGGTCCAAGGTCCCAGTGTAGGGTGCTATACTGCTATGTGTTTCTTGCAGACGCACAGCAACAGCTTGTGCATGAGTTAAAGCTTGAATTGATTCGCAAAAAATAGTTAAAGCTTGAATGCACGGGGGACAGCGTGGCCCGACACGACACGGCTTCTTGGATGGATGGACTTCGTTGGCTGGCTCGTCGCATCGCAGTGTAACACAGCTGCCATGACAACGAGCGAGGAGGAAGAACAGGGCAAGTGTGACGGTTTTTTTTTTTTTTGGAGCATTCCATTCCAGTCCATAAAATTGGAGTATTCATGCAAAACGATGTGTTTGTTTTCTGTGCACCATCCAAATGCATCTCTTACAGAATTTATGTGTTTGAAATCTTATAGAGTATGAATTTACAGTACATGACATCTCCGCAATTGTTTGTTCCGCCTATTACTATGTTTCCAAAATCCTAACAATCCATATGAGGTCCTTAGATTTGTAACTTCTCAGGATAATAAATCTAACTAAGATTAACTTAGTTTTCAATCGCTTAGTAGTACCATGCACGAACTGACTCGTTGACAGAGCATTCTAAAACACCTGGCCAGACAGACCTTCAGGCCAGATGCGGCAGCATCTTACTAGTCTGCTTTCACACAAAGCAGATAGTAACACAAGACTGTTTAACACCATAACAGTGATCAAGACATAAACCTTCTCCATACTCCCAGTCTGCCACCTCCAAAAAGGGCTTCCTTTATACTACCACTGAAATTAACAAATTACAGGTTTACCTTATGAAATGTGTTTCCTGAACACCAATGACCAAGACTTCTAGGGTGCTACGGCAGTTACTAGCAAGAGACGCTACAAAAACATCATCGGCGACCGGACAAGTCAGTCAGTAGTATTCCACATTTTTCTAAGATCGCTACCTCTCGTGTAAAGGAAAACTCGAAGAAAGAACTGAGGAAAACTGCCACTAGGACATCGAACGCCTCATGTTCCGTGATGGCGTCGACTTCGCCTCCTCCGGGTTGGCGGAACCAGGGCTCTCCGACGTTTCCGAGCCGCTGTTCTGGCCGGCGTTCGTTTTCCCAGACCAGAGTTTACTCAGCATCTTTGGCATCAGCGTTGCTTTTGCCTTACCACCGGTGGTGCTCTTGTCCTCTCCCTTCTTGTTGATCTCGCTGCTGGTGCTGCTTCTTTCGCTGCTGCCGCCGCCGTTGGTGGCGAGTCTCATCGACCTGAAGGAGTTGATGTCACTGGATGTTGGGACTCCGCTTCCTTCCTCTTCGGTTGTTGTTGTGGCAGCCGACCTGGAACTGCCATACGAGTTGCCATTCTCTCTGGGAAGAAGAGAATGGACAGCAGATGAAAGGTCGGCTGCAGAGTCACTCCTTGCAGAAGAAGCCGATGATGCTCGGACCTGCTCGAAGAAGAGGACTTGAACAACTACACGCAGAGGAAGCCGCTCATTCTGCACCGCGTGCATGCATGCCTCCTGGGAAAGCTTCTTGCAGTCCATCAATCCGCATAATCTCTTCTTTTCGCTCTTCGATAGGCTGGGGTGCTCCTGCACGCACGGAATGCCGCGTAAGTTTGAAACTCCCAACAAAGGAAATAATAGCAAGACACACACGTGTGAATATTACCTTTAGATACATGTCAATGGCGTGATATAGTCCATCATGCGTTTGCCGGGATGAGGCGGACACCATTTCAGCAAGTTCAATGAACTTTGAAACGGGCAAGTTGGGGTCTTTAGCAATCTCACCAAGATATTCATCGATCAGCTTTGCGACTGCCAGCTTTGACGTGCTGGAAACAGAAGCGAAATTCTCAACTTCCACAATTTCATCATCTTCAAAAGTCATCTTACCATTATCACTATGATGTGACGTGAACTGCTCAACTATTGCCATAATCAGGTCAACATCATACAAACTGTTTTCATCATTAAGTGCTGGTATAAGAAGGTCCGCAACTGAAGCACGATCCAGTTGCGCGCCTATTCTCTTGACCAAGTTATCACGATAAGATACCCCAGATTCTAGCAAGCAAGCAGCTCTTAATAGCTTTAGAAGAAAACCAGATGACACTGAACCTTTCTCACTGGGCAGCAGAAATACAATGCTCTCGAGAACCGCACGACGTTTTGTGCAATCAGTTCCATTGGTCACAGCATCTTCCAGGGAACCCAGCAGCCGTCGGAATGCATAGGCTCTTAGTGCTTCTCCAATAACTATAGCAGGAGTTCTTCCCTTTGCCTTGATTGCTAGGATCACACGCTTGTACAAATCCATCTCGAGTTCACAAAGGTCCTCAACCCACCAGTCCTTAGGGACCATCTGTTGCATTCTGACTCCATTCCAATGAGAGTCGACACCATTCTCGGATTGGAGTTTTTTTCTGTTGTAGGTGTATGACCACTCGACCTCTGACGGATCAATTGACGCCTTCGACGCAATACAGTCGATACACTGGCTGATTACCTTCAAATTCTCAGACCATGGTTGCAGCGACTTTGTACTCTGTAGAACTATGATTGAGTCCTTCCAGGTGCGAAATATGCTCGATGTCAAGAACACGTCAATTTTGTAGATAAGATTTCCTTTGTCAACGGTCTCAAACATTTCTAGGTACTCAGCTGCGCAACGAGCAGCAAGAACATTATATGCATTGAGTGTTACTATCATGCCATAGCAAAACTTGGCACAAATTTCAAATGCTGAAGATCCACCAGGAATGTCAGATATATCTACTTCATCACTGCTTTCCTCATTACTTGAAGCTACCAATCTTTGCAATCGTGTACTCTTTGACAAAAGAGGGAACTGCAAATAATGTGCACAACTTAATTATTTTAGACATAAAGCAAAGCTGCACTAGAAAAAAGCCAGTTGCTACCAAATAAACTCTACTACATTATACTGCAAGAAAAACACATGTATAAACAGTTCCTTCCATTGCAAATTTCCAATACAGCAAATGACACTTTAGGAGCTTTAAAACAGTTTGAAGTTTCTTTTCATTTTTTTCTGATAAGGTGCTTCCTAGGTTCAAACAATAATTTGTAAATGATATAACTGTTCACTGTAGAGGACTCGCTAAGTTCAGAAATCTTGTGCTTAATCAAGGAGTGTATGTGCATCCACAAATAAAAAAACATGTGTGCTTCAATGGATAAATCATAATGAACACAAAAGGATTATCTTATCAACTTTAGTGTACCTTATAATTCAGTGTACTAATTAACCAAAAAATATGTGTTCTACACTAACAGCAAGTCGTATAAATCCTTAGCAGTTATAGTAAAAATATTTTTAGAGGTCAAAGGAAGAGCTTTAGCAATTAGTTGACACTTAGTAGTGAATATTAAGTATTGTAAAGTAGCTCCCAAAATGTCACTGCAATGTCACACCATAAAAACAAAAAAATACATATACAGAAGTTGATACCTTGTGAAGATAAAACTTGACATCTCCTACAGAGATAACGATATCTGTTGCCAGCTCTGTCGCAACAAACCTGAAAACCATGTTAGCACCACATTAGCACTCGAAGCTATTTACTACAAAAGGAGGCAAATCACAATATAAGAAATGAACGAGATAAAAAAACGATCCAAAAATAGAGGAAAACACATCGGAATCAATCGTCTTTACTTGACCACAATAGATCCCAAAACAGTAATGATCAAATTCCAGGACATATATCGATGTATGTTCTGTACATTTTTCACTATTTCTCTGTCTCTGTTTTGATGTGTCACGTCATAGCTATACTATGCAACTAGCTTTGTTTTGCTAGGCATGAATTATACAGGGTATTCAGATGATAGTGTTGCCAAAACATTATTCGATGAACAGTATATCAGTATATGTCAGGACATGAAGACTCACGCATACCCTTACAAGAGAATGGCAAAGGTTTCAGCTGTGAAGATATTGGCTGCTGATCAGATCACACAGTATGTGGGAGCAGCACAGTTCATTAAAGTGGGCCCACAATAATTGTCCATAAAGATAGTCACAGATGTTGCGGGAACAAAATATTGGTTATAGCTCACAAAGATGGAAAATTAAATTCACATAATCCACAGAAGAAGAAAAGTGAGAGCTGAAATAAAAAATTAACAAAATCCCCACCCACTTATAATCAGCTAAAAGTAAGACAGCGAGTGACAGACCATTTACCTAAGTAAAGTACCACAAGCAACGATAGAAAATGGTCTGGAAAGCAACCTCACTTCTAGTAGCATTGTGCATGACAAGTACAACTAATTTAACTGATAACTTGTCCTGGACCAATGATTAAAAAATTGGACATAGTAAGGCAAAGCGAACTAATTGAGCTCCAAGAATTCAATCTACAGGATGGACCACAATGTTAGTAACTAGTTCTCGCTTATATAAAATGAACACTTAACAAACTAAGAAAGGCATTCCAATCATTAAATTTGCACATGCCCTCAAAGTACAGAGGAAGAATATATGCCGCTAGCAAGAATCAAGGACAATTTAACCTATAAAGAGTATCAGTTGGATAGTTAGCCATCTGAATGTCATGATATGATGCATTACTTAAGAGGCATACTAGGCAATCAATTTTGTGAAGATTGTTATAATGAGGAAGCAATCCAACCCTATTGTAATGTTTCAAAATTAGTTGCTAAACATGATACAGATAGAATAGTACAACATATTAGCTATGTACTTAGTTTTAAGAAGATGGGACTAATCCAACAAATCTTTCTTCACAACTATTGTCCAATTTTTTTTAATAATCTAAATTTGTAACAGTAATGTCAATACTTCAGAATGATAGGAAGTTTTGTGCAGGCTCCTAACTAGTACTAGTAACCGAAATCAAAGAAATGGCACCAATGGGGTATTCTCACTTCCTTTTCTTACGGTTTAAGAAGTGGAGCCCGTGAAACTACAGATCAAGGCCCACATTCCCCACCACAGAGCTAAATGATTGCTGATTGCATATGACCAGTTACCGGTATGATTTGCCCTCTTTATCAACTTAATTGATTTGGAATTTATTTTAAAAAATCAAAAGAAGATCGTCTCAAACTTGGCAAAATTGCAGAGAACCAAGTTGCATACAGAGGCCAGATTTCTATCAAGTGAAACAGATCTCACAGTTTCAACCAGAAAATTAGTTGCCGTGCAACAAGCCTAGCACTAAAGTGGAGCAAAACAACCAGAACAATATCCAAAACAAGCACTAAAAACTGTAACAATGTCTATAGAAACTGGAGAAACTCTGAGCAAGAACAGAAACGGAACAACTAACCTGATATTGCTGCCTTCTGTCTGAAAGACATCCGGCTTGGACCCAAGCTTCATATGCTTCATTGTGCCACAACTGAAAAATAACCTGCAACTCCCTTTTGTGTTCTCTCTAGCTCTTCTCCTTTCGCTTCCTCCAAATGGGGACCAAGAAGAAGAAACACCTCAACAAACCCACAACACTTCACCCATCAACAAAGTAGCAAACCGGTGGGCACAGGCATGTGAAAGGACAAGACCAACAACTAGTGATAAGGATCCACGCCCAACTGTCCCCCTCGCGGCGCGGCAGAGCCCCCACAAGATCAAATCAGGTCAAGAACCCCCTCTAGATGAGTAAACAAGTGAGCAGTTGCATCAAGATCTGGGTCCGGGAAAGCACAACGCCAACAGGAACTCCTCCTCCGAGCTGGATCGCACACGCAGAGGGAGGGAAGCGGCAGCACCTGCAGAGCACAAGGGCAGCATCTTAAGGTCAGGGGACAGCGCGAATAATCGGTGAGGTAATGTTGGGAGACCATGGGAACAAGCACCAGTGAGGCGAGGGGAGGAATCTTTCCTATCTTGGTTAAAATCGCAAGCAAGCGACATGGATGGCAAGACAGGTTCACAAGATGAGAATTGTTTAAGGATGCAGCACATGTAAGCTAGTCAAACGGTGATTATAGAAATTGCGATCCCTAGACCACAGGTTTTGATTTGAGGGGTTGGCAACAAGATCGAAATGCCCATAAAGAAGTGGGCATGTCTACAACGGATTATTTTCTGGGTAATTTTAGCACAAGGAAAAAATACATATAAATCACGAGACAAGAAATGGAACAGAAGATTATGAGCTTTCTCCGAACAAAAAAAAACACCACAAAATTGTGTTACCCAGATTATTGACAAGCAATGGCACACATCTCCACAAAAAGTACACTTTTATCTTGTGCTACAGGAAAGAAGGGAAAAAAGGTACACAAATTGTAGTTTTCTTTCAGTTCGCCAAGAACACAAGTTCAGTATTGCCTAACAAAGGGCAAGGGTGTTGAATAGAACCCTAAAAAACACTTCAGCGATAGAAAATATGGATGGAATGGAGAGAATGAAACATTGGGATTAGATCGCTCACATGAACGAAATCGATCCACGCAAGTTAGGGATCCGTCACCGGCAGAAGAAATCAATCACTGTGGACGGATCTCCACTAGAGCGGAGGACTAGGAGGTGGTAAGGAGAGGCGTGGCGGCGGAGAGGGGAAGAGGAAGGAAGGCCCAGCGAGGCATACGCTTCCACTTCTTCTCACCAGAGGAAATGAAGGGAGGGAACTGACGAGAATGGGCTTGGCAGAAACCAACAGAAGAGCGCAGAAGAAAAGGCAGCTTTTTAGGACGGAGGAAAAGACCAAACCAACGAACACCAAAACATTCCTACCGAACTACCACCACTACTGCTAGATACTCCGATCTATTGGAGGGGAAAAAATGTGCAGCGTCGTTAAACTTGCTCTGGAGAAAGAAAAAACATATCCAAAACTTGAAGAAGAAAAAAACAACTTGAAATAGCGGTTAATTACCTTACTCTGCGCGGTTGCGACACCGAGTGTGTAGAGAGAGAGTGGAACGGAGCGATGAAGCAAGCTTATGTTAATCTGCCGCTGAGGCGCAGAGCTGATGAGTGTCGAGCGAGTTGCGTTTGGTGGTGCCTGGCTCTGGCTGTGTGTGCTGCTGCTCGAATGTAGGCTAATGGATTTGATCTTTTATCTTTAGAAGAAAATGCTGGTGGGGGTGCCGGGGTGGGGTGGCAAAGCCATTGCATGGGCTTTCGGAATGGACTCTTCTGCCCCTCGAAATGTTCTCTTGCTGGCCCCCTCTTTCTCCTCCTACTATACTTGCCAAGAACTGCATTTATAGTCCGGTCTCTGCTTTTGTTTTTATCCCCACCTTTTAATGTTGGAGAAAATTTACCTTTTATGTGGCCTCTTTTGAAAGGGTAGTTTGTACGAAATCTTTCCTTTAAGCATCATTTGAAGGGAGTAATTTGAAAGAGGTCAAAATGGCCCGTGACCCCTCGCATCACCTCCTCTCTGGGCGACGGGAGGGGCGAACCCTAGCCCCCCGCCGCCACCCACCTCCTCCCTGACTCCCTCCCTCGCCGTCCCCTGAGGCAGCCGCCGAAAAATCCGCGCGACGCCGGTGAAGGGGCGGCGGGGATCTGCCGCTCGCGGAGACCCTCTGCAGCTCGAGGAGGCTGTTGCCGACGGTGCACCGCCTCTCCCCCGTGCTCCCCGACCTCAGGCCTTCGCGCCCGCCCGCGGCAGCCTTCAGCTCTGCTCTTGGCGGCATGGGCACGGTGCAGGGCGTTCGTGGCTCCGCCGGCGCGGTTGCGGCGGCGCGCCTCCTGGGCCTGTCTGGGCCTCGATGGGCTTGGCGGGCCGCGGAGTTCCTGTCTCGGCACTGGCCCCGGGAGGCCCTGCTGCTCCTGCGAGCGTCGGTCGTCGATCTCGGCCCCGGGGGCGCCGTCCGTTGTTGACGGTGCTCGACTGTGCCCTCCGGTGGATGCAAAGGTTGTCTACCTCTTCACTCGGCTATCATCCTGCAGCGCGGGTGCCGCTGGGGCTGGCTGGTGTCGTGGCTTCGTAGATGGCGGCCATGGTGGCGACGTGCTCCCTACGTGGGGTGTCGTCGTGGCTGGTGATGCACCTAAAATGCATCTACTTTTCCAAACACTTTGCTTCATAATTTGCTCCGGAATCTCCCCATATTTGAATAAATCTGCTGAATCTGACGCTGTTTTTAGCAAAGTCTCGTTTCTGGTTATTTTTGCAGGAAATTAAATCGGGGAAAAATACCACGTCATTTTTTATGGAAAAGAAGGACAACGTGCAAAGGATGGACACGAGGAAGCGCCGGAGGCCCAAAAGAGCGGGCCCCACGCGGCCAGATCCTTGGGCCGTGTGGGCCCACCTAACTGGAGCCTCGGGTGCCGCCTCTCCTTCGGCTTTTCGTGTACCCCCTCATATATACGAAAAAGTGGGTGCCCTAAGAGGGAGAGAGCTTTCGCGAAACACACCGCCGCCACCACCACGATCTTCGTTTTCGGAGACAGATTACTCCAGGATTTCTCCTCCGGTGGAGGGATCCGGAGACCGTCTTCACCGCCATCTTCACCGTCTTCATCTCCATCGACCATAAGCTCCCTCTCCATCACCATGTGTGAGTAGTCCGCGGTAGGCATGTGAGGTGGATGGGGATTGGATGAGATTGATCATGTAATGATACCCGTTGTTCGAGATCTTGGGGGTTTATCTTAAGGATATTTTTGTATTGTGTTGATGCACTTATGCTATACTTAATGCTTGTTACTAGGGCCCGAGTGGCATGATTTCAGTACTGAACTTATTTTGCTTCATCATATAATTGAGTTTGGTATTTATCTGCAAAGTGTATCACCTGCTATTATGTTGAACCTGCGAACCCTAAAAGTAACAGTATGGGGAAAATAAGGGGAGATGTTTTAGTTTGAGGATTCTATGTGTTCATAAAGTGTTAATGTGTTGTTCCGGGCTATTCGAAAGGGTGGAACTTAATTACCTGTAGTTCCAAGTTGGCCCCGGTGAAATGGGCAGGTAGGACAATAGATGTTGTGCAAATTCTCTTGGTTAGTACGCACAACTAATTATGGAACACATACCTACATATATCAGAGTTAGAGATAAGTCTCATTGCTATTTATATCTTATTATATGATCAATCTTATTCATGCAACACCCCGCTATCACCTCATGCCTACGTTTTAAATCTCTGAGTTACACTTTCACTTTTCCGGTGAAAACTGGGAAACCCTTGTTCACTACTGCTGTTCTATTTGCTACTTGAATCATACTACTGCCATCACTATCACTGCTGCAAGTTTATTGATATACAGGTGTGGTTGAGAGTGACGCCTCAATTGCCAAAGTCTTATTGATATTCTTGTGTTCCCATCGTGTCGAACTATAAATTTAGGTAATACTTCCCAACGAAGATTTCAGCGATCCGCTATACTTGTGGGCATCAGCTGGGTGGTGAGCCCCCTCTGTCTCCCCATCAGTGTTAGAGGACGTTGTTCCTTCTGTACTTGTGTGCTCATCGTTCTGCAGATGGCGGTCATGGGTGCCGTCTCCTCTCCGTTGTGAGGCGAGCCGTGGCAGTGGGGGTGGTAGCTTCTCCTTGCCGGTTGCTAGGCCCTCACGTCGGATCCTTGTCGAAGTCCTATGGTGTGTCTGGTGTGGGTGGTCTTCGCGCGTGCTCTGGACTAGCCCACCCTTCGGGTATATCGTGTAGAATTATGAGATTGGCGGAATATGTTGGATGTATTATTGAGCCTCATGGGCGAGTATATATAGGCGTACATGGATCATCTTGGAATACAAGTCAAGTCAGGACCGTATGGAAACGGATCCTATCTCTATCCTAAACTACCATAATAACCGTACATGCCATAAACTCTAACATCCCCCCGCAGTCGTAGCGGTAGCGTCGTGAACAACAGGAGCGTCGCGGACGGTTAGACTGGAAAGCCGAAGTAGACCAGTGGGCTGACATCCCCTCGCAGTAAGAGCAGGAACGTCGTGGACGGTGTCGCGGCGCATATGCTTGGACTGTAGAGGAAGCTGATGAGGTGCTCAAGCGAGGTGGTACCCCTTTGTGTCGATATAGAGGGAGTCGAGAGCGTTAGGCGGTTCAGCCTTGGTCGTGGTAGCCGTGCGAGGGGGTCGCCGTGGTCGATGACGTGGTCGGGTTGCCGGTGTCGATGTAGACGCACATGAAGCCGCATGCGCATAGTACGCGAGGAGAGTGACGAAGACACGTCGAGGCAGTCGTCGAGGATGGCGATGCCGAAGACGATGCAATCCGAGCCATCGAGGACGAGGTGAGGCCATTGTTTTGCTGGAACAAGGCGCACGTCGGGGACGAAGGCATACTCCGGTTTTGCCAGAACCGAGTACGCATAGAAGAAGTCGGTGACGTGATCGAGGCAGTCGTAGAGGAGAGAGTCGATGCCGAAGACGTTGTCGAAGCCGATGTAGACGAGGCGCCGACCCGGGCTTGCCAAACCCGGGAACACGTCGAGGACGAAGGCACGCAACGGTGTTGCCAGTACCGTGCATGCGGGGGCAGGGACCACCGTGAACCATACGCCAGTGTCGGTTTGACTATCAGCGTAGTCGGGGACGGGGATGATGACGCTGGCGACGAGGTCGTGGTGGACGAAGATGTCGGTGACGCTGGCGAAGGCAGCGGCGGCCTGGGGTGGCCATGCTGGACGCCTGGACATGGGGTGGTCGGCGGGACCTGCGACGGCCTGAAGGGGCCATGCAGGTTACCTGTAGAGCTGCGGCGACGTTACTCGAGGTTGGCGAGGAAGAACCCGGCGTGACGAAGACCATGCGCGGACGTTGGCGACCCGCGCCATAGGAGGTTGCGCGGTGGGAGCCGAAGACGTCGGTGCGCGGGGACGGCGAAGAGGAACGTGTGCTGCGGCGCTACGGCCCAAAGGGGCGACGCAGCAGCAGCGCGCAGGTCGGGGCGACGGTGGGTGTCGCCAGCCACGTACATGCCTAGGAAGGCGCGTTGGCAGTCGGCAACATGGACCAATGGCGGTGGAGCGGCGGCCCGAAGGGGCGACGCGGCAGCAGCCTGTAGCTCGATCGGTGGTAGGCGCATGCTCAGGGACGTGCTTGGCGTAGACAGGCGCGCGATCGGTTGATCAGACCGACGCGGCGCGGTTTGCGCCATGGCGGCGACGACGACGCGGAGATTGGAGTCGATGGCGAAGTTGTCGGTGAAGTCCCGGTCGATGACAGCGAAGACGAACCGGCGATGGAGACCGTGCGGGTGAGGGAAGCCGGCTACGACGCGTCGAGGCATCCCTTGGACGGTGCGTCCAGCCTTGCTGCGCTGTCGGTGCAGACGAGCCGGTCGGTGCGGAGTCGGCGCTGGCGAGTCGTCCGCGATAGCCGGCTTGAAGGAGCCGGCCGATGCGGAGTCAGCGTCGGTGAGTCGGCCGCGATAGCCGGCTGTCGAGGAGTGGGCCGGTGTAGGTCGATGCTGTTGTCGGAGTAGAGGCGCGAGAAGACGACGGGCGGTGGGCGACGCAAACCGATCTTAGATCGCAAAACCAAAAAAAGAAACGCCGATAGAAAGCGACCGACGAGACAGAAAAACCAGATCAAGAGACCGAAAAAAAAAGACTCTAGGGCAGCCGATCAACCGACAGGCGGACGAACCCTAGGTACGGGCGACGCGTCCCCGAGAGAGATCATGGAGATCGATCTCCCCGGGGCGGCGCGGTGCGGAAGCACGGCGGCGGCTAGGTCAGATCGTGCCGCTCTGATACCATGTAGAATTATGAGATTGGCGGAATATGTTGGATGTATTATTGAGCTCACGGGCGAGTATATATCTTGGAGTACAAGTCAAGTTAGGACCGTACGGAAACAGATCCTATCTCTATCCTAAACTACCATAATAACCGTACATGCCATATACTCTAACATATCGTACCCACATGGGGTTAGGGTTGCACTCGGTGGTGCTACGCCTTGTGACTACAGCGGCGACCCCCACGTGCGGTGAGGGTGTCTACGATGCCCTTCGACTTCTGCTGGCGGCACAAAGGCGTCGTGGCGTCGTCTCTACCGCACGCGACCTTTCGGCCATGCCCCTGACACAGGTGGTGTCGGCGCGCTGTGTGGCCTCGGATGCGCGTTGGTGTTCGATTACGTCGATGGTGCAGTGTCTGGGCTGGGTCTCCGCTATCATGTCCTGTGGACTCCACTTTGTGATCGCAGTGCTTGAGCCGTGATGAGTTATTCATCAGTCAACTGTCTCCGAGGTTTCTCGGAGTGACCCCTCTTGTGTGTGTTGTTGGTGTGCGTTCTTTTCTTTTATTTCTCTTCTCATGTACCCCTTGTAAATTCTGGTTTTTTTAACCTATCTTGTAGAGGCTACAAAGCTTCATAGGCAACTTTTTTAGTAATAAAAGTTCAGGCTGGCTCTAAGAGCCCGCCGTAGTCATGCAAAAAAAAAGTAATTTGCATGAAATTTGTTCGCGGGATAAACCACCAAAAAGTCACGGAAACTTAGAGACATAAGTGTTCAATTTGTTTTGATGCACTAGGGTCAAAAGATAGTTCAAACAGTATTTTATAAAATATATGGAACACCAGAAAAAATTCATTTTCAAACATCTTTGGATATGTACAAAAGTTTGTGTCGGTATGCAAGAGAGACTTCGATCTCTTTTGATAAAGTTATTATTTGCAAACTTTCAATAGAAAATAGAAAATAGGAAGCTAGTTTTCACAAAATTAAGTGTGAAGTTTTAGAATTTCACATAGCTTTTGAAAAGTGAAGCAACTTTAACGAATTTGCACATAACTTTGAGAAATTTTGGAAATAGAGCGGATTTTTGGTCGCCCGTTGGCTATACCACCCCGTTGACTACCGTCTGATCAAGCTTTGGAGATTCGGTATGATTTGTCATGTGCATGCAGTGTCAATCTACCGGGAAACACGTAAGAGCAATACTTAGCTGCTAATTATCCGTTGTTACACAATCCATTGCGTTAGTGTGGCCAGTGCGGCGCAACACGTGTCGTCAGACACGCCTGAATTTTCATGCTGTTCCACGATGTTGACGAGATGTGCATGCAACATGAGTACACGACCAACTCGGTGCCACCGAGATGCATGGTTTTAAATGCAAGAAGGACAAAATCTATTTACTGATTAGATTAGTGATGTTCGACAAGATGCTCCTGTGAAAATAGTGCCATCGGCTTGATGAATAAAATGCGAGGGATCCAGTTAGCTAAATGCTTCGTAAAAGTCGATTTGAACAAGTAAATGAATGAGTTACTTTTGAACAGGTCCCAAAAAAAAATGAAGTATATGACCGTGACACACACCCATGCTTTTTTATAGAACGTCTTTGTAACTTGTGGTAGTGACACAGTTTCACGATTCCAAGTAACGTGTTCAATCACTGTAGGATTTGCATTATTGTATCTTCCATATTTTTTGTGAACAAGCTACCATGCATGCATGTCAGACTGTGGTCTTTGACCAATTTCACTGTTAAGTCATTCACGATACAGCTCCTTCCGGGTATGACGGCTGTGAGAGCAGTTGTATGTTGTCAGCTTGGTCAGGTAATTTGTAGCTACTACCTTTAATTAGATCCGAGAGGTCCGTGGACAGCGTGAATCTAAATGTTCCATCGTACGTCTGTTAGTGGGGTGGTATAGCCAACCGGTGGCTCGGACTTATTTTGCATTTTGGAAAATCCCACGTAACTTCTAGAAATTTCACATGAATTTCAACATCCTTTAGAAATTTACGCATATATACCTTTCAGAAAATTTTAGAAAACACGCAAATTTCAAAATATTGCTCACAACTTTCTTTGGGGAGGGAAAATTGCACACAACTATGGTGAAACTACCTCACAAATCCCATAATTTCCTCACTATATAAAAAAATCACAATGTCTAAACTTCTAAAATAAGAAGGGGAGAAAATTGCAAACCCCTCCCCACCCCCAGGCCATTGGCATCATCCTCTCCTAATGTGTGGGACGATGATGTTGCTGGCATGGCCATCTTCTCCCTTCAGAGGTGGGGTGGCTCTCCCTTCGTGAGATGGTGAAGTGGCCGCCACCTTTTGGTGCACGCATGCAACATAGCCTAGGTAACGTAAGGGTAAGTGGTTACAGTTTGACTTTGTAAGTGTATGAGACCAATATTAAAGTTTTATCTACCTCATACAAGCTAGGTAGAGTTATCTATATCAAATCTTTACCTTTCACCAATGAACTGCCAAGATTAAATATGTAGCTCATCCCAAAAGGGAAGTGAAACATCATGACAAAATTTACCCGAATAAATTCTTGTCTTACTACCTCATATATATGAGGTAAGAATAACAACTTGACTAGGGCAGCCCGGCTCGGGGCCGACGCAAAAATCCTGGGTCGCGCCATGTCGTGACGGGCTTGGGCCTGTCTTGGCCCATTGTGGTGCATTCGGGTTGACCTAGCCCGACCCAAAAATTTCTCTTTTTTGTTCATTTGAACCAAGTTCAAGCCTGAATTTTTGATTTTTCATTTGAGACAGAGCCTGGATTTTGCATGTCTGCCTTTTTGTGACCTGGCCCGGTCTGGAGAATGCCCATGTCTAATCTTGACTAAGGGAATCCTAGTCCAATGTATTCTAAGGCGCGTCACATGCCTTAGATACATATTTAGACACAACTATTAAAGTGGCATGTATAGAAAGAATATGTCGTTTAATGGGTTATGTGAGAGGTCTGATTTGCCTTGTGTGCGACGCCAAGTGGTGGATGTATTTTTCTGTTCACAATTACATTGTGTTATGGATCTAGTCATACTTTACAAATTTTGATCAAATATATAGCAATAAAATAACAACACCTAAAATATAATATTATTATAATTATCATAAGATATGTTTTTATTTTATCTGCATTTGATATTATAAATGTGGATCTTTTCCGTAATGCTTGGTCAAACTTTAAAAGGTTTAACTTGTAAAAACCCAAAAATGAGACAAAGCTTTTTGCCCTCTAGTTAAGCATTTGTTACACTAATTACCCCTGCTAATGAAAAATCGTCTCGATTACCATTTAAACACTTTGGACCCTTTTTTGTATGCATTTTCGTTGACAAAGCTTTAAGTTGATGACTGAGACTAAAAAATATCAGAATAATGACAAGGAATTGAACAGATGGTGAAGAGAAGGCTGGACATTATTGCCGATGATGCCCTCCGATATTTATATATTTTGATGACGCACCACATAGTTCTAAAATGCTGGTCTATTCTACGAAACATGTAGAATGCTAAAATGGGGTAAATTCAATGTTCAAATTTTATATATGATGTATTTTCTGATTTTCTTTCATTAAATGGGGTAATAATTGTCGCAAATGTACAACTGTGGGGTAAAAGTGGAATTCACTCTAAATAAAAAGAGAGGGAGTACATTAAGCGATAATATGGAGTATCTATTTTCATTAACCGGGGGTTCACCACTTCAGCTTTTTGCCACAATGGTATGCTTTATTATTATTTTTGCAGATAAAGAGGATTACATTAACCAAGCATCTTACAGATAAACCAGAGAAACAAAGATAAAATACAACAAAGTCCTTCTGAGCTCTGATGCCCTCCTGCTCGCACAGCACGCTCCGCCGGCGGATCCCGCCGCCACTCCTCCAACAAACGTTGGACTGGGAGGAGCCCTCAGGCAGCAAGGAAGTCGACGGTCCTCAGCGCTATGCCTCCATCCTGCACGATGAGCAACACCAACTTGGTCAACGCAATCACCTTCCACCAGATCTCCGAGCTCCGGCGCCGCCATCACGAACGCCGGCTTGAGGGAAGGCGCGTCGAAGCTCCGAAGAGCCGCAAGCACGCCGAGGACGGCAGACCTGCCCGAGCCTCCAGCAGAGGACCCAGAACAGAGAAGAAGATCTCCATCCGCAAAAGCTTCTCCGACGCCGCCGTCTTCTCCACAACGCCGCCAGCAAGCACCCTGCAGCTACCTACACTATGAACACGCCGGGATCTACCGATTCCCCAACCTCCCGCCGCCGGAGCGGCCGGCGGAGGCGGGGAATCGAGAAGATCGCCGGCGGCGAGGTGGTGGATGCGGGAAGGCGAAAAACTGATCCTTTCACTGTAGATGGGAAAGGGGAGCGGTCCGTATGCTTTATTAGACAAGGCTGGTGCTATTGGATTGGGATTGAGTTTAACCTTGGTCAATGGGCAATAAATTTCGAATAGTAATGAAAACGAAACGTACGACACCAAGGAAGTTTCCAACTTAACTGCATGTCCTGAGGGCAAACAACACGCCCTCGCCATCTCGCTGTCAGTCAGTACAATATGTAGCCCTACATGGGAACCAGGGTGAATTGCCAACGGTTTCAAATGGCTAGCATTCAGTAAGCAATGAATTCAGAGTGTAACAGTGCACAAGTTCTTGGTGTGAACAGACTCGATATTCTCATCGGTTACTGTATACACTTAAAAAGGAAATATGTGAACATTTGAGACCGTTTGTGGCGATGGGTAACAGTGACGGGAGAATTGGATTTTTTGTAGGAAAAGCACGTTGCCCTGGATCTCGCCAACATCGATCCCTTGTGCCGTTCTCTCGAGCCATGCGCTGTCAGCTTAGCTTTGAGCCAGTAGTACACGGCGGAAAGCGATTCGGTTATCCACGAAAAACGCTCTGTTCTTCTTCTGTGGACGTAGCGTTCGGAGTAGCCACACAAATGTACCCATGTCGTCTCCGGCAGGCAGGGGACACAGGTTCTCTTGACATCGCTACCACCTTTTGTCGTGCGTGATGGAGATCATATATAGAGTTTCTGCAATTCTATCTATCTTGTGTTCGACATGTACTTACATATCCTTCGCAAGAAAGAAAGAAAGAAAGAAAACATTTGTACTTCCATTCTATCTACTCCAACTCCAAGCAATAGGGCAAATTTTTGTGAAAATCCATGGCCCATATCAATTCCTTTGATGGCCGATGAATTGTCATCTCCCCCGTCCAATCCAACTCTCCAAGTGGCCTAGAAGGTAAGGATGGAGACATCTAGAGCAGGACTGCTCAGATTTTTCTTCGATGGTGGCTAACAATCATCGGGTTAAAGGGAGATTTTTTGATCTGATGGTGGGAGATTTTTTGATCTGATGGTGGCTAACAATTAATCATCGGGTTAAAGGAAGTTTTCGTTCGGGCTGCCAACCTGGTTGCACATGTGGCTGGTAAACAGGACAAGAGGGTATGCACTATGCACCAACCAGAGGAAGAACCGGAGATCCCGTAGACGATCCTGTTCACCCGTGGATAGATAAGATTGTTTTCTTGTGTTGGGTCCAGTCAGGTTAAGCTCAGTGGCTGAATCTATCCTGCATGCCTCTGTTTGAAACGAAGCTTTGGTTAGCAGAAACAGAACAGTATCTCGCTAACCAATCTGCTCTGCGTTGATCTCTCTACCAGTGTTTGACCAGGCTTAATTATTGTATATTTGACAGTCGGTCGATGCTTCTGACTGTCGTTTGAACATGGCTGGCCGTTGCAACATCTCATCTTTCCAAATAATCGGTGGTCATGTTTGCTTGAAGAAGATTCAAATAAGTACTCTCAAACGCAGAGCTAGGTATACAGGTGGTTCTTCTCTTGATGACAAGTGAGGCTAACTCTAAATTCGACCTAAGAAAACAATTATACGGAGAGGCAAAAAGGGAAAACAAGTGGAGATCTAGCCGTAGACAACATCCGCTTAAGGAAGCACGTTAGCTAAGGGAGCCCTGGACCCTTATCCTCTCCCGCGACCGAGAGGGCGATTTTCTGAACCACCCCGTCAACTCCACCTCGCCGCCGGCGGCTCGCAGGTTTCCCCCTCCTCCGTCGGCCGCTCCGGCGGCGGGAGGTGGGGGGAACCTCGGGACCCGGCGTGTACATAGTGTAGGCGTTGCTAGGGTCTTCGCCGGCGGCGTCAGGGAGGTGGTGGCGCGGCTAGTGTTGCTGTTCGTTTTGCAGGAGGTGCTCTTCCTCTCCGGCGGCGGTGCTCGTTGGAGCGTCGCGGCGGAGCGCCCCCTTCCGCGTGCTCGCGGCCCCCCGGGGTCGCCGTGTGCGCTCAATCCCCTTCCGGATCTCATCGCGGCGGATCCGGTCGACACTTTTGAAGCAGCTGGAGGACCATCAAGGCGATGCTGGCGATGGAGCGAGGCAGAGGCTCTCTGGAGTTCGAGGCCCGACGACTTCCCGTCCGCTCGGGGATCTTCTTCCATCCAAGGCGTCTGTGGAGAAGGAGCGGCGGCGCGCCATCAGCACGTCTCTCTCCTCGTCGTCGACATCGATCTACAGGAGGACTGGTCTGTAATTTCTAAGTTTGTGGTGTCCCTTTCTGTAATCCCTTGATGTATTTCGGCTGTTTCCTCGCAAAAAAAAAAAAAGACAACATCCGCTTAGTAGCACGCTTCCCGATGATGATGCTTCTTTTTTTCTCTTTTTCTTTACGATCACACAAGCAAATCTTTCACGAAGCTCACTCGCGTCTCTTTCACTGGTCCCTCCACAAAATCTAACTTGCTTTCCTCCCGTCCCTCTCTTGCCCATTATTGTACCATACTTGCCGATCACACCGCTACTTTTAGTCTATTTAACAGCTCGGATACAAGTCTTGCTTTTTTAATACATGTTTTTTTGCAAACATGTTTGCTCTAGTATAAAAATATTTATACACGATGTGGACACATTTTAATGTAAATCTTGTAACATTAAGCAGCGCCTTTTTATCTAGATTGTCGAAATAAAAAATATTTAACCATTACAAATTCTAGATCAATGTCTCAATGAACTTGCATTTTGGATTGGGCATAAAACAACACTTTTAAGCTAAGACCTTATAGAAAAGGAGTAGCTTTGTGATATTTTCTTTAATATTGTTTGAAATGTAGCACAGATTTTCAATGAAACTGGGCCCCTATTTTTGGGTTATTTTCTCTCAAAAATAAAGTAGCACGAAACGAGGTAACTCAGTTGGGGTTAGGTTCTTTGTGGTGGAATGCCCTAAATTCAAGTCCTAAACTTGGCATGGGTGCTCTTATTATCTGAGTTTATTTCGGGATTTAACCGGCGATACTCTTTCAGTAGTACGTCATGTACCCGTCAACAATGGGACGCCCGCGTTGACGTCGTCAACCTCAAAATTTGACGGATCGGTCTTTCGGAAACACTCATAAGAATAGGGTGTGTGTGCACGTTTATAGAAGAGGGGGGGGGGGGGGGGGGGGGGGTGGGGGTACATGTGTTTTTGTAAGCGTATATGTTTGTACAATGTTTCTCAAAATAATTGTATCAAGTGTACATTTCAATTTCATGATCAATAGAACCTGGTTTGACCAATACCTATGACAACAGTTTAGCAGGTGTGTGAGCATCTATTCGTTGCCACGATTCCTTTTACTTATACCAAAAAATTTGACCGGAACAATGGACACTAGTAGAAACATAGCCTCTAGTCCGGGCTGGTGAGGGCCTCTAGTCCCGGGTGCGCACCCGGGACAACCGAATCGGGACTAGAGGCCCCCCACCTCTCGTCCCGGGTGGGTTACGACCCCGGACCAAAGGGGTCCGCACGTGGGCGCCAAGGCCGCGCGTGGTCTAGGACCTCTAGTCCCGGTTCGTAACACGAACCGGGAATAAATAATTTCTATTTTTTTCTCATTTTTGGGGTTTAGGCTAATTTTTTTCTCATTTTTGGAGTTTAAGGTTTATGTTTCTCTTTTTTTTCATTTTGGGGTAAAGGTTTATGTTTCTCTTTTTTTTCTTCATTTTGGTGTTTAGGGTTATGTTTCCCTTTTTTCATTTTTAACTCTAATCATTCTTAATTTCTCACTTATACTGACAGTTCCCGGTCGGTCACCCATCCTCAGACTGCTCCACCTCCAGCACGCTTAACTTCTTGGTTCCTTCCTTGTGAGCTTCCAAGAGACAATGAATGTTTACCTGACAACAGTATGCTATCAATCATATTAACCCTTGGAACATGATGTCACACATCTTTATTTTGTGAATCCGAACAATTATTTAAGTAAACAAAAATAAATAAGTAATACTAATCTTGCATTCAAATAATGTTAAATTTAAATAATAATTAACTTTTTCGCTTTTTGCATTTAATATTGAATAATTTATATCTATAAATTCGTAAATCAAAATTTGACAAAAAATATGTCTAAATCGATTAGAAAAAAGAGAGAAATTGAAATATGACTTGCATATCATCATGCTTGCCATAAAACATGATAAACAGGCAATTATGCCAATAACGCCACGGGTTTATCATATTTTCATGTTTGCCACAAAAGTGATCCATGTTTTCTCCATGATGTCACACATCTTTATTTTGTGAATCCGAACAATTATTTAAGTAAACAAAAATAAATAAGTAATACTAATCTTGCATTCAAATAATGTTGAATTTAAATAATAATTAACTTTTTCGCTTTTTGCATTTAATATTGAATAATTCATATCTATAAATTCGTAAATCAAAATTTGACAAAAAATATGTCTAAATCGATTAGAAAAAGAGAGAAATTAAAATATGACTTGCATATCATCATGCTTGCCATAAAAACATGATAAACAGGCAATTATGCCAATAACGCCCCGGGTTTATCATATTTTCATGTTTGCCACAAAGTGATCAATGTTTTCTCCATGCTGTCACACATCTTTATTTTGTGAATCCGAAATTTGACAAATAATATGTCTAAATCGATTAGAAAATAGAGAGAAGTTGAAACATGACTTGCTCACATCATACTTAAACAGGGACATAATTAATATAAATAATAGTTCAGATATCCATTAATTACAGAAAGTACTGCAAACACTATACTATACTCGTCCAGATCAGGAGACACGCACTACATAATAATATAGAGATAAAATGTTCGCCATTGCAAACACTAGTAGTACTGATCGTCCTCCGAATCCGAAGAAGTAGACCCATGGGGCACTGGTGGCGGTACGAGTTGACGCTGCCCATAGTTGACGATTCTAATCTTGCGGTACACCTCGTATGCAACGTACGCATCTATTGCTGCATACTCAATGTTAGTAGCGTCAAGTGGCAGCTTCTCCCATAATTTGTGCTGACCCTTGGGAAATCTTGTCTTCATGTCAGCGTACTCGTCCTCATCGATCACGACCACTGCCATATCAGCCATTCCAGTCTTGTCATGGTTAAGCCTGAACAGGGCCTGGAGATCAATGTGGCAGGCAGCTGGTATCTCAAGATCCAGGTGCGCCTCATCTTGATCTTGTCATTCGTTATATCAACGCTAGCAAAATGTATGCCGCTACGAAGGAAATCCATGAGTATTGGACAGTGCTTGTCACTACTGAAACAACAAATGGAACAAAATGTTAAATACTGATGCAAGAGTGTATAATTAACAAGAGTGTGTATAAGTAACAAGAGTGTATAATTAATTTGCTATCCTATGCAATTTTCGGCACACAAGTACATAATTTTAATTACTTTCCTATATATGAATCAAAAGACACATGATTGAGCAAATTTAAATGTTTTGCTATCCTATGCAATTTTTGGCACACAAGTACATAATTTTAATTACTTTCCTATATATGAATCAAAAGACACATGATTGAGCAAATTTAAATGTTTTGCTATCCTATGCAATTTTCGGCACACAAGTACATAATTTTAATTACTTTCCTATATATGAATCAAAAGACACATGATGGAGCAAATTTAAATGTTTTGCTATCCTATGCAATTTTCGACACACAAGTACATAATTTTAATTACTTTCCTATATATGAATCAAAAGACACATGATTGAGCAAATTTAAATGTTTTGCTATCCTATGCAATTTTCGGCACACAAGTACATAATTTTAATTACTTTCCTATATATGAATCAAAAGACACATGATTGAGCAAATTTAAATGTTTTGCTATCCTATGCAATTTTCGGCACACAAGTACATAATTTTAATTACTTTCCTATATATGAATCAAAAGACACATGATTGAGCAAATTTAAATGTTTTGCTATCCTATGCAATTTTCGGCACACAAGTACATAATTTTAATTACTTTCCTATATATGAATCAAAAGACACATGATTGAGCAAATTTAAATGTTTTGCTATCCTATGCAATTTTCGGCACACAAGTACATAATTTTAATTACTTTCCTATATATGAATCAAAAGACACATGATTGAGCAAATTTAAATGTTTTGCTATCCTATGCAATTTTCGGCACACAAGTACATAATTTTAATTACTTTCCTATATATGAATCAAAAGATACATGATTGAGCAAATTTAAATGTTTTGCTATCCTATGCAATTTTCGGCACACAAGTACATAATTTTAATTACTTTCCTATATATGAATCAAAAGACACATGATTGAGCAAATTTAAATGTTTTGCTATCTGATGGCGTGAATCACACGCTCGTTGGGAGACCCAAGAGGAAGGTATGATGCAGTTCAGCAGCAAGTTTTCCCTCAGAAAGAAACCAAGGTTATCGAACCAGTAGGAGCAGCAACTCTTCAGAAGGTTGTTGGTGCCTCGCACGGCGCAATACGAACACCAACGTGGAATCTGCACACACCACAATCAAACTAATTTGCCCCAACGAAACAGTGAGGTTGTCAATCTCACCGGCTTGCTGAAAACAAAGGATTAAACGTATGGTGTGGAAAATGAGTATTAAATTGCAGAGAATGAAAAAGAAACAGTTTGCAGTTTGTGGTGGTTTAGTCAGTGTAAAAGAATGGAACGGGGTCCACAGTTCACTAGAGGTGTCTCTCCGTAAAAGATAACTAACATGTTGGGTGAACAAATTACAGCTGGGCAATTGACAAATAGTGAGCGCATGACAATGCATATACATGACATGATGATTAATATGATATTTAATTGGGCATTACGACAAGATACATAGACCGTTATCCAACAGCATCTATGACTAATAATCCACCGCCGGGTTGTCATCCGAGTCCCCCGTTGGTATTAAGTTGCAAGCAACGGATAATCACATTAAGTAAAGCGCGTAATGTAAACAAACACATATGCACGTGGACATAGCATCGTTAGGTTACCCCTAGTGGCAACAGCACATCCACAAACTTAGAACTTTCTGTCACTGTCCCAAATTAAATGGAGGCATGAACCCACTATCTAGCATAAATACTCTCTCTTGGAGTTACAAGCATCTACTTGGCCAAAGCATCTACGAGTAACAGAAAGCATGCAAGATCTTAAATAACATAGGGCATAGATTGATAATCAACTTGACATAGTATTCAATATTCATCGGATCCCAGCAAACACAACATGTAGCATTACAATAATATGATCTTGATCATGTAGGGCAGCTCACAAGATCTAAACATGATGGCACAAAGTGGAGAGACAACCATCTAGCTACTACTATGGACCCGTAGTCCAAGGATGAACTACTCACGCATCACTCCGGAGACAGGCATGGCGATGTAGAAGCCTCCGGTGACGATTCCCCTCTCCGGCAGGGTGCCGGGAAGAGGTTCTGGACCCTCCCGAGTTAGGGTTGACGGCGGCGGCGTCTCTGGAACTTTTCGTGGATATTTGCTCAGGCACTTAGGGTTTTCGCGTCGGGGGAATAAGTAGGTGAAAGGGCGGCGGCTGACGACCCCCGAGGGGCCCACACCACCCTAGGGCACGGCAGAAGGGGGCCCGCGCCCTAGGTGCGTGTGGCCACCTCCTGGCTCCTCTCTGCTGCTCCTTTGGTCCGTCAGGTGCGTTCTGGTAAAATAGGGACCCCCGTGAAGTTTCGTCCAATTCCGAGAATATTTCTAGACTAGCTTTTCTGAAATACAAAAACAGCAGAAAACAGGAACTGGCACTTCGGCATCTTGTTAATAGGTTAGTCCCAAAAAATGTATAAAAGTGATATAAAGTAGATGCAAAACATGTAGCAATTTGTATATGATAACCCCCAAGAGCAAGGGATCACTGTAGCACCTCTCAATGTGGAAGTAAGGTATTGATCCGCAGGAGCAAGAAGGAAAAGTTATCTATTCCCTACAACTAAAGTGTCACAAGTTTTAGTTGATTATGCACTACACAAGTTTAGAGAACAAGATGGTTGGTTTGATGGATGTAAAAGTGTCCCAATCCTCTTCTTTGCAAGAGGACAAGACAAAGGTAGTAGCAAGTGAAAAGCTCTCAAAGAGAGAAAGCCCAATCCTCTATGTAGCAAGAGGACAAGCTCAAGTGTGTGTTTCTTATAGGAACAATGGACATGGTTCATGGGTTCACTTAATCCTCTCTCTCTCTCATCTACGGTGATCATCATGTTATAGATAAAGTACACACAATTGTCATGTTTTAATGGTAGCTTTTTATGACGGCTATATGTCCTAAAACACATAGTTGAAAGAAATACTCATTTGTGTTGCTAGGTCACCCCTCGTAAGGCTAGCGTGGTTTCTCTCACTCCCACATCATACTCTTTCTTTTTACCCCCAGATAAAGGACGTTGGGCGGTACTGTGTCACTCAATACCTATGCCGTGTCACATCGGCCATCCCGTACCCACATACATCATACTTCAAAGTATGACAAATCACAAAAGCTCCAACACAACGGTAAATGCATAACAAATCATCTCACACCACAATATTCACCACAAAGGTATTACATAGATGACCGTAATCATGTTCAGCAGCTCATACGGTACTAATTAGTGAAGCTCAAGAGAGAGGAGATATACAAAAGTTACCACCACAAACCCTAGTCCAAGGGGTGGACTACTCCCCCTTCATCATAGTGATGACGGTGAAGAAGTTCTTGCTGTAGATGTTGATGATGAACACGCCGGAGGGGGTGGAGCCCTCCGGAGGCGATTCCGGCGGCGTTTCCCCCCTCCGATCTTCTTCGGCGGCAGCCTTCTGTCTCTCTGTTTCGTGGTTCTGTGTTTCTCCGCCGCCTCCTTTCGCGAAACGCCAGGGGACCTTTTTTATAGGCGTTTTTAGGTCAAGACTATGTCGGTGGAGCAAAGATCGACGGCCACGGAGCTCCGAGGTGGAAACGAGCTGGGCCCACGCGGCCATGTACTTTAGGCCGCGTGGGACCCTCCCATTTCCAGCCTGTTGGGATTCTGGTCTTCAATTTAAGCCTATTCGTTCGTCTCGAAAATTCTGAACCGTGCTCTTTGGCCTTGCCCTTTTTGGAGTCCCGAAGCTCCCGGAAAGTCTGAAAAACTAAAAAAGACGTTTTCTGGAAAAACAGGGTTAATTCCAAATAAATGGGAAAACTATGAAATATTCCCAAAATCATTATAAAACATTGATATAACCCTTATATGATGCAAATATGATTGGAATATAAGCAATTAAAGTGCAAAGTTCATGTATGCATTTTACATGCATCAGTATAAAACAAGCATGGAACATCAAAAATTATAGATACGTTTGAGACGTATCAGCATCCCCAAGCTTAGTTCCTACTCGTCCTCGAGTAGGTAAACGATAAAAAAAATAATTTTTGAGGTGACATGCTACTATCATAATCTTGATCATATAATATTGCAAGGCACATGTAAATGAATGAAGTGATCCAAGTCAATGGTCTATAATTTGCTACCAAATAGATAATGAGTAAACAATGAATCACACAAGCTAAACGTTTTCATGAATAGTACTTTCGAGACAAGCATCAAACAGTTTTGCATAAGTGTTAACTCATAAAGCAATAGTTTCTAATAAAAGGTATTTAATCAACACAAAGGAAGAATTTAGTTTCAGCATTTGCTTCAACTTTCAACATATTTATCTCATGGATATTGTCAACACAAAGTAGTATAACAAGTCCAATACATTGCATATAACGCATGTTGTAACAAAGTTGACACTAGTGTTTGCTTGTGGAAGACAGAAAGAATAGGAAAACTGACTCAACATAAAAGTAAAAGAAAGGCCCTTCGCAGAGGGAAGCAGGGATTAAATCATGTGCTAGAGCTTTTAGGTTTTTGAAAGCATATAGAGATTGCATAAAATATTTGATACTCCTCCCAACCTTGCTAACACAAGCCATGGCTAACCGAATCCTCGGGTGCCTTCCATCAATCACATACCATGGAGGAGTATCTATTTTTGAGAGGTGTTTGTTAATTGTCAACGAATGGTAGCGGGTGAGAACAGTATTCTACCTGTCGAACGGACTTTTAAGAGCGGCTCCCATGAAGGACGTTATTTCTACCAGCAAGGCAGATCATCCCTCTTTCTCTTTGGTTTACACACATTCAGGTATTTCACTGTTTGTCATTGCTTACTGATGAATCAGGGCAAAAGTGTGAAGAGAATTAATTGGTTAAAGTTGTAATTAATTGGGACTGGGCACCCCGTTGCCAGCTCTTTTTGCAAGTTATTGGATAAGCGGATGTATATGCCACTAGTCCAGGTGTAAAAGTCCATCGACAAATAGAATAAAGAATAACCACACTAATTCCTCATGAGCTAGTAAACATTGACACAAAAAGGGAATAATAACATTTTGAATAATTTAAAGGTAGCACATGAAAAATTTACTTGGAGTGGCAAGGAAATACCACATATAGGTAGTTATGGTGGACACAAATGGCATGGATTTTGGCTCAAGGATTTGGATGCACGAGAAGCATTCCCTCTCAGTACAGAGTTTAGGCTAGCAAGGTTATGTAAGCAAACAAGAATATCAACCCGTACACCAAGTTTTATATGACAAACATATTGCAAACGTTATAAGACTTCATACCGTCTTCCTTGTTAACCAAACCCTGTTATTAGAAAATATCTAGACCTTAGAGATACCACCGATGCAAACCAAATTTTCAACAAGCTTTACGGTAGTTCTTCACTAATAGGCTTAACTCATGTGATGCACAATTTAATCATGATCTACTTGTTAACTCAAAACAATTGACAAGCATCAAGTTATCCATTTTAGTGATCTACAAGATTAAGCAAGTTTTTCCTTATACCAATTACCACATGCAACATTTTCTGAACCAACCAAACACCAATCAATTTATTTCATCAACTCTCCAAACAAATATAAGTGAAGCAAGAGAGTACTTTCTACAAAAGAAAGCTAATAGCTCTGACAAGAGATACATGAAAACAAGAGCTAAAAGCTGAACAGCGCTAGATATGAATACTCAACAAATATAAGTGAAGAATAGGAGTATTCTCATGAAAAAGCGGAGCGTGTCTCTCTCCCAATCAAGAATGCTAGGGTCCAGTCAAGCTTTATTGAAAATAAAAGTGCAATACTGAAAATAAAAGCACACAGACGCTCCAAGAAAAGCACATATGATGTGAAAGAATTAAAATATAGTTTCACTAGAGATGACCTGATAATTTTGACGATGAAGAAGGGGATGCCTTGGGCATCCCCAAGCTTAGACGCTTGAGTCTTCTTGAAATATGCTGGGGAGATCCATGGGAGCCTCCCCAAGCTTAAGCTCTTCACTCTTCTTGATCCTATTATATCATCCTTCTCTCTTGACCCTTGAAAACTTCCGTCACACCAAACTCAAAGTAGATCTCATTAGAGGGTTAGTGCATAATCAAAAATTCACATGTTCTATAAAGACGCAATATGATTTGTTACTTTAAACATTAGCTACAGCCACTGATGTTATGTGAAGCTCTTCCACCCAAAAAAGAATTTCACTCAACACTAGTAAAAGAGAGAATGCAAAATAAAAAGGCATAATCTGTCTAAAACAGAACAGTCCGCAAAGACGAATTTTTTCGAGGCACTTACGACGCTCAGATCGAAAACTCTGAACTAATGAAAGTTTCAGACATTCATAAAGATTACGCACAAAAATTTCAGATTTAATTAACAATCTGGTGATTTTAGGAATTTCGTACAGTGAACAGCAAAAATCTGTTTCTGCGCAGCAATCAAAATTAAGCATCATCTTAACATTAGAGGCTACTCTTGGCACAACAATGCGAGAAAATAAAGATACAAAGGAGTTGCTACAGAAGTAAACACTCCTTGACTCAATAAAAGAAAAATTGCAGAAAAAAAAAATGGGTTGCCTCCCATAAGCGCTTTTCTTTAACGCCTTTTAGCTAGGCACAAAGCATGCATCAAGTATTACCAAGTGAAGAAGCATCAACATTGTAATTTGTTCGAACAATAGAATCATAAGGTGGCTTAATCTTCTTCCTAGGAAAGTGTTCCATACCTTTCTTGAGAGGAAATTGATATTTTATATTCCCTTCTTTCATATCAATAATAGCACCTACAGTCTAAGAAAAGGTCTTCCCAGCACAATAGGGCATGATGGATTGCATCAATATCCAAGACAATAAAATCAACGGGGACATAATTGTTGTTAACCATGATAAGAACATCATCAATTCTTCCCAAAGGTTTTTTAATAGTAGAATCAACAAGGTGAACATCCAAGTAACAATTTTCCAAAGGTGCTAAATCAAGCATATCATAAATCTTTTAGGCATAACAGAAATACTAGCACCAAGGTCACACAAAGCATTGCAATCAAAGTCATTCAATTTCAATTTAATGATGGGCTCCCAACCATCTTCTAACTTCCTAGGGATAGAAGCTTCATGTTTTAATTTCTCTTCCCTAACTTGCATGAGAGCATTAGTAATATGTTTAGTAAAAGCCATGTTTATAGCACTAGCATTAGGACTTCTAGCTAGCTTTTGCAAGAACTTAATTACTTCAGAAATATTGCAACCATCAAAATCAAAGTCATTATTATCAAAAGTAATGGAGTTATTATCTTCCTTATTGCTAGAAATTTCAGCATCTTTATCAAGGACAGTTTCAGAGTTATCAGGCAATTTAGGACATTTTGCAATAGAAGTGGAAACATTACCAACACCAATATCTTGCCATTAATGGTAGGAGGTTTGTTAACACTTGAGTTTGAAGCATTTTCAGAAGTAGTAATAGTATAAACTCTAGCAATATTATTCTTTCTAGCAATTTCATCCTCTCTTTCCCATCTAGCATGCAATTCAGCTAACATCCTCACATTGTTATCAATTTTAACTTGTATAGCATTGAGAGTTTTGCTCTCTTTAACATCATGAGGCATGTTCTTTAGTTTCAATAAGTCAACATCAAGAGCAAGACTATCAACTTTAGAGGAAAGCACATCAATTTTCCCAAATTTCTCCTCAACAGTTTTATTGAAAGCAGTTTGTGTACTAATAAAATCCTTAAGCATAACTTCAAGATCAGAGGGTACACTCTTATTATTGTTGTAGGAGTTACTATAGGAATTTCCATAACCATTGCCACTATTAGAAGGATAGGGCCTATAATTGCTATTACCAAAATTATTCCTATAAGCATTGTTGTTGAAATTATTATTTTTAATGAAGTTCACATCAACATGCTCTTCTTGAGCAACCAAAGAAGCTAAAGGAACATTATTTGGATCAACATGTGTTTGACCATTTGCAAGCATAGACATAATAGTATCAATTTTGGCACTCAAGGAGAGGTTTCCTCAACAGAATTTACCTTCTTACCTGTTGGAGCTCTCTCGGTGTGCCACTCAGAATAATTAATCATCATATCATCAAGAAGCTTTGTTGCAGCACCCAAAGTGATGGACATAAAGGTACCTCCAGCGGCCGAATCCAATAAATTCCTGAAGAAAAATTTAATCCTGCATAGAAGGTTTGGATGATCATCCAAGTAGTCAGTCCATGAGTGGGACAATTTTTAACCAATGATTTCATTCTCTCCCATGCTTGAGCAACATGTTCATTATCAAATTGCTTAAAATTCATTATGCTACTTCTCAAAGAAATAATCTTAGCAGGAGGATAATATTTTCCAATAAAAGCATCTTTGCATTTAGTCCATGAATCAATACTATTTCTAGGCAAAGATAGCAACCATTCTTTAGCACGTCCTCTCAAGGAGAAAGGAAAAAGTTTCAGTTTAATAATATCACCATCTACTTCCTTGAGCTTTTGCATTTCACAAAGTTCAACAAAGTTATTAAGGTGAACAGCAGCATCATCAGTACTAACACCAGAAAATTGCTCTTTCATAACAAGATTTAAAAGTGCAGGTTTAATTTCATAAAATTCTGCTGAAGCAGCAGGTGGAGCAATAGGTGTGCATATGAAATCATTGTTGTTCGTGCTAGTGAAATCACACAACTTAGTGTTCTCAGGAGTACTCATTTTAGCAGAAATAAAAACAGTACAGAAAATAACTTGAAAGTAAACTAGATGCAAGTAACTAATTTTTTTGTGTTTTTGATAATTGAAAGCAAACAAGATAAAATAAAATAAACTAAGCAAGACAAAAACAAAGTAAAGAGATTGGAAGCGTGAAACTCCCCTTGCAGAAGACTGCTGTCTCCCCGGCAACGGCGCCAGAAAAAGAGCTTGATGAATGCTGATGACGTGAAACACACGTTCGTTGGGAGACCCCAAGAGGAAGGTATGATGTAGTCAGCAGCAAGTTTTCCCTCAGAAAGAAACCAAGGTTATCGAACCAGTAGGAGCAGCAACTCTTCAGAAGGTTGTCAACGGCGCCAGAAAAATAGTGTTGAGGGAGTCTGGACTGTTGACGTGGAATCTGCACACAACACAATCAAACTACTTTGCCCCAACGAAACAGTGAGGTTGTCAATCTCACTGGCTTGCTGAAAACAAAGGATTAAACGTATGGTGTGGAAAATGAGTATTAAATTGCAGAGAATGAAAAAGGAACAGTTTGCAGTTTGTGGTTGTTTAATCAGTGTAAAAGAATGGACCGGGGTCCACAGTTCACTAGTGGTGTCTCTCCATAAAAGATAACTAACATGTTGGGTGAACAAATTACAGCTGGGCAATTGACGAATAGTGAGCGCATGACAATGCATATACATGACATGTTGACTACTATGATATTTAATTGGGCATTACGACATAATACATAGATCGTTATCCAACAGCATCTATGACTAATAATCCACCGCCGGGTTGTCATCCGAGTCCCCGTTGGTATTAAGTTGCAAGCAACGGATAATTGCATTAAGTAAAGTGCGTAATGTAAACAAACACATATGTCCGTGGACATAGCATCGTTAGGTTATCCCTAGTGGCAACAGCACATCCACAACCTTAGAACTTTCTGTCACTGTCCCAGGTTAAACGGAGACATGAACCCACTATCTAGCATAAATACTCTCTCTTGGAGTTACAAGCATCTACTTGGCCAAAGCATCTACGAGTAACGGAAAGCATGCAAGATCTTAAATAACATATAAGATAGATTGATAATCAACTTGACATAATATTCAATATTCATCGGATCCCAGCAAACACAACATGTAGCATTACAATAATATGATCTTGATCATGTAGGGCAGCTCACAAGATCTAAACATGATGGCACAAAGTGGAGAGACAACCATCTAGCTACTGCTATGGACCCGTAGTCCAAGGATGAACTACTCACGCATCACTCCGGAGGCAGGCATGGCGATGTAGAAGCCTCCGGTGACGATTCCCCTCTCCGGCAGGGTGCCGGGAAGAGGTTCTGAACCCTCCCGAGCTAGGGTTGACGACGGCGGCGTCTCTGGAACTTTTCGTGGATATTTGCTCAGGTACTTAGGGTTTTCGCGTCGGGGGGAATAAGTAGGCGAAAGGGCGGCGGCTGGAGACCCCGAGGGGCCCACACCACCCCAGGGCGCGGCAGAGGGGGGCCCGCCCCTGGCGTGTGGGGCCCTGGTGGCCCTCCTCTGCTGCTCCTTCGCTCCGTCAGGTGTGTTCTGGAAAAATAGGGACCCCGTGTAGTTTCGTCCAATTCCGAGAATATTTCCAGACTAGCTTTTCTGGAATACAAAAACAGCAGAAAACAGGAACTGGCACTTCGGCATCTTGTTAATAGGTTAGTCCCAAAAAATGTATAAAAGTGATATAAAGTAGATGCAAAACATGTAGCAATTGGTATAAAACAAGCATGGAACATCAAAAATTATAGATACGTTTGAGACGTATCAGAGACCCCAAGAGAAAGGTATGATGCAGTTCAGCAGCAAGTTTTCCCTCAGAAAGAAACCAAGATTATCGAACAAGTAGGAGCAGCAACTCTTCAGAAGGTTGTTGGTGGCTCGCACGGCGCAATACGATCACCAACGTGGAATCTGCACACAACACAATCAAACTATTTTGCCCCAACGAAACAGTGAGGTTGTCAATCTCATCGGCTTGCTGAAAACAAATGATTAACGTATGGTGTGGAAAATGAGTATTAAATTGCAGAGAATGAAAAAGGAACAGTTTGCAGTTTGTGGTGGTTTAATCCGTGTAAAAGAATGGACCGGGTCCACAGTTCACTAGAGGTGTCTCTCCGTAAAAGATAACTAACATGTTGGGTGAACAAATTATAGCTGGGCAATTGACAAATAGTGAGCGCATGACAATGCATATACATGGCATGATGATTACTATGATATTTAATTGGGCATTACGACAAAATACATAGACCGTTATCCAACAGCATCTATGACTAATAATCCACCGCCGGGTTGTCATCCGAGTCCCCCGTTGGTATTAAGTTGCAAGCAACGGATAATCGCATTAAGTAAAGCGCGTAATGTAAACAAACACATATGCCCGTGGACATAGCATCGTTAGGTTACCCCTAGTGGCAACAGCACATCCACAACCTTAGAACTTTCTGTCACTGTCCCAAATTAAATGGAGGCATGAACCCACTATCTAGCATAAATACTCTCTCTTGGAGTTACAAGCATCTACTTGGCCAAATCATCTACGAGTAACGGAAAGCATGCAAGATCTTAAATAACATAGGGCATAGATTGATAATCAACTTGACATAGTATTCAATATTCATCGGATCCCAGCAAACACAACATGTAGCATTACAATAATATGATCTTGATCATGTAGGGCAGCTCACAAGATCTAAACATGATGGCCCAAAGTGGAGAGACAACCATCTAGCTACTGCTATGGACCCGTAGTCCAAGGATGAACTACTCACGCATCACTCCGGAGGCAGGCATGGCGATGTAGAAGCCTCCGGTGACGATTCCCCTCTCCGGCAGGGTGCCGGGAAGAGGTTCTGGACCCTCCTGAGCTAGGGTTGACGGCGGCGGCGTCTCTGGAACTTTTCGTGGATATTTGCTCAGGCACTTAGGGTTTTCGCGTCGGGGGGAATAAGTAGGTGAAAGGGCGGCGGCTGACGACCCCTGAGGGGCCCACACCACCCTATGGCGCGGCAGAAGGGGGGCCCGCACCCTAGGTGAGTGTGGCCACCTCCTGGCTCCTCTCTGCTGCTCCTTTGGTCCGTCAGGTGCGTTCTGGTAAAATAGGGACCCCGTGAAGTTTCGTCCAATTCCGAGAATATTTCCAGACTAGCTTTTCTGGAATACAAAAACAGCAGAAAACAGGAACTGGCACTTCGGCATCTTGTTAATAGGTTAGTCCCAAAAAATGTATAAAAGTGATATAAAGTAGATGCAAAACTTGTTGCAATTGGTATAAAATAAGTATGGAACATCAAAAATTATAGATACGTTTGAGACGTATCGCTATCCTATGCAATTTTCGGTACACAAGTACACAATTTTAATTACTTTCCTATATATGAATCAAAAGACACATGATTCTCCCAAAGAGAGCAAAGAGACCTGTTTTGCTATCCTATGCAATTTTCCTATCCGAGAATGGGATGACAAATTTACCGTGCCCACTGGAAGACCATGACATTTTTCTTGAAACAAAGTTGGATGACAGCAATATCTCTTTTATCGGCTGTGTACTCGAGATCAAGGCCCATGAACTTGTCTTGCTCCTTAGCTTCGTCAAGCCAATACTCGAAATCGGAAAGAAAATCCGGCACCTTGGCGCTGTCGTTCGTGTAACGACTTTGAGATAGGTATTGCCATGTGCAAGCACCGTCCCGTAGCGAGTGATCGGTGGATTCATGGTGGAACTGTGAAGAAGAGAGGAGAGGAAGACGAACGAGATGGGGAGATCGAAGAAGAGAGATGAGGGAGGGAGACGAAGAGAAATGGCCGCGCGCCGTCCCCAGTACTGTAGCGTTTTCCTGGCCGCGCGCGGTTAGGGAGGCGAACGGGCGGGAGGCGAAGAGAAATGGCCGCCGTCCCCGTACTGTAGCGTTTTTCTGGCCGCGGTTAGGGAGGCGAACGGGCGGGAGGCGAAGAGAAATGGCCGCCGTCCCCACTGTAGCGTTTTCCTGGCCGCGGTTAGGGAGGCGAACGGGCGGGAGGCGAACGGTTTGGCCTTTAGTCCCGGTTTGAGCCACCAGCCCGGACTAAAGGGGTTCGCGTCAGGCGGACGGTTGCCACCACCCCTCTAGTCTCGGTTCGTATTACGAGCCAGGACTAGAGGTCCCCAACGACCCGGAGAAGTGCTCTGCGGCCTCGTATCTACTGACCCGGGACTAGTCCCCCCTCTAGTCCGGGTTAAAAAGTGGCCCGGGACTAGAGCCCAAAATGACTCTGGACAAAAGGCTCATTTTCTACTAGTGGGAGTCATCGTGAAAACGGATTTTCTCCAACTCATATGGCACACAACCCGTATCTCGGGCCGTCCGTTTACGTTATGTTGAATGTGTTGAATGTTTAGCTCGTTCAATGACAAATTTGGACCGTTCAATCGCGAAAATGGATGGACGAGATACATATTGTGCGTCATATGTGTTGGAGAAGCTCATAGCCGAGTCATCTAAGTGTGCCTGTCACCATAGAGAAAGATAAGATCGCAAAACAGTTTGTGGTTTGGCATCTAGGAGCTCAAGTCAAGGAGAGATTTGGATTACTATTCCTGTCTGCTTGGAATGTAATCAGTCCAATCCTGCATCGCATGCATGGCCTGATTTGGTCTCGAGTTAGTGGCATATATGGAATCTTTGGATATCACGGCGTACCAACTTCACACAGCTTTGCTAGTGCGTTGCTGTCTCTCGATCACTCGATCTAATGCCATCGATCTAGTAGCATATCTTGCCCTCTAAGTCTGATCTACCAGCTGGCTGCCCAACAGTCCAAGACTACGGTATGTAGGCGTGCGAAATGTGCGCCGCAAGCGAGTGATGGATGACACTCTAGAGAGCCCATGCCGCTGAAATTCTCAGATGCTGGATATATTCCAAACTGTTCATTAGTTTCATCGAGAACAAAACGAACTTGCTGTGCGTAGGAAAGCGCTCATCGACGATGCATGGGTCCTTCAACCGTTGGCCTTTCGGTTAATCACCTCGAGAAGTTCACTGAGATTATGGTACTAATTTACCTCTCAGCAGCATTTTAGTGACAATGTCTCGGACTCATTGTGTGGAAGCTCACCACCTCTAGGGTCTAGTCTTACTCCTCCGCCTACAAGGCACCATCCGCTGGGACAATTGCTCGCCTATGGACTCCTTGGTGTGGAAAAATTGGGCTCCTCCTAAATACAAATTCTTCTTGCGCGAATCATTATCCAAAACTGTGTTCGGACAGCGGACCGTCTTAAGCGTAGGGGCAGCTCAATGGGAAAGTTTGAGCCCTTTGTAACCATCATAATGAGATGGCGCGCCACCTCCTCTTCACTTGCCCTACTCCACCCGTATTTGGGGGATGATGAAATATTGTTTTGGGCTTGGCGACTTATGCCCATGGATTGGTCGGACATTGGAGATGTGAAATCTTGACAGGAACATGTTACTCATGCGCACCAAGGGAGGCAGAAGGCCATGGCTTCGCTTCCGATGCTTGTGTCTTGGGAGATTTGAAATAAAAGATATGTTAGTACTAATATATCCCTTTATAAAAAATCGTGCATCAAGTTTGAAGTTAGAAATTGGTCTATCGCCGGTGCAAATCATTTGGGTCGTTTATTGCAGGTAATTTTGTGGCCGGGTTGTAACCTTGGTCCGAACAAAAAGAAAGATCGATGCACTCCGTACGTCTTAGGTTCAGAATCATGAATGCATTAAACTCGAACTATATCAGTTAGTTGGTCGTTTAATTATGATTGCAAAATGTCAGATTCGAAGTATGTGCCCGAGCTCCGTTACGATTTTTCGTGCAGTACTCTGCATATTGCGGCTTGATGGCCACTGATCTACCTTTCGCATATAAACATGCACGGTTCTGTACATGGCCAGGCTGGTTTCTTGCCGGTGCGTATAATTAAGCTAGACGTACGGCCATTCCCATGTGGACCTAGCGGAATTTATTTGTGACAACAAACGTATGTACGATTTGATCGTATAGGAAACCACTCCCGTACGAAATAACATGATGCGTTAATATTTCTAGAATTCTGATCAACATTATTTTTGAAAACTTTGATTTTTGATGGAGAATATAAGTAAGATTTGTTGAAATTTAAAAGTATTTCACATCATAAATTATATATTAGGTAACATTTTGATATCCAATGTCATTTAGTTGTTTAAGACTGAAAGGGGTATGTGTTTGTGGTGATTAATATTATTGTCACTAGTCACAAACATCATAATATTAATTAAAAAATATACTCATGAACTTCGAGCAACATACAAGCTTGGGAGCTCTCTATTATAGTGCATAATTCTTGAAGAAACTGTTAGTCTACATTCGTGATTAGACTGGAAGGCGATTATAAAGGGGAACATAAAAAGTCTACTTACATAAATAGCACACTATTACATGTATACAACTTATTAGGTATGGTTTGGAAACCCAATCACAAATCCTATAGAGGGCAAAATGCTTTTCGAACAAACACAAGCTTTACTAACACGAACAAGCTGTTGTTCCAAAGGAAAAATTGACGAAATAGGCCGTAGCCCTGCTATATAAATATAGCAACCACCCGATACAACCAACAGTTTTGACATGCTGGGGCGGCAGCAAACATACACCCAAAGAGCACAAAGAGAAAAAAAGGAGACATAGGCGGGTTGACTAAACGACGGCAACCCGGAACCGCTGCGCCCTCTCCGAAAAAGTACGACCACGCTCCTAACACCGAATCGACGAGTACCAAGCAGCACCTTCAAGAAGGAAAGCCATGCTGCTGCCCGGACCAATTGGTCCTAGGGTTTCCCCCGGTACAGAGGAAAGCGGATGAAGGGTAGCCACGACGCCCTTCAGGAAGGAAAGGTGCCACCCAGAGCGGCACCGTGTCGGTGTCGGATAAGCCGACAAGGATTTCTCCCGAAAGCCCTATCTACAATCCCGGTCAATCCGTAGTACAGGAGCCCCGCGAGGACGGGCCTCGCCACCACCAGACAAGCCGCCCACCACCATGCGCCAAAACGATTCCGAAGCCACCAACGCCGTCTCACCAAAGTGGTCGTCACGAGGACTGCAAGCCGAGGGTGGGGCGAAGGATGAACCGATGTCAGCAGAACCACGGCAGCGCGGGAGGGAACAACCTCCACCGTCAAAGACGGTAGTCGACCGGACAAGGCAGCAGAGCATACCAGTCCCCGTCAGGTCCGGCCGGGCCCATCGGGCCCGTAAAGCCCCCACGGGGCACACCAGTCCTAATAGGGTCCGGCCAGGCCCGAGCTAGGCCCGTAAAGCTCGCCGCCAAGCTGCAACAAGAGCCGCCGTCGCCGCTGCCCCCTGCACCCTCCACCTCACCGACAGCTGCGAAACGCACCACGGAGCAGGGCGGCCCGCCCGGACCCAGATAGGGCCTGCCGGGCCCAGATCTGGGCCGCAGGGCCCAGCCGCCCTAGCTTCGCTGCACGTCGTCGCTCACCGCTGCGCCGCCCCGCTGCAGAAGAACGTCGCCACCACGACGCCACCCACCAGCCGAGGCCGGGCCACCGCCTCCTGGGACGCACCGCCGCCGGAGTTAAGCCGCCCCGCGCGGCCGCCTTCAGACGCGGGTAAAGGAAGGCCGCCGCCGCCGGCACCGCCCGAGCCTTGCATGGGTAAACCGATAATCATAGAGGTAGACACACTGTATCATTTCTTAAAAGGGGTATAATCCCTGCCTCTACAATCTACATCAATCAATTAATATATCAATTTTATTATATTATTACATACTAGTTGGAAAAACGTTATTACAACATGTGGGTCACATAAAATCGATACATGTATCAACCATTGAAAAATAAAATTCGAACTGCCACCTGCACCAGCCGAACAAATCCCGTGCAACCGTTTCCAAATGGCTGCACCCAACATTCTTGGTTATCAAAGCTGATGCTGATCAGCATCCGATGCTCTCCAATACTGCGATCATATACTAGCTACATTGGATTTCCTACAACAAAAATAACATTGACGAGGCCGTCGAAGTAGCTACGGGTTTAGTCAATAGTTTACCTGCCAATATCCCTTTCTTCAATGCATGAACATCCAATGATCGATCCACATGGTGCATGCATGCATGAATGTCACAGGCAGATTTTTTTAGATGAATCCACATAGGATGCCGCTAATCTCAAGCAGTTAATTAGTTGCACTTGAATAAACAAGGCAAATGCATGCACGGCATCCAAATGCAATAGAAATTAGGAGTGCAACATTATCGAAAGTAGTGGACAGTGCTACAAGTATACTTCTATACTATATTGTATTGTATAGATTGTGAGCTCCAATATGGCAACTTCGTGGGAATTTTGATTAGCTGACATAATGTGGCGCTTGGATTAAACAATGAAGGTGTTGTCCCCCACAGCAGGCCAAATGGCCGGAAAGGGCGCCTTGGCTACCGTGGCTGCCGGCTCCCGAGGGGGAGCGTCCAAGTGGGAGTCGATGTCAATTCCTCGGCGGTTTGGTTGAGCCCTGGCTTTCAAGTTCTAATCCGAGCTTGTTTACTTTTTAGACCAACTTGTTTTTAGGATGACTCCAACGGGCCGACGCATCGAGTCCACGCGCGTCCGTCCCTGTCCGCGCGAGCCAAAAACACGGCCCAACGGGGCGACGCAAACGGACCGCGGTCCGTTTTTCTGTCCGCCGCGACGCATTCCTGGCCCAAATTTGGGCCACGGATGCGTCGGGCGCGGACGCGCGGCGGAGCGCAATTGTGTCCTCCTCTGGTCCGCACTTCGGCCTCGCCGCCTCGGCCTCTCCCAAAACCCCAGTCCACACTCCAACCCTAGCCATGGCAGGTGCCGCCGCCGCCGCCTCCGACGCTGGACCTGCCGCCGCCGGCACCGCCTCCGCCGCCGGCCCGCCGCTGGATGTGCGTCCAAAGCTGCAAACAAACCAAAGAAGGAACTCACCGAAGAGCAGAGGGCCGCAGAGACCCAGAAGCGGGGCGACCGGAGGAGGAGGTTGAAGCAGGAGAAGCTCAACGCCGCCAAGCAGGCCGCCGCCGTGCCGGAGGACTCTGACCTCGTGTCCAGGGCCGCGACCGCTGCCCTCCTCCTGATTGGAATTACCCCGACGGCGGCCAGCTCCAACGCCTCGGCGGCCCGGCCGCCAAGGTCGAGATCTTCCGCGACGGCACCATCGCCACCGTACGGGTACCTTCCGGGAACCATGCCGCCGCGGGTTTCCCCTACCTCAGGCAAATCCGCGCCCAGCCCAGTCGAGGTACCTTCGCTTGATCTGAACACGCCTACTACACCTTTGGCCGGGCACTCACCGGCGGCGCAGACTGCGGCCGCACGTGCAGCTACCCCGGCAGTGGTCGCCCCGGCGCGTAACCTGTTCGGCGAAATGCCCAGGCCGTCGCCGGGTGACCCCAGGTACAACGAGGAGGTCCATGATGAAGGGGATGACGTCCTCCAGGACATGATCAGGGACAACAACGAGTACGCCAAGGACGATTACGATGCCGGCGATGATGAAGTTCCGCCGACCGGCCCCGATGTGATCAACATCGACAATGAGCCGGTTTTCGAAGGAGAGCTCGAGACCCAAGCCCGGGCAATGAAGAGAAAGATGAGCCAAAGGGGCGCCTCATTCACGGCCGAGTAAGACGTGCTCATTTGCGAGTCCTGGATCGAGGTTGGAACCAACCAAATTCTCGGGGCGGAGCAAAGAGGGACGGCATATTGGGGCCGGTTCACCAAGCGCTACAATGAATGTAGAATCCTACCGCCCCACAACATTCAGACGCAGCGGACGGAGGTATCTATCTCCAAGAGGTGGCTCCACATATCCGCGGAGACGAGCAAGTTTTGCGGCTCCGTTGAAAATATTCAAGCCCGGCCAGCAAGTGGCTTCGGAGTGAATGAACATGTGAGTTTTGTGGCTCCTCTTCCCTTCTTTGGTTGCAAGCTTTGGAAACCTTGTACAATTTGTACGCCCAGGTGTTGCAAACTTTGGAAATTATTTTGGTTACTATAAATTTGTATGCCCAGGTGTTGCAAGCTTTGGAAACCTTCAAGAGGCAATACAAGAAGGACTTCACCTTGACCCATTGCTACCGGGCACTCAAGGACCAGCAGAAATGGAAGGCCCTCTACGCCTCCCTAAAAAATGGTGGACAACCCCTTTATAAGGGAGAGGACACAGCGGAAAAGGAAGAGAGGCTAAGGGGGAAGAACAACTCGAAGACCGAGTTGAAATGAGATGCAACAACCCTTGCATTGCAAGAGACATTGAACGGGTTCCTAACCCAAAAGGACAAGGCTGCCGACAGGAAGGAGGAGAGGAGAGAAAAGGAACGCCTAGAGAGAGAGAGAGACGGCTTCCAAGCTCGTCTTCGAATTGCAGAAGAAGAGACTCAACATAGAAGAAGAAAACGCCCGGACAAGAGCAAGGAAAGCCGATGCAAGAGCCAAGGAGGCCGAGGCTAGGGCCATGGAGGCCGAGGCAAAAGCAAAGGACATTGAGCTCGCTCTACGCCAAGAGGAGGCCAGGATCATGGACATGGATCTCTCGGCCTTCACCCCTACGAAGAAGGCCTACTACCTCAAGAAGCAAATGTACTACATGGACCGAGATTGATCAAATCCCGGTCTTTTTATTTATGTTGAACTATGGCCGATATGGCCGGAAAAACATGGCCGATGGCCGGAATTTGTAATATTTTGGATATGTATGCAGACATGGCCCTATGAGGCCAGGATTATGTTTTATTTTAGATTCATATGCTTGCTATATACTTGGTTTGTTGCAATGTGATCACCATGGCCGAAAATGATCAAAAACCCTGGCCAGACGGACTCGATGCGTCGGCCCGTTGGGGGCACTGGTCAGAAAGGGGCGGACATGGGCCGGACGTGCGTCCGTTCCCCGACCCAAACGGACAAAACGCGGACCAAACACGCGTCCGTTTGGGTCGCTCCGTTGGAGTCATCCTTAGAACAACTAATCCGATCTAGCAGTGCCCGCCTCTGCTACAGAAGTGCAGGCTAATCTGGATCTGGTTCTAAAATTTAAACCAAATCCGGATCTGGTTACAAAATCATCACAGTTTTTTTTTTTTGGAGTGAAACAAAAACATCACAGTCGCCCATGACTGTTTTGGATGGCCGGCAACGCCAATCCTGAAAGCATTATGGGCCGAATGTTTCTGTTCCTCCTTCTCCCAGGCCCGTCCTGATGCCAAAAAAGAGTCCGTCCGTAGAGTGCAGCGCAGGTGCGCAGTGCTACGGCCCCGCAAGGCCGCAACCGGTTGACAACTCGAGGGTTTCTTCCCCAAGTGCGCCGGCCAACTGAAACAGCTGCTCGCTCTCCCCTGTCGCTCGACGAACCCTAATGGTTTATCTCGCCTGATTCATCTCGATTTTGCGGTGTTCGCCGCCACCCCTTGTAAGTGAAGTCCCCAACGCTTTCTCGATTTCATTCATACCAAGCATTCGCAATCTTTTCCGATTCGATTCGTACATCTACACAATTCGTCTCCTGCTACCCTTGATTCATTGCCCGTTTCTGTGTGCGCCAGCAGAAGAGATCGATGGACCTCCTTTGCGCCAACATCGTGGAGGAGATCCTCCGCCGCCTGCCGGCCAAGTACCTCCACCGCGTCCGCGCCGTCTCCCGCCGCTACAACGACATCGTCGTTAGCCCTGGGTTCGTCGCGCGCTACTGGAAGTCGCATTCCCCGCACCTCTCCGGCGTCTTTCTCCAGACGGAGTCGCTGATTCGCCCCTGGGGACACTTCCCTAGCTTCCTCGCCGGCTCCCCTCGCCCGTCCGCAGCGGAGTCCATATTGGCTTCAGTCCTCGGGTTCTTGCCTCACTTGCCCGAGTCTCAGTTGCAGGTTGAAACTATGGGCAGCGCCAGGATGATCTTCATCGTGCACTCGACGGCTGGGCTGCTACTGTGTTCTAGGGGCCGCAGCAATGTAGTGCAGTACTATATCTGCAACCCGGTGTCTTGGCAATGGGTATCTCTCCCGGAGCTGCCGTGGCCGCATCTCTATTCTCTCTATGGCCTCTTGTCGGTGACTGATACGGGAGACGGCATCATCAGGAGCTTTCAAGTTTTCCTCTTTAACCACCTTGTGGATTGGCATAAGACAGGTGGATGCCTGATCTTAAGGTATTCTCTTCAGACACCAGTCAGTGGAGGGCAACGGCAATCCGATCTCTGCATCTAGACGTGGATGCATATCCTTACGGATCACTGTTTCTTGGCCAGAGTGGCACTGCATACTGTACCGGAGGCCATGGCAAGGACAAGCTCATTGCATACAACTGCGATCGCTACTCTATCCAGATCCTTCCATTGCCTGACAGTGTCCCTGACCGTCCACAAAACCGGTGTATAGGGGAGCGACAGGGTGGAAGTCTTCGGTATGCGCATATTGACTCCTCTGTTTTTAAGGTGTGGGATATGTGCCAAGAAGGTGAAAATGGCATGTGCTGGACGCTGGTTCACCAAGTTGGTCTCATGGAGCTAGCCCAACGGAACTTGGAAGCAGCAACTTGGGCGGCAAGATTTTGGTCATCTTCTATCCAGGGTCTCATCAACTCAAATTCACTCTTCCCATTGCTTGGCTTCCACCCGACAGAAGATATCATCTACATGGACGTGGCTAATACGGTGGCTGCCTATTCCATGGAGCTGGGCATAATGAGGTACAAATGCCCTCGCCAGTGCTTTAAAACGGGTATATTCTCATATGTGCATCCAGCTCACCCGGTGCATATCCCAACGATAAAGGAGGCACCACTTGAGTAGAATCAATCCCATGTTAAATCTTAGTTAAATATTTACTTGTTTCTGTGCTCCCATGGTGTGCTATTGTTATTTGTGTGAATCTTGCTTAAGTTGTTTACAATGGTTATGGCAGATTGGCAGGTGCCACTTCGTGGTCTCTCTCTGATATTTCTCTACCCAACCCCATCAATATGCATGAGTGTTCATACTATTGCTTGATGAAGGTTCCATGGTGCAATTTTGTTTGGAAACTAGAGTGCAAATATTTGGAAGTCATATCCTGCACAAGAGCATGTTTTCTCGTATGATAGGAACCACTACCATAATACCAAAAATGCAAGGGAATAGATATTGTGACTTACATCTTTGATTTACCTAAACTGTTGAGGAACATTTTATTGTGTTACCTTTGCCACCCTTGTTGGGTAAGTTTTGTGCCACCTCTGTATGCTGCTTCAGGAAATCATTTGACTATTAATGATGAAAGAATTTACGAACTGTTACCTGCAATTCCATTACCCTTGAACGCATGCTGCTGCATCAAAATTCATCTAGGCCCCCCGTATTTTTTTTTAACTATACCCCTTGTTTTTGCTCTATGGTTAGTGTCTGTTTGATGTTGAAATTGGCAATGGGATTTTTTATCGATATAATATACCCTAAGAAAATTATTTCTTATATCCAGAAATTCAGTCAATTGCTCGTATTTCTTCCTATGATATTATACTTGCATCTCACTCTGCTGGCCCTTATAAATCACACTAATTTTTTTGCGGAAAATATGTGTGAAATTGTTTATTTTAAAGTCTAGAATATGTAGCCAAATCAGATGGGAATGTACATTAGAAAGTGAGAACCCTGAAGAACATATTGCTGAGTCTACAATATGGTGCTGGACTTCGGCCAAGCATGGTCTTGATTAATCGATTGCATGTTGGCTGTCGATCAATGATCAAGATAAGAGTTTCATACTCAACGTAACGAAGTTTGGTAGTGCAGCCCCTGAGGTGAAACCGGCGTTGCCATTACATATGGACTGAGGCATCGAGCACATATGCCTGCGCCAAGATCTCAACTCTTGGGAGTTCTTCGTCAACTGGCAATCCTGGAACATGGCATGTCATCGATCTTATGTCCATCTCGGCCATGGTATAACACGACTTCTTTTCATTTTTTTGTGAATTCGCCGCCTCCTCCAAAATATGTACCATGCTGATCACCACGCTGTTGGCACATCACCATTCTATTTCCCCGTACTTTTTCAATGGGTCGTTGAATTGCCACTTTGTGACTATCTCATTTGCGTCCCCGGTCCGAGCACACAAACCTGCGTGCATATCCTTTTCCTCAGTGCCGACAACGATCGGCATTCGTCGGTTCTAGAGACTGTCAATTAATTAGTGTTTCAATTTGCATATGCTCGATCGGTCGAGCTGTATTTGTCCCGGAATTTGGTGGCTAAAATAGAGTTATCGTAATCTGGGACTAGTTTGACAAAGCTGCTTAACTTTTAAACAACGAGTCGGTTCTTGAAAGGCTCCAGGAGAGAGGCCCTCGGGAGGATCCTAAAACATCTATGGTTCCATCCCTCCTGCCGGTGACGCTGGCGGTCTGCTTCGCCTTCGGTGGCCTTGGGGCCTTGGAGGTGTGGTGGACCACGGCACCCTGTTGGCGGGAAGGTTTTCGTTCTCTTTCAGCCTGTTTTTCAGTGTCTTGTTCGGGTTGGTGAGGCGGCGGCTAAATCCAAAAGTCAGAATAAAGCCCTTCCTTCATATCCTCGCTCCGATGGTGCGTCTAGCGATGGTGGAGGCGCGTGGAGTTGTGTGTCCGGCGGATCATCGTGGATCTAGTCGGTTTTTGTGTTCGGTTGTGTAGTATTAGGTCCGACTTTTTCGATCTACGAATATCATCTTTGGCGATGGTTGCTGCTCTGTTCTTAGGATAACGGAACAAACATGAGAATAACAGTCGATCGGGACATGGGGGGTACAACGAGCATGACGCACCCGCAAACCCCGAGCAGACATGGCTACTAGGTGGTCAACGGATCTAGGCCCTCTGGCTCGAATCCAACAATACATCCAGCCCATGGCCAATGAAGGGCTCCTAGTCACACGGGAGCCTCTGAAACCACATGAAGTAGGGTCCACCTAGCCTGTTTCAGGCCCAAATCTAGGCCAAGAGTTTCGCCGCCACGGGCCAGCTCAGCAGAGGTGAGCCGAGCCACCTCGTCCCTCTCCGTCACAAGCTCTAGTGACGTGACCTCGCCGCGATTCCTGCCATCAGATCCGTGAAGCTCATGCAAGATGCCAACCACCCTGCTGCCAGACAGCCAGGACGGCGCCTCCCCGCCTCTCCACGACGCCACTGTTCCCGACGCCCACCCGCCTGCCAGGTCTAGACTTCTGCTCGGTGCGCCGCCGCCAGAGGACCCCCCCCCCCCCGAGGCCTCTACACGTGCGTGGAGTGGAGAGTAAATGACAAAAAACACCACATTTGGGGAAACTGCGACAAATACAGTCGTTTTACCCCAAATATGTTGGTTTTTTTACACACGGGTGTCACAGTTTCCCCAAATGTGGTGTTTTTTTGTCATTTACTCTGGAGTGGAAGACCGTCGCCCCGGGGGGGGGGGGGGGGGGGGTGAGCGAGCAGGAGCAGACACCCTTTTTTTCCTCACCTCGACGTCTCGCTGGTTGGTTAAAAAAATATTTGCCCCTCTTTGTTCACCCATGTAAAACTTCTCTTGTCCTCTTTATAATGGAAAATACACCGTAGGGGTTTTCCCTTACGGTAGCACGGTCTAAAAAAAAAAAAAAAAAAAATTTGCCGGTTCGAAAAATTTCACCGGTGCAAAATAAATATTCATTTGTTCTTTATTATATACTTATGTATTCATAGTTTCAAAAAAATAGTTTACGGAATTAAAAATTTCACGTGTTTTTTTAAAAAAAATGTCCATAGTGTTCAAAACATTTTCATGCAGTTAAAAATTCATGTGTTAAAAAGATTGTTTACAGCGTTAAAAAAATGTTCACAACTCCGCCTATGTTTTCTCAACATAGCCGGTCCCTAAGCTGGATAAAGGAGGAGGGTTGTGATAGGCTTGTCGAGTAAAGGAGGAGGGTTGTGATAGGCTTGGCGAGTCAATGTAAAAACCTAACCACTCTTATGGAGATGAAACCCAAAAGATCCTTAAAAAAGCTTTGTTGTTCCAAAATCGGAAAAGCAGGGAAAAGAAAAATAAATAAAAATAAAACAGAAAACAGAAACCAAATGGAAATGAAAGAATCAGAAATGAAAAAAAAGAAAAAAAAATGAAACAGGAGAAAGCTCAAAAAGGAAATAAAAATGGAGTGGCCCAGCAGGGCGACCTGTGTGGGCGAGACGATGATAGCGCTCGCATAGAGCGATAGTCGCTGCGCATCTCTACGGCCACGCAAGGCCGAAACCGGTTGACAACTCGAGGGTTTCTTCCCCCAATGCGCCGGCCAACTCAAGCACCTGCTCGCCCTCCCCACTTCGCCGACGAATTCTAATGGTTTATCTCGCCTGATTCAACTCGATTTTACGGTGGTCGCCGCCACCCCCGGTAAGTGAATTCGCGATCTCTCTCGATTCGATTCGGTGCCTACGTCTACACAGGATTCAGTTTGCCAAGAACGCAATTCGTCTCCTGCTACCCTTTGATTCATTGCCTGTTTCTGTGTGCACCAGCAGAAGAGATGGACCTCCTTTTCGCCGACATCGTGGAGGAGATCCTGCGCCGCCTGCCGGCCAAGTACCTCCACCGCGTCCGCGCCGTGTCCCGCCGCTACAACGACATCGTCCTTAGCCCTCGGTTCGTCGCTTGCTACTGGCAGTCGCATTCCCCACACCTCTCCGGCGTCTTTCTCCAGACCGAGTTGCTGATTTGCCCATGGGGACACTTCCCTTGCTTCCTCGCTGGCTCTCCCCGCCCGTCCGCAACGGAATCCATTTTTGCCTCAGACCTCGGATTCTTGCCTCACTTGCCCGAGTCTCAGTTGCAGGTTGAAACTATGGGCAGCGCCAGGATGATCTTCATCGTGCACTCGACGGCTGGCCTGCTACTGTGTTCTAGGGGCCGCAGCAATGTAGTGCAGTACTATATCTGCAACCCGGTGTCTTGGCAGTGGGTGTCTCTCCCGGAGTTGCCATGGTGTTCAGATTGTCTCTATGGCCTCTTGTCGGTGACTGATAATGGAGATGGAATCATCAGGTGCTTTCAAGTTTTCCTCTTTAACCACCCTATGGATTGGCATAAGACAGGTGGATGCCTGGATCTTAAGGTATTCTCTTCAGACACCGGCCAGTGGACGGCGACGGCCATTCCATCTCCACATCTAGATGTCGATGCATATCCACCACTTTATCTTGGCCAGAGTGGCACTGCATACTGTACCGGATGCCGTGTCAAGGACAAGGCCATTGCATACAACTGCGATCGCCACTCAATCCAGCTCCTTCCATTGCCTGACAGTGTTCCTGACAATCCACACAACCGGTGTATAGGGGAGCGCCAGGGTGGGGGTCTTCGATATGCACATATTGACCTCTCGGTGCTCGAGGTGTGGGATCTGCTGCGAGAAGGTGAAAATGACATGTGCTGGAAGCTGGTTCACCAAGTTGGGGTCATGGAACTAGCCCAACGGAATCTGGAAGGAGTAACTCCTGCGGTTAAATTAGCTAAGTCAACTATCCAGGGCCTCATCAATTCAAATTCACACTTCACATTGCTTGGCTTCCATCCGACTGAAGATATCATCTACATGGATGTGGCTAGTACGGTGGCCGCGTATTCCATGGAGCAGGGCACAATGAGGTACGAAAGCCCTCGCCAGTGCTTTAGAATGGATCTATTCTCGTATGTGCACCCTGCTCACCCGGTGCATATCCCAACGATAAAGGAGGCACCACTTGAGTAGAATCAACCCCATGTTAATCTGAGTTGAGTATTCACTTGTTTCTGTGCTCCCATGGTATGCTATTGTTATTTGTGTGAATCTTGCTTAAGTTGTTTACAATGGGCATGGCGCCACTTCGTGAGTTTGTGGTCTCTCTGTGATGTTTCTCTGAACTCATCCCCATCAATATGCATGAATTAATGTTCACACTATTGCTTGATGAACGTTCTATGGTGCAATTGTTTTTAGAAGCTACAGTGCAAATACTTGAAAGTCCTATCTTGCATTAGAACGTGTTTTTTCATATGATAGGATTACCACTACCATAATACCAAAAGTGCAAGGGAATAGTTATTGTGACTTACATCTTTGATTTACCTAAACTTTTGAGGAAAAATGTATTGTTTTACCTCTTGTTGGGTAGGTTTTGTACCACCTGTGTATGCTGCTTCAGGAAAGCACTTAACAGTCAACGATGACAGAATTCACGAGCTGTTACCTGCAGTTCCATTATCCTTGGACGCATACTGCCGCATCAACATTCATCTTGCTCCCTACTGTAAAAAAACATTAACTAGACCCCTTGTTTTTGCTGTATGGTCTATTGTCTGCTTCAGGAAAGCACTTAAGAGTCAACGATGACAGCATTCACAAGCTGTTACCTGCAATTCCATTATCCTTGAACGCATACTGCCACATCCACATTCATCTAGCTCCTTGTTGTAAAAAAAAACAGTAACTAGACCCCTTGTTTTTGCTGTATGGTCTAGGGTCTGTTTGATGTTGAAACTGGCACATATGATTTTTCATCGATATTACCCTAAGAAAATTATTTCTGATATCCCGAAATTCAGTTAATTGCTCGCATTTCTGCCTATGATAGTACTTGCATCTCATCTGCTTGCCCTTGTAAATCACACTTGTTTTTTTGCGTGAGAAATTATTTATTTTAGAGTCTAGATAATGTACCCAGAATCAAGCTGGGAATGTACATTAGAAAGTGAGAACCCGAAGAACATATTGCAGAGTCTAGAATATGGTGCCGGGCCTCAACCAGGCAAGGCCTTGATTGATTGCTTGCCTGTTGGCTGTTGATCAATGATCAAGATAGAGTTTCATATGGATCCCCTGGGGTGAAACCGGCGTTGCCATTACAAGGTCTCAACTCTTGGAAATTCTTCGTCACGCATGCCCTGGATATCCTGGATGACCGTTGAAATACAAGGCCGGCCAGCTTGACTGGCAATCCTGGAACATGGCAAAGTTGCTGCCACCGGCCAGCCGGGTGCCCTGGAGGACCTGGACTTTCTCTACACTCCAGCCGTATGTGATCGATCCTAAGCCCATCTCGGCCATGATATGGCACGACTTCTTTCATTTTATCAAATCGCCGACTCCTCCAGAATATGTTTCATTCTGAATGCATGGCCGGTCACCCTGATCACCGCGCTCTTGGCTCGGCACCTTCCCCTAGCCGTCTATTTCTCCATATCTTTTTCAGTGCAAACAATTCTAGCATCCGTACATATCTTCCACCAACATTCTCCTTGCACCTGCCGCCAGGCACAAGCCTGTTTTTTTTCTTAAAACCAACGCGTGGTCGTTGAATTGCCCACTTTGTGACTATCTCAATTGGCCAGGTCCGCTCACACGCTGCGTACATATATCTTTTTCCCCAATGCCGCCGACGATCCGGTATTCGTCGGTTTATAGACTGTCAATCAGTATTTCCATTTGCAATTGCTGTATTAGCCTCGGAATTTGGTGGCTGAAATGAAGTTTTCGTACTGTAGTTTGACAAAGCCACTTAACTACTAGCTTGTGGCAGCGCATACACGAGTGGCCGACACGGCAAGCAACTCCACACTTGGTCAGTTGGTCATTACCCAAACTACTAGTAGTATAGTAGTATATAGCACGATCCGTATACCATAGCAAATCATTCAATTATGATACACCGAACAAGATAATCAATGAAAGAACCTTTCTACAGAGATAGAATACACACGACACTACACCAGCTCGATCTAACACTCCGCTGGCAAGGTATGTACGTGCCACCGGCCAGCAGAACAGCAATCTAATTAAGAATACAGACCGACAGGACGAGACTAGCAATTCAGTCATCAAGCTGATGATCAACTGGAGTTTCTTTGATTCAACAACTATGCCAGGATCATTAGCCTCGGCTTCTTGAAGGCCAGCGGGCTGAGCACCTCCTCCTCATCGGCGGCAGCTTGCATGCACCGCTCTGTGACGATGTCCGGCAGCGCCGGCAGGTTCAGGTCGAACCCTCTGTTGGCGCCGCCGATGGGCCCCTCGTAGTGGCACCGCTTGTGTCCTCCCAGCGCCTGCCCCGTCGGGAACGTCTTCTTGCACACGGAGCACTCGTGCACCTTGCCACCGCTTGACGTAGACGAGGACGTAAAGGGTGAGGCCGCCATCGCGGCAGCGGGCTCTTTGGCGCCGGCGGGCGCTGCGGCTGCTTGCGACGGTGGCTTCGGGCGGTGGCTGGCCTTGTGTCCGCCCAGGGCCTGATAGGACGCGAACGCTTTGCCGCACACGGAGCAGGTATGCTCCTGCGCCGGCGATGCAGTGTGCTGGTCGCGGTGACCACGCGCCAGCATTAGGAGGCTGAGATAATTTTGTTCTTCAACCGAAGCCTATCAGATGAAGCCTGAATGAGATAATTTTGTTCGTCAATTATAGTCAAATGGGCCAAGAGAATTCCTCCTGCCATTTTGTTCGTCAATTATAGTGTATGAGCCTGCGTCTGTAGTGTATGAATAAACATGAATGTATTACAACTATTGTTCCATTTGATAGTTTGTAACCACTATCTTTGATACTTTGTGAATTTTTGGAAGTGCCAAAGGTATTGACGTTTCAGTATGGTATATATGAAGTATGATGGTTGTATTTAATTACTTAGCTAGGCATCGCTCTGTGTTCCTGGATCAACTGAAAAATATGTGCAACCACCCAAACTACAAAGAACAAACAATCGTTTTGACACAAAATGGACGCGGCAAAGCGCGCCTAACCCTTCTAGTACGATGTACTTGTATAGAACCTGGAACCAAGTTTGCTTACTTCTAATTAAAAAAACTTGAATTTTCTTCATTTTTTATTCTTACTTGCTACTCTCTTTTTTTTTCTGTATTTTAAAATTTTTGTTTTCAGGTAACAAAACTCGTTAGTACATGCCTGTGCCGCGGTGTTAGCCAATCAATCATGCATGCATCCTGCGATAAGCAGCCTCAACTCTTGGCAAATTCTCCTCATGTAGGGGGTCATGTCCTGAATCTTCTTAGATCCGTTGATATACAAGGTTGTCCGGTCGCCAGCTTGAGTTGCAATCCTGGAACATGGCAAAGTGGCCACCGGCCAGCCGGCCGGGAGCCCAGGAGGGCCTGGACTCGCGGCTCCTAACTTAGCGCGACTTTCTCTACACTCCGGCCGCATGTGATCGATCTTAAATAAGCTCATCGATCTCGGCCATGATATGACACGACTCCCTTTCATTTTATCAAATCGCCGACTCCTCCATAAGATGTTCCATGCTGCACCATGCCTGGCCGGTCACCGCGCTGTTGGCACTGTCTATTTCTCCGTATCTTTTTTCAGTGGTATCTTCCATCCACATTCTCCTTGTACCTGCCGACCGGTGCACTCGTGTTTTCTTAAGCCAACGCGTGGTGGTTGAATTGCCACTTTGTGACTATCTCGATTAATTGCCCCGGTCCGCTCACACGCATGGTACATATACCCTTTTCCGCAGTGTATTAGTCGGGCTATTTGGTGGCTAAAACGGAAGCTGGGACTGTAGTTTGACAAAGCTACTTAACTACTTATCTTGTGGCAGTGAACACACTGAGTGGCCGACACGGCAAGCAAACTACACACTTGGTCAGTTTGGTCATTACCCCAACTACAACTAGTAGTACTCGATCCCTATTACCATATCAAATCATTCAATTATGAGAGTATGAGACCCCAAACAAATTAATCAATGAAAGAACCTTTCTACAGAGATAGTATATGAATGAATACACACGATAATTCTATACCAATCGAAGACTCAAAACTCTCTACACTCTGCTGGTCACCAGCCAACGGAGCAGCAATCCAAGAGCACACACCGACAGGACGAGACTAGCAATTGAGTCATCAAGCTGATGATCAACTGGAGTTTCTTTGATTTAACAACTATGCCAGGATCATTAGCCTCGGTTTCTTGAAGGCCAGCGGGCTGAGCACCTCCTCCTCATCGGCGGAAGCCTGCATGCACCGCTCTGTGACGATGTCCGGCAGCGCCGGCAGGTTCAGGTCGAACCCTCTGTTGGCGGCACCGCCAGCACCGATGGACCCCTCGTAGTGGCAGCGCTTGTGCCCGCCCAGCGCCTGCCCGGTCGGGAACGTCTTCTTGCACACCGAGCACTCGTGCACCTTGCCACCGCTAGACGTTGACGAGGACGCGGCGGGCTCGACCGTGGTCGCAGCAGCAGGCTCCTCGACGCCGGCTGGATTCACGGCTGCTTGTGGCGGCGGCGGAGGCTTCGGGCGGTGGCTGGCCTTGTGCCCGCCCAGGGCCTGGTAGGACGCGAACGCCTTGCCGCACACGGTGCAGCTGTGCTCCTGCGCCGGCGAGGAAGCGTGCTGGTCGCGGTGGCCGCGCGCCAGCATGAGGAGGCTGAGCGCGAGGTGCTCCTCCTCGCTGGGCGGGCGCTGCTGCTGGCGTCTTGAGCGCTTCCTCTTGCCCCAGTGCCCCTCGGCGCACTGGACCCGTGCTTGCGACTCCTCGCTCGCCTCCAGCGACGGGATCGCCGCCGCGTCGAGTGCCCTCTCCACTGCCATGTATGCTGATCCAACAATTGGACGCAAGAACGTGTCTTTCTTCTTGTTCTTGGCACAAGAGAGAGAGGAGAAGTGGTTAGCTAGTGGACTGGACAGCTGACCGAGTAGAGAGAGCAGGGTACCACCAGTGGTGGTTTAATACAAGGAAGAGAGGTGAGGGAGTGGTGGTAGGGATTAGGGAAGTCGTTGGTAGTGATGTCGTAGTAGTGGTTTGTTCATTGTTGGTGTGTGTGTATGTGTGTCAGTGTGCGTGTTAGAGAGAGACTGAGTGAGTGGTGGTTGGTTCTTTGGGACTAAGCAATGGAAGAGGAGTTGTATTTGGTCAACTAGAAAGCAGGGCGGAGGATGCTTCCAAGTGGTGGAAAAAGAATGGCCGGGGAAGATGACTTCGATCTGGCATTTTTATTCTATTCTTCTAGCAACTGATTCGGCTATCAGGAGGTCCAGATGGAGTGTAAGATCAGTGAAGAAGAGTAAAGGGGGACGGGACTTGTTCAGTTGTTGTTCTCCCAGAGTCCCAGTCCACACCACGGAGGCGAGGGAAAATATTGTTTGGGTTTGGAACTTTGGATCAATCATCAACGGTACTAGGCAACTCAGGCGCGCGGCGACACGCCGCGCGCCTTTCGGGTTAACCCGTCGGTAAAAAATCATTATATCATTTAGTACAGTTGACAATTAGATTAAAAACAATACCGTGTTAGTTGCTACTGATAATATGTAGTAGAGCATCAACAATACCATAGTGTACTATGTGTCTACGTAGATACATAAGTATGAAGTGACCTATTGACATACTGATGAACTCAGTACAATTGTGTATCCCCGGTACGGGGAAGTTGCTAAGAAAATTTTGAATCTCAGAATTCAAATAGTTTAGATAAAATTCTTACAAACTATTACAACATGCAACTCTTTGTAGAGCCAGCATTTTCTGGTAGAGCAACTCGTCCCTCAATCCTGTATGGCATGAGGAGATGCATTTTGTAGCCACATAGATTAGTAAGACCAGCCCATGTCAAATATGGACTTGGACTGTAAACACATCTGGAAGCAAAACAAAAATGTCTCTATATTCGAAGAATTGACATTACCTTCTTGAGTAATTTCTTGTACCAATCTTGGTCCACACATTGTAATGATGCCTGAAATAAATAAGTAGAAGATTGAATTGCCAAGGAGAAGCAAACATGACACTCTCAATATGGTACAGCAGCATGCGTGCAGGGTAAGGAATCTCTGTAGTATATCAACGCCGTGTTGTTAAAAAAATGGCAGTACAAATTACAGTTTACTAAACCAGGACTTCCAGAGCAGTAGCTTAACCTTAGTACAAATATCCTAGGTATATATCACCGGTAACCTCCTCTGTTTGTCAAAACAACAGAGTTGAAAAATACTGCACATGAGATGGAACCATTGTAGAGGAAAGTTTAGTCAGCGCAGTGTGTACTAACAGGCGCATACCACACAGTTTTTTGAAAAACCAGGAACACTAGCGGTGTTTTCAAGAAGTGGTAACCTTACAGGTTCTAAACGGTATTTCAGTAGTTTAAGGCCTCAATTTTCAGCCATGCTATACTAACCATTTAAGTAGAGGTTTGATGAAAAATTTCCATTGGGTTGTTGTGTTAGACATTTCTACATACTGTACAATGACAACATATAACCCTGAATCTTAATTCTGCAAATATTAGTGCAAACATGGAATTCAAGAGTACACAAATAGGTTTTTGGCTACAAATTATATGAACCCATAATTATATGCAGGTTGTAATTCTTCAACTGAATTTTAGTGTTAGCCATTGTAGGAATGTAAAACTCGTTCAGCAGAAAACACAATATTTTAAGATGTAAAAAGTTATCACTTATCAGCACGGTAGAATTTTTTGGATGTATAACAAACCTGTGACTACAGCAATGACACATTTCTACAATTGTTTCTTAGAAGGCTAGAATATTCTGAACCATGCTAGACTAAGGGCCCTTTTGTTTGGGCTGGCTGTGGCTGGCTATGGGTGCTGTGTAGAAAAGCTGCTGTCTAGGAGAAACTGCTTTTCTGAGTGGAGGTCTTTGGCAAACCAGCTGGCTGTCTGACTGTAGATTGTGGAATTGTCTGAAACACCCTTACAGTCATAAAAACAAGTTGTTTGGCAAGTAGCTTCCTGTCTGGCTATAATTGTTATGGAAACGTGTATCGATGTTGATTTACGTGAAATAAATAATAAACAACCTTCTCCATTTGTGAGAACGTGTGTTTTTGGTTATATAGATGTAATAAAAGTCATATGGATCATTGAAATTAAAAGAATTTCATAGGTATTTTTCTTGTGATGAAATTGGTACATACTTTTTTGGAAATTAAAATTGATCAAAGAAAGTGTGATTTGTCCTCCATCTACAAAATAATGTGCCATAAATTTTCAGAAACAAAGTACCGAGCTGCATGAACAACTGATGGACAGCAGGAGTGCGTGCACGTACGTGTCGAAATAGCTAGCTGATTTCGTCAAAAGGAAATAGCTAGCTGATCAAAGAGAGAATAGCTAGCTGATGAAAGAGTTGCATGAGCAACTGACGTCGGACGCACGGTGGCGCAGCGCGGACACGCACGGAGATTTGTCTCTCGCGCACGTATTGACAGAAGCTGCCTGTGACGTCGACCTGCTGGTGCGGGACGGGCATGTGCGAGGCTGGCAGGTGCGAAGGCTCTTCGGTGGCAGGTCGGCAGTAAATATGTGAAAGAAAAAGGGCAAACCGCTGTACCTGTTCGGCTAAAGGAGCAAAAGCTCGGGAAGCACCTCCAGAGGTGCTTTTTCTCGTACGTGGGAAGAGCAACCTGCTTGGGTAAAAGCCCACAGCCCAACTGACCCCTTTGTTTCATTTGCCTGGCTTTTTTTCATGGAAAGCAGGTAGAAGCCCAAACAAAAGGGCCCTAATACAATTCATCTTGTTCCTTGGATATGCTCAGATTTAAGAATCAATTAGCAAGTTCTAAGATGTACCTTTAGGTCCTTTAAAGACATTTAACATTGCGAACTTGATTTTTATTTGTGATCCTACTCTCTGAAGGATGATTAGAACTAATCCCCGTACTATTATAATGAGGTTTGAGAATTGCAGATACTGTATAAGAGAATAGCAAAGAAATACATGTTTCTGCTATATGACACTCCACCTTTTATCCAACAGACAGCGTATAACTTTGCTTTTGGGGGCTAAGCATTATGGACGATCTATCATATTTGTTGTGAATACATATAGGTCAGAAAATTAAGTCGTTATATGCATACCTTGTACAACTTGTACTGAAAATTTCTTCATCGTGGCTAAAAGCCGAGAATTTCTTCCTGCTGGAATATGAAGGCATGATCTTCTTAAGAGAGAAGGCTTAGCAGCAGGAAAAGCAATCAGCTAGGCATGCCCAGCAGATAAGCCTACGGAGTGCAGCACACGGGGATCGCCCGGGGCAGAAGACGAAGGATTTGGGCTGTAAACATACAAATACGTGTGATAATTTGAAAATGCATGACTTACTTCTTTATGTGTGATCAGATAACGGAAAATGAACCTATATAAGGTTTTTATGAAAATACAAATAAATTTTGCAATGGAGACAACACTTTACTACATATAAATCGGAGTTATACTGTTTGGTGTATTAGTTTAATGTTAACTTCAGATTACAATCAATAGTTCCACGTCGCAACCGAGAAGAGTCTGGGAATTAGCTACTTGTAAGTAGGACTAATCAGTGCGCATTAACCAAACCTATTTCAATAAATAGTTGCACGTCGAGTCTGGGAATTAGCTACTCATAAATAATACTAATCATTACACATAAACCAACACCTAAGAAAGTTCTACATCTTAATATGTGAACTAACTAACTACTATTGTTGGCCAACAACTAATTATAACATTGTGTAATGCATCCAGGATATAGGCATGTACTAAGTCAATGTGATTTGTCTCTGATTTAGATAATAATGAAGTTTCAACAAAGTTAAACCTGAACAACTGCAGGTTACGCATGGAAATGACTAAAGTAGATATAGGGGCACTTATTCATTAGAGGGTAATTGCTGCATCCTGTAAAATAATACTAAATTAGAAATTGAGTAGGGAAGCCTCATTAGGCAACTAATAATAAACTGTACAGTGCAAAATAATGATTAAAAAGTTCGTTAACATGGAAACTACTACTAACCTTACCTGAATATCCTGGATATATGTGTTTCAGTTGTCGCAAGTATTCAGATTTTTTCACATGACACCAACAGGTCCTGAATAATTTAAGCATGTGATAATAGAATCAGCAGTATAGCATCTATTTCATGGCCAACCTTACCATTTGCACATTGATAGTGAGCAAAATCTTTTCTACTATGATATTTCATCACCTGGAGAGAAACTCTCCATTTCTATATCTGCCCCGACACAGGAAGTAAAGTAGAACACAATTTAACCGTAAAATAGGCAAATAGCACACAAGCACAAGAGTACTCCATCATTAAAATGTAGTAAGAATAGAAATGCTCTAGTAGCTGTAAGAAGAGCATAAGACTGGTAACTGGTAGACTACCATACCAAAGAGGTATTCATCACAGTAAACTCTAGGTTCACAAATATTAGGAAATGTGAGAAAAACTAATAATTTATATTCAAAATGGTGAATCTTATTCCCCTAACATGCTCATAACCCATGATCCAACACTTAAGCCAAAATATAGACCACCATTGATCTGAGTTACCTAGCTTGACGATATTAAACCTGCAGTGCTCTCTCGTGTATACGGTAACCTAGTACTTGCTACGCTAACTGCAATATTCATGAGCATTCTGATTCTGATGGCAAACCATGTTATGTCTTAAGCTGACATCCATGGGATAGAAGTTGAGCATGTATGCTTAGGTTTTCTCGTAAATGGCACAACACTGTGTACTAACAGATCTAATGTTTTCTTGTATGTACAGCTCGTCCAGCTTGATATTTCACTTTAAAGTTGGCTCAGATTTTACCGTTGCAGTAATTAGCTTCCATGAATTCCATGGCTAATTTATGCAAGCACTGTTAATAAGAAAAACATTAAATAGCTATAGAATAGTTTTTCCAATGTGCCCTGAATGGCCACAGTTCATTCATACAACTACATTTAAAAGGAAAAGTATAAATAACTAAAGATAATAAATTTTCTTTTCAGACTGTACATAGTACATAAGCAGAATATGAGACAGCAGTAGTCACATTGACATAAATCAGTCATTCCATCTATTTTGAAGGACCAAATCTAAATTTAAACAACATGCTTAAGCACATTATCTCATTCCCATTACCAAGCCATTCCTTTCTCCTTAACTTCTGCTGGATGCTAATCTAAATATAACTAAAACAAACCAAAAGTTGTGACTGAGGCACGGAATGGTATCCCCTCTATTTTTTTATCTTCAATCAAATTATTGTTCACAGAAAAATCATAATACTTTTGCTAAAGACACATTTTTAAGCTGTATACTTTTTTCAACCGAGGCATACTATTCATTACTTCATTAGGAAGCTTATGTTCTGAATATATGGAAAACTGATCCTATTTCCAAGATGCCGGCATACCTAGCAAAATTCTTCACAAATAAATTTTAATATTTCTCTGTAGACTTGCATCTGAATATTCTTCATTAACAACGATGCTTAACAAAAGACTGCAGGCCTAAGCAAATTGGACCAGATATATTAGACGAAGAAAGATGGGAGAAACCTAATGTGCATACGTCTCCTCGCCTCCAAACTCAACACCAAAAAGAAAGATGGGAGAAACCTAATGTGCATACGTCTCCTCGCCTCCAAACTCAACACCAAAAATCGATTCTGTATCAATATTTGCTCTAAGCGCAAGCTTCTCCAGTCGTAGTTCTTCAACTATTAGTTCATCTTCTTTGGTAGCACCTGACTTCCCTACTGCATTTGCAGAGGCCTGGCTCTTGTGTACCTCAGCAGTTTCCAGATCTTAAAAATCATCAATTCACCATCGATCTCTGCATCACCCTCTCCGTTTTCATCTATCTCACGTCCTCTTAGAGAAGCAGATTCCCAGATCAGGGAAAAATGAACAGAAAGAACAAAAGCTAGAGGCAACGACTCCATACCTCGTAGTTGAGGGAGAAGCCCTCGCGGAGCGACGACTCGGCCTCCTGGATGTTGCCGTCGTCGCTCGCCTCTGAGGACTCCGCCATCGTCGCGACCGAGGCGCCAGCCTCTGACTCCGGCGTCCTCGCCCTCGCTTTCACTGGCGAAGCAAAGACGGTCGAGTCTCCGGCGGCGCCTGCCTCGCTCCTGGTGTCCGACTCAGGTGTCCCAGCCTCAGAGCCGTCGCGGAATCTCTCTAGTGAGCATGCAAGCTACGGCAATGTGGGAGGAGCCATTCTTGGGTCTTGGCTAGGAGACGGAGGAGTCGAGATCCATGACTTTGGATTTCTTGGCCTTTCTATTCTGGGGAGCTGCCTTGGCGGTTGGGGAGGTCGTCGGCAGCACAAGCGGGACGGGGACAGAGTGGTGGCCTGCAGCAGCGGGTTGTGGACGTGGTCGGCGCCAGCAGCTCGGGGAGGTCGTCGCCGAGCAGCAGGAGCTCGGTCTCCTTGTTTGCAGCGGAAGAGGGGGACTGCATCTTGAGCGCGTGGCGCTTCTGCTGCTTGTGCCGTCGCCATGAACGGGAGGGAGGCGGAGGAGGGGCACCTGGATCTCAGGCCATGCGCCGCCTCCTCTTCTCCCCGGGTGCCTTCGCTTCGCTCTCGCTCCCGGCCGCCATGCTGCGACCCTTCCTCGACGTCCTGCGCTCCGAGGAGGCCAAGGAGAGCGGCGCTCGGTGGGTCGGCGGCTGCGGCGTCAGGGTGGAGGCGGCCGCGACGGGGAGGAGCTGGGATGGGGGAAAATGGGCAGGGTTAGGATTTAGGGTTACGGCTGAGTTCTTTATGTGGAGGGACGGATACGTAATTTTGGATAAACGCGTGGATTTTTGTGCAAAACGGCCGTGCGAACGGCTCGGAGGTGGGCGACCGGGTGACCGGGTGCGCGCGGAGCGATTACCGGACGACGTGGAGGCACGCGATTGGTAGAAAATAGGCTGATGAGCAGTAGCCCGCGCTGGAGGGCGACGTGGCCGAATCCTGGCCGTCGGTCGGACCAAACGGACGGGCCAGAAAATTGGAGTGACGTGGCGCGCTGGATAGGGGTGTATCCTTCCAACTTTTATATATAGTACCTATTACGAGATGGGACGGTGTGACAAATGGATGGCTAGATACGTGATGTCATGGGATGAGAGGATCGAGCATCTGTGCGTTGGGCCACGAGGCGCCACTCCTTTGAAAATAGAAAGGTTTGTGCTACGCCTGATCACGTTCACAGCCACCTGCAGGGCTAATCTTAATAGCACTCAAACTTTTCAGTCCGCGAAACAATGTAAGCTATATGCTGTCAAAAGCATCTCCTGCCAGGATTTTTTTACAAATATAGCCCTCTGCCGAACGTTATTGTCAAAAATGGCCCCCTCCTAGTTTTTGACCGTTGGTGGCGTTTTGGCCGTCCGGACCCCAATGGGTCTTTGGGGGGGGGGGGGGGGTCACTTGGAGGCCCCCGGTGGAGATTCTCTAAGCCATCTAAATGGTGGTTCAAGTTGGTATTGCTTCTGTGTCTTTCTCAGAAATAAGAGAGAGCCAACAAACAGACTGAAATGAGGGGTACGAGTGAGCTGCGCGGTGCCTTTTCTTAAAAAGAATCAGTGAGCATGAGCAGTGAGCAGCGGTGGTGGAAGCAAAGAAAAAGAGTTGTCCGTGGCCAAGCACAGTGAAATCAGCCGCGCCTGCGCACGTCCCGTACATGTTCCCCTGCCTCCCGCCATCCACTGTGACTGCAAGCTCATCCCGCCATGGGGCCCGCCACCTTCCGCCGCATGCATCGGGGGGATGGCTATTCGAGGGCCACCGTGGCCTCCCGCCACCAGACGCCTGTGGGTCCCTCCACCTCCCGCTCTTTGCGTCGGCGGACAGCGCCTCCCGCCAGTCCGCATGGCTACAAGGTCCTCCCGCCGTACGGTACGGCGGAAAGCGACACATGTCGCTTTTACACGCTCCCGCCAGGTCATTTTTGGCAATGAAACTGGGAGGGGGCTATTGTTGACAATAACATTCGGCAGAGGGCTATATTTGTAAAAAAATCTCCCACCAGGGCTTCCAATAGTGTTATTGCGCGCGTCGGTATGAAAATAATCCCAGCGACGACCCCAACAGCAGCAAAGGTGCTGGACTGGTTCAATCCTGACAACCCCACTACGTGCCCGGTCCACAAGGGGGCATTGGAAGTGAGGACAGTCCCAGCAACCGACGTCACGTTGGATACCGACAGGTGGGTACCACATGGCAGTGATCTAGATATTCCTTTTTTTCCCAACATCTCTTTCGTGCTCATCTCCTCTCACACCTCCACTGCGGCCCGCTTTGACACTGCCCCACCCCCCGCTCCGTACATCACTCTTGCCACAGCCCTCCTCCGCTATGGCCATCATTGTCGCCGACGTCTTCCTCTCCCTCCGTCCACCATGTTTGGAAGCTCATGTCGCCTCCGCCCCGTTTTGACGCTGCTCCGTTGACAAAACGTTGTAGCAACGGCAGCCTCTGCAAGCGGTTTGACCTCCCCTCCGTCTCCTCTCACTGCACTGATTTTACTTCACTCACGGGTTCACTGGGCACACAATTTCGGCCAGGACCACTCGTGCGAAGGTGTCCGTCGCTTTGCAAAGGTTCTTTTTTCTAGATTTTTGTTTAGTTAAAATTACATAGTGCATGTTTGTCGTTTAATTACCTAGTTAAATTTACTAGATGGATAGCGACGACGAGCTGGAGATAGCCGACGCAATGCTCCAAGCCCATGCCACCACAATTGTCGAGGTTGAAAAGCAGTTGGCAAGCGGGCATTTGGTGCACTCTAAGCTAGCTTTGCTATTATCCGGTGCCCTGCTCTAACTTGCTCGAAAAAGAAGATGTGGGAGGTGATGATGACTTGCATTATCATGCACAACATGATCATCGAGAGTGAGTGTATTGCTCCTCCACTGGTCGATGATCAGCCGTATGGTCATCAGGGCCCTCTTGCCTAGATTAATCATGACATGTCAGGGGAGTTTGCCAATTTACTCGTCATCATGCATGCCGAAATCCGAGACAAAGATAGTCACGACCAACTGCAAAATGATCGAGTTGTGCATCTCGGGGTACGTAAAGGACAAGCAACCCGCCCCAATTGAGTGTGTGATTTAATTTAATTTGAATTATTGGATACATTATTTTATTTCTTATCATGGAACTATTTTATGTGTTTAGAACTACGTAATCTGATTTTGTTTCTTATATTTGGAAAGAAATTTGGATGAAAATATTTCGGAACCGTCTATTGGAAGACGCCGGTGTGGTGAGCCCCTCCCAATAGCCCGGCAAGTTATGAATTACCGGCTCTCGCAACATCACTTACCCGACACAGTAACCTGACGCTATATATTGGATGCGTCGGTAGAGATGCTAGCTCTAAGCTAGCCAGTTCATTGCCCTGATGAAGGAACATTTTCTCGCCACAACACAGTTGTACGAGGTGGCACCAATTCTGAATGTAAAAGACCACCCATGTACTATCAGGAGAAGAGAAACTCTCCTACGGAAATTCGTTTTGGAGCCCGGGCTCACATGCACCGGAAATCCCGTCCCTCCATTTGCGTCGGGATGTGTTCCCATGGTCCCGCGCGTCTACTTTTACTGTGGTTAAAATCGGGTGTGGCCCACTGTAGGCAGGGCGTTGACTGAGCTGTATTTTACCGGGACAGATGCTAGGGAACGGATCGGGCCGCGTCCTAGACCTTCCTGTTGCGTTCACAACTGACGCCGTCAGCTCAGCTATATCCACCACCTGGCCACATTAAACACGAAACCTAGATCTATTCCCCACTTTGCACCTTGTTCATGCATAGAACACTAATTTGTAGGTCGTGTGTCAGCGACTTCTACTCAAAATTGAAACTACCATGTGTGTCAGCGACTTCTACTCAAACATTTGCATGACACAAAAAATTAAAAATGACGGGGCAAGCAAATGGAGAACACAAATTTGATGACAAACCTATTTCAGTTCGCGAACAAACAATTAAATAGGACGACCATCTGCTTCAGGCTAAAAGACACTTCAGGCATGTAACAACCCGAGCAAAAATTATTTTAGATCAATATAGCATCACACGTATGAACACATCTTGACACAATTTACATAGAAAAATGCTACCAGTGGATAGCACATTAAGAGGAATATCTGTGACAGAGGAAATCGATGGAATATCCCCACAGATTTTCACGGCAAAATCATGGAAATGCACGAGACAGAGGAGATGCAAGTGTGGAACACGAGCCTGCTAACTTCAATGCCATATCTGAGCGCGGAATCGTGGAGCAGTCTGCATCGATCATCATGGCGACGACGAGTAGAGAGAAACAACGGAGAGGGCCTGCGCGAGCGCAGCGATGGCGCGCTCCTGCATCTCCAGGGCGGCCATGTAGTCGGACGCCTCAGACAGGAGCTCCGCGAAGGCAAGCTTCCGGCACCTGGGCACCAGCTGCCCCAGCGCCTGTGCCTTCCTCGCCAGCAACAGCACCGGCGCGCGGAGGTCAAGCCGGAGCAGGATGCGTCCGTTGGCGGCGCCATGGCTGCAGCTCCGGTCAGGCGCCCAGGCGCGGACGCGCACGGTGCGCGCGGCGAGGAGGATGGCGCTGCTCCATCGCGAGCGTCCTCGCGTGGCGAGCACTCAGCGCGCTTTGTGACGGCATGACGCCCCGACGCGGATGAGGATTTGGGCGGTGCCGGTCCAAGCGATCCGCGAGGCCAGATCCTGCTGCTCCCGACCTCGCCTAGGCCAACAAGGCCACCGCAAGGCGCAAGGCCGTGGTTCCATGGATCTGTGGTGACAACTGATCCGGTTGCAGTTCACGCTTACCTTCTCGCCCAACCCGTTGCCTGCGGGTCAAACTGGGCCGCTGAAGCTTGAGTCCCCGGATGCGAAAGCCTGGGACGCTTGCTCTCCACCTCGATTTTGTCCGTGCCTTCATCTCGACGCTGCGAGCAAGTGGTTGAGCGGGTCCTGGCTATCTCCCCCAGCTTCTGGCATCGGGAACCTGCAGCGCCGGATCTCTAAATCCCCAATTTCCTACCAGCAACCATACAAATCGAGAGAGTCATAGCTCAGAGCAAATTACCTGTCAACCAGATCTAGAAGAAACCCGATCCCAGCCATCTCCGATGCTCCCTCGACGCTTACATCCGTAGCCTCCACCCCGCTCATGGAACACCTTACCGCCAGAGTCCATACCAAGATTTTCAAGCGGAAAACAAATTAACTGATGCCTCTCGACGCTGCCGAACGAGATGGGTCCATAGTCCATACCAAGATTTTCCTGGTCCGGGGGACCATGATTTCTTGACGTCATGTCCCTGCGGGACAGACAGATACGGCGTTGCAACCCGCCAGAACTCGCCGTCTCCCGTGCGTCGCACACGGCCTGCATGTGGATAAGATTCACCGCCCCGTCTCTATTTTTACTGTCCCCACGCACAGATCTCAAGCAGAACCCATCGGTCCAGATTTCCGGAGCATTTAGTCCCGGGCACCAAATCGCCCTCCTCAACTCTCCTAGTGTTTGTCTAGCTGAAGAGGACGTACAGGAGTAGTTGCTAGCCACTTGGGAAGTGATCGCGAGTGGAGACTGGAGTATACATATTCGTCTCTAGTGGTCGGCTCGTGTTGTGCGTGTGGTGGAGGCGCCGCGTGGAAGGTAAAGGAAGCGAAAAGCTCGATATCTCTCTTGGGATCGGCGGTGGGACCGTGTCCGCTTCGACGGCCTTTCCCGGTTATCAAGCTATATAACACGGCAATCACTAATATAAAAATGGAGAGAAGGGGAAGATCCAAACAATCTGTGCCACACAAAGTTAATCCAATGGTCATAGATACGCAGACTGACCACTGAACGGACCATGGACCGAGCGCTCATCGAATCCCTCTCCAGTTTCCTTTTTTCCCCAAATAAAAATCGCCTCTGCCGCATGAGATTGAGTCGCGGCCGGCTCCTGCCGCTGCCCAAACCCGCACGACCCTACCTGCCAATGCGAGCCCGCCTGCGCTGCGCCACCGTCCGCCGTCACATCCCTGCACCCGGCGGCCGTCCGTGCCCAGCTCGACGACAGGGTCACGCGTCCCGCCACGGAGCAACGCTGGATCCCAGCACACTGACGCCTGAAAATCAAGGTTTATTCTCAGATTTTTTTTCTTTGTTTCCATCCAGGATCTAGCGGGATGCCCGCGGCACGGACACCGTGTGCGGCCGGCCGGAGTACCTGCGGGCCTGCTGCAAGGCCAGTCTTCACCGCCTCAGCGTCGACCTCTGCATATAAACAACTGTACCCATCGAGGGCAGGGCACGCATAGCCAATCTTTCTTTGATATATTTCTTCATAGGTTTTGTTTCATATACGTGAGATATCCTATAGATTGGTGAAACTGGTGTAGTAGGAGAAGGTAGCGTACATTAGGTTATTAAAGTCCATCCCCGACGCCGGCGCTAGGCCTTCTCACGCCATGCACCCGGTCTCTGTCGTGCAGATGGATTGGTCTCTGTGGGCTCTCCACATGTGCAGATGGATTAGATTATTGGAATTGTTTCTTACAACTCGATTACCAAGTATCCGTTGAATATATTCTGGTCTATATACAATCAATTGATTTGTGCAGCAGTCAATTCTTTTCAGTAACTTGGACCTGGATATATTCTTTGTTTTTGAAAGGCGTCCATGATTTTCGTTAGAAAATATGGAGAACTACAAGCTTCTTTATCTGAAAATGGAAGAACCATCCAAGAAGCACCGGTGCAGCCTTGCTCAAGTAGGTTTAGCTTGGGTTCTGCATTAAGGGAATAATGTGGTTCCGCACCAAATACATTATGCCGTTTCCAACTGGTCTACAAATAATTTATTTCTTCTGCATTTTGGAGTCATGCTAAACCATACTAGCCATTGTTAAGCTTTCCTTTATCGATGCTTTCCATGATTTGGTAGTGATCTATATATAACTGCCTAGGTTAATTAATGTTTTAAATAGCTAAATCAGGTACATGAATATTAATTATAGTTGATGAGTGCTATCTTTCATGTGATCGTAAATCTTATTACTAATTGTCTAATGTGATGGCTTAATCCATGAGGCTCTCTATTGCCATAAAAAATGTGTGAATGAAATTCAGTGGGTAACTTGGAGCAGAAAGAATTCCCAGATTCCTTAATAACTTAATAATAGGGGAATTTGCAGGAATAAGTAAGCTTCTTTTAATATTAAACTTTTCACTTTGTTAATGCTCCTACTTTCTGTACCCTTAACAGCATAAATGAATTAGTGATCTAATTCAAAATGAGTGAACATTTGTTTAAAAGTGCTGATTTTCACTCGGAGGATTTGATAGGAGATTGGGTTGTCCATGTTAGATTTATACAATTGCATGTGTTGTTCCTGCATTGGAGCTTTGGGAAGGGTCATGTGTGTGTGTGTGCGTGTGTGTGCGTCTGTATCTTTTTTATTTCCCATATTATAGAACTAGAAAGATACCCCGCGCGTTGCAGCGGGAATCCCTTTATAAATTATATTGTGTAAACAAAAATGTATAATAGGTACGGTATAATAAGTTTTCTAAATAATATGCAAAATTCAACTTGTCATAGTTGAGATACTAAATTTAATCGACATGAAATGAGTGTGTATTATAAATTATTAATGTGTTTAATTAGATGGTTAAAGAAATGGATAATGTGGAGCTTTCATGTAAAGATTAATAAATATTAATGGAGATGACATGGACAATTGATTGGCTAAGAAAGTGGATGATGTGGATATCTTGCATGTGGAGATAGAAAAATATCAATTACTTTCATGTAAAGATTAATAAATATTAATGGAGATGACATGGACAATTGATTGGCTAAGAAAGTGGATGATGTGGATACCTTGCATGTGGAGATAAAAAAATATCAATTACACTTAGTGGGATTTTGCTTTATAAGAAGTAAATATTAATGGAGATGACATGGACAATTGATTGGCTAAGAAGGTGGATGATGTGGATAGCTTGCATATGGAGATAGAAAAATATTAATTACACTTAGTGGGGTTTTGCTTTATAAGAAGTATAGATAGATAGGTGAAATTCAGTACCACTTACACCCAAAAAGTAAAGAACAAAGAGAGCCGGGATCATAGACGTGTAAGTGGTTGTGATGGCGAGGAAGCTCGAAGGAGTGATTAGGGTGGTGACAAACTGTGTGTGTGTGTGTATCTTTTTTATTTCCCATATTATAGAATAGGTGGAATTCACTACCACTTACACCCAAAAGTAAAGAACAAAGAGAGCCGGGATCATAGACGTGTAAGTGGTTGTGATGGCGAGGGAGCTCGAAGGAGTGATTAGGGTGGTGACAAACTGCCATCAAATATCCACGTGGCTAAGAGCTGGGTCATGGCAGATTTCAAAGTTGTGTGACCGACTTTATTTTTCCAAAAGAATGTGATCATTATTTTCTAAATGTTTTTAAATATTCATGTCGTGTATGAACGATTAAAGATCATACGAGTGTTTTTGTAAAGAATTAAGAATATTCGTTCATGTCAATAAGTATTCTTTTTCTTATTTGTGTACAATTTCAATAATATATTTCCGAATTAGGATGAATCATACAGTACCTTTTTGTGATCGTCAATACTATCATCAATATGACTTAGTAGAATCTTGTGCTATAAGTAAAATTTATTTAACTTATATTAGTTTAATGCCAGACTTCAATGTAAAATAGTTCGCAAAGCATCGGATCGGTTCAATATCTATCAATGCTTTTAACTGCGTATATATGTTCGAAGGTTACACGTGTATTGCACGTGCATGATTACTAGTATATATACTGGGGGCCGTGTAAGTGTCACGTGTAATAGAAGAAGGTCCACGCGTATACTCACTCCGTTTCAAATTAATTGACTTTTATTTATATGTTGACAAGTTAGAAGTACAGATATATCCACATGTACACAAATGAAAGTCATCTAATTTAGAATGTGGAGGGAATACATGTTAAAATAGGATTACGTCGTTTGGTACTGGTCGTCGGTGGATGGTACAAGTCGAACAAGGGATGGCACCCGCAAGGTATGGGTAAGGGTGGAGCCACCCCATACTCTTACCCGTCGCCCTCAACCTTGCCCTAACCATACCCATACTCTTACGCGGGTACAACTTTTTCCCATACCCTTCACCCGATAGGGTAAATGGGTACCCGCGGGTAAAAATACCCATGTTTACGACACAACAGATTGAGTAGAAAATAGTCGTAACCAACATCATATAATCGTATAACTTTAACCAGCAGCACATTTAAAACCGCAACACATACTTATGAATAGTAGCACATTCTCAAGAACAAAACATTGTAAACAGCAACATATATACTTATAAACAGCAACAACAAATTAGTAGGTACATCGTGTTATTGTTGGGAGACCCACTTATCACATAGTTTGAAGGGTACATGGGTACGCGGGTATGGGTTATACGAACTCATACCCGTACCCTCTCTGCCCGATGGGTACGAGATTTTCCCATTTACATACCCATGGGTATATGTTTTCCCCAAACCCTTACCTTAATAGGGTTTTTACCCGCAGGGTACGCGGGTAATGGGTACCCATTGCCATCCCTAAGTTGAACCAGGCAATTAAGCAGTAGCACATATGCTGAAAGCTAGGCCTACTTTTAGCGCAAAGCAAAATTCGATTAAGCCGTGGGCAAACACCGATACCAAAATCATCTCCAGACATATCACTACACAGTGGGATCCGAGCTCATGCTGATATCGGCATGGTTCTCACCTGGTCACAGCACAACAACATACATCGGACGACACTGGCTCTTTGTGGTTGTCGGAGCACACCCGTTTTCACCTCGCCAGCATATCGCCCCTAGAACACACTTTATTGCCACTTTGCGAATACAGGGAAAATCAGCAGCACCGCCATGACCCTCTACCAGATGAAACTTAGAAAACAATGCCCACATGAAGAAAACACGACCACTAGTGCCGCCATTGTCCGATCCGGGGAAGCCGGATAAAGGATTTCTTCTGCTGTGTCAATGGAAGGGATACCGGAAGGATCCTGACGACGACTCTCCTGACAAGCTAGGTACCAGCGCCCACAAACGCCTATGTCATCGGCCCAAATCTCGTATGAGCATAGGTTTTGTCAGCCATCTTGCCATGCCAAACTAGACCAATTAGCGGACCCTGACCAGCAAAATGACATGCCTAGAGCACACCCATGACCCTGGCGCCAACAATCATAAAGATCCACCACTGTATCGCTGCCTCGCGCCACCACGACGAGCATCATGCACCTTGTTATGTCAGCTAGGGTCCGCCGCGCCAACAAATGAAAACCGCCGTAGCCGGCAGATGGAGACGTGGATCTTGAGGGGCATGGCACGCCGGCGGAAAACAAGTGCCCCGCTGCCGCCTTCTTTGGGGGCGGCCGAGCTTTGCTGGAAGGCGTCCTCCGACAGCGGCGAGATGAGGTGACCGTGGAGGGATGGGTGAACGTGACGGCGATTTAGGATTTCTACTCTGAGGTAAGGTGACGCCAAGTTCTAAATTTGTAGACGGATTACTGGTTCTTATCATATGGGACCATGTTTTGCACTCTTGAAAAGCCCGAGGACTAGTATTTTGAGAAACCTTCATCACCAAAAAAAGGAACCTAAGCACATCCGGCAAGCCACAACTCGGAAACAAGATACTCTCACCATTCACAAAAGGATGTCCCAACCTAGTCCAAATTTACATGTATCTAGACATGTAAATAGTGTGTAGATATATACAAATTTGGCCTAGGTTGAAACGTCTTTTTGTGAACGGAGAGAGTATTTGTTTTCAAGGTATATCGCCTAGGCCTCAATATTAATGGATGCATAGAGCCAACTTTATTGAAAAACAGAGATACATAAAGCAAGTGACCCTAGATGAACGTTTACTACAACATGATTTATTTCAGGGGCCATCTGATCGCAAAGTAAAACACTTTACTCGCCGCTCAGAGCGATTGCACTATGCTCCAAGTAGAGGGTTGAGCACGTGACTGATAAACAGCACCACGCCAGTCATGTCTTCTCGGATCATGAAAAGGAAAGGGTGGTCCGCCACAAAATCCATCTGCATCGGCGGGTCTGATGGCAGTGACCTTAGCGTAATCGTTGCTGCAGTCGCTGCAGCAGCCTGTGTTCCTTCTTCATTCACTTCGACAAAGGACTTGTGAAAAATTGATGAGACGTACAACTTCTGTTCCATTGACGAATCTACCATCTCCGAAAGGTCGGCATCTACGCTCAGTGGAAGCTGGAGTCCCAAGTCTTTGAGCAAATTGGACGCCTCAAATCCAAACGATATCTTGAACTTGGGAAGCTTGAACTGTCCGACTGGAACCTTCCAGGTTGGGGTATGCTCCTCCAGGAACTCTGGTTCAGAGCTCACCTTCTGGGCCAAGTTCCAGAGACCATCGCGTGCATCTGGCAGCAGTATGTACATGGAAAACTGTCTCAAGTCCCCGCCTTGCCGGTAAGGAAGCTTAAGTACCTTTAAGTCATCGTAAGAAGAAATATATTGCTCATTTGTGCTAGACATGAATGGTGCTTGTACCGAGCTCCCGTCAAGAAGGTGGAACTTGCCGTCTTTGGTCTTAGATGCATCGAATTCCTCGGTCCAGGCTCCTTTGAAGTAAAGAGCATTACCAAGAACAAGTCTAGTGTGTTAGCATAATCTTGCCTAGTTAGTGTTGAGTTAGATTTTGGGAAGTGTTTACTTTCCAAGTGTGTTTGGCTTGCATGCCATTAGGGGTCATCGAGTCCAAGTAGTAATACGTGAGCTTCTAGTCTAGTACGTTCTAGCTGGAATTAGCTAGCTAGTGCTCAGCCGTATGGTACTAGGATTAGGAGATCATGTACGAGTCGATAGATTGTTTAGGAAAGTGTTGCGTGAGTTCTAGTTGTAGTAGGCTAGTTCCTTGGTCTAGCCGTGCGTGTATATATACACGTCGAGGCTGCACCTTTGTATTACAAGTTGTACCGCATATTGAGAGAAAATAAAGAAAAAAGAACGGGCACAATATGTGCCCTTGGCTATAGTTGTTCGTGTGCGCGTGTTTATCTAATTTGATGTAATCGATCCGTGGGGAAAACCCAACATAGTGCTACTGTCGACAGATCCTCCGGGAAGTATCTCTTTGATGAGACCTGATGTTAGTTTCTCTACCCATGTGTTCACTTGACCTGCTACTTCAGCAGACTGGAGCAATTAAAAAATAACGCATCAATATATACTTTGTACAACGCTATTTTCAAAACCAGATATAATACATCCAATTGCACTTCTCAAAAATATAAAACAGCATTACCAACATTTTTCATAAAGCATCTATCACTGTTGTAAATAAACACATACTACATACAAGTGATGACCGAAGGACGGCGGACGGACTAATTAACATCATATATATCGGGCAAATCACCTTCGTTTGGAAGTCGACGGAGTGAGTCTCGGCCTTGTACTTTCCCACGGCGACCTCCTTGAAGGAAGGCTTGAGCGGCAGCGACGTGTCGACGAAGACGCCATCAGCGAACGCGATGCGCGGGCCGCCCTCGGCGGATGCATCGGCGACAACGAGCTGCACGACCCGCTCCGCGAGAGCGTGGAGGTTCTCTGCTTCGCCTGGCCCTTCGGCACCGAGTACGGCGACGAGCTGGTCGCGGGTGGCGCCGCCCGCGCCGGCGGCGACGAGGCTGAGCGCGACATGGAGGGAGAGTGGGGAGAAGGCTACGTTGCCGGCAGCAACGTCGGCATTTGAAGGGGAGGAGAGGGCCGAGGCGAGGCGGAGGGCGAAACGCGTCTGGTGGGCGATGGAGAGACGGATGCCGGTGGTCGCCATGGCCGGGATCGTGCTGTAGGGATGGTTTTCTTGGGTTTTTGGTTGTTTAGACCACGAAGGAGGCTCGATGATTTTAAAGGCGCAGAAGACGTATTTATGACTTGATGTTCAAACGGAAATGTGACAGAGTCGAGGAGCAGGTAACCGGCCACGTGTTCGGGGTCTCGTGGAGATGGCAGCACAAGCTTTGTGCAGCCTCCAGTGACGAGGTATCGCGTGTTCAGCGAGCTTGAAGCATAGTCGTTTAAATTGTATTTATATTTTATAAGGTAGACGATGAAGTTTTCAGCAGCAAAACTACCAGAAAACATTACAAAACTAGTACGTGGCAAAAAGCTATAAGAAGCGGACTGGACACATGTCAGTGCACGGTGATATGGAACCATGTGGCCCGATACTTAAAAAAAAAGGCATTTCAATGTTACAAAATAATCTAATTTTTATGCAGATACTTGAATATGGAACAATTGAAAGTTCAATAAACACATAACAAGGTTTTCTTTGATGAGAATCTATAAGTGTCCAATTAGATAATCTTATTGTTGTTGATGGACATTTTTACCGTCAATTTTTTGGTGTGTGGAAAGGAAGTCGGTGAACAAGCCGGTTAATTAGGACGCCTGGATTTTGCTCAATAAGAGGGCCCATAATATAACCCCTGGTCAAACACCAGAGGAGCATCACAACCATGTCGTGCATGATATCAACCAGTCCCACATTTGATTTAACAACCATGTATATCATGACATGACCGACAAGCCCTTGATGATAGACCGGCACTTGCCCCTGTTTAGAATCTCATCAGAGATTCCGAATATAGAAGAGTCTCGAGAAGCATTAGGTGTTCCGTATCATCGTCGCCATCACTGGACAATGTTTCCCATGTATTCATTGTAGAAGAACTCATCCTACCTATCCATATTTTGCACATCATCAAACAATGCAACAATCAAATAATAAGAAAAATCCATCAGAGTTTCATCAAAAGATATTTGGACGCAGAAAATAAATACAAGCTTATCTATCTATCTATATTTTATAAAGCAAAACCCCACTAAGTGCAATTAATATTTTTCTATCTCAACATGCAAGCCATCCACATCACTTTCTCTTTTAGCCAATCAATTGTACACACCATCCCACTAACATCATTACCTATTGTCTATATCTACATGCAAGCATCCACATCATCATTTTCTTTAGCCATGAAGTTGTTTACATCATATCATCTTAATTTACCATTTAAACGATAAAATCACACCATCCCGGTATGTAATTCCATAATTAAATAATGTGCAAGTGGAACATCGGAATCCGTTATGACAATCAAGTATTTTTTCGCCAAGATTTTCAGTAATGAAAATCGCAGAACGATTATTCGAAATTATGTGTTCTTCTACATGTAACCGCTCAAATTTTTTGTACCGGCTATTTGCATGGCATCTTCATGAGCCATCCACATCATCAGTTTCATGTTTATTAAATTAAATTTAGCCTCTCAATTGTTATGGTCAACTAAATTTTGCATTTCCATAGTCAGTTTCAGGAGTTTATATGTTTTACTAGGTTTTTTAAGAGATACCCGCTGCAACGCGCGGGGTATCGTTCTAGTTTGGTTAAATGGACGAACACCTTAGGTGCGGGCGAGTCATAGGTACACACATGTCGATGAAGAGCTGTGGTCAGCAAGAAGGTACACACATGTCGATGAAGAGCTGTGGTCACATGCGAGAAATACTAGCTTCAGCCGACAAGAACATGACGAGCTCAAATCACTACTCCCATGACATCATTGCAGTGATCTATTGCACTAGACCTCGCCCACCGCTAAAGTCGTCAGAAAAATGTGGCGGCCGCTCGACGAAATGGAGCGGCAGTTCGACGGAGAGAAAAAGAGAAGTCGGGGAGAAAGGAATGAAGGTGTGAAAGCGAATGGATAGGTCGTTGGCAAGCGGTATTTCTTATCAATGTCCTAACTTGCAGACGTGTCTAGACACCCCTAACCGGCCATGAATGTTGGTGGGGCGGATGGACGTCCAGCAAAATAGGCCCACTTTTTCGTGTATGGGGATGCCTTGTGGAACGAGATTTCGTGTTGAACCTTGATCGGGCTGAGAGCATCTCTAGCAGACCCCTTAAAAGGAACCTTGATCGGGCATTCGCCGCTGCCGTCAGGCCAAAGGACTTCGTCGACGAAGGCTCCACGGACAAGCTCACGGCCATGATTATGGTGCACAACGAGCAGGAGGAGGAGGAGGAGGTCGATAAGAAGCGTTGCCGCTGGGACGCTGAGATCGACGGTCTCCTCTTCCAACAAGGGGTCGCCGGTGAGAGCGAGGTCCAGCAAAAGCGGGAGGAGTGGCGCTGCTAGTACGATGCACAGAAACTCGTCGTCGCCGACCTTGACATCGACGAGGAGTGAGTGCCTCCGCCGCGCCGCCGCTACACCCTGAGGCTACAACAAGATTCCATTATGGACGAATGTTAAAAAATATCATGTGGCTTTTCATTCGATGATGAGCTTGTTCGGTAAACTAGTGTGTCTATTTTCTAAATCTCCCGCGAATGCATAATTATAAATTTTTGAGTTCGATTTATTGTTTCTGTTCTACACTTCGACGCTCTAAAAAGGGCTACAACCAAACTGTAAGAACGTGTAAAAACGTTATAATGGTTCGCAATAGAAGAGCTCTACTAAAGATGCTCTGAGGCGAAGGCCTTTCGTAGGTGCAAGCTGGAGATGCTGTGAGGTTCTGTAGCGGGGACAAGTGTCCTTTCTTCTTGTACCTTCTGGCCACGTACTACTAGTTTATAACGATTTTTCTGTAAAAGAAAGACTATTCGCCTGAAAGCTTCATCGTCTCCCTACAATTAAAAAGACTATCCTTGACGCTCGCTGAACACGCGATACGTCATCGCTGGAGGCTGAACGAAGCCTGTGCCGCCACCTCCGCGAGATCGCGAACACGCGGCCATGTTCCCGCGGTTCGACTTCGTCCCATTGTCGTTTGAACAGGAAGTTATCAATGCACCTTCGCCTCTAAATTCATCGAGCCCTCTTGACAGTTTAGACACCAAAAAAATCCAAGACAACCATCGCTACGGCAAGATCCAGACCATCCCGTCAAAAAAAAAAAGATCCAGACCATGGCGACCACCGGCATTCGCCTCTCCATCGCCCACCAGACGCGTTTCGCCCTCCGACTCGCCTCGGCCCTCTCCTCCCCTTCCAACGCCGACAGCGCTGCTGGCAACGCAGCCTTCTCCCCTCTCTCGCTCCACGTCGCGCTCAGCCTCGTCGCCGCCGGCGCGGGCGGCGCCACCCGCGACCAGCTCGTCGCCGTACTCGGTGCCGAAGGTCCAGGTGAGGCAGAGAACCTCCTCGCTCTCGCGGAGCGGGTCGTGCAGCTCGTTGTCGCCGATGCGTCCGCCGAGGGCGGCCCGCGCGTCGCGTTCGCTAACAGCGTCTTCGTGGACACGTCGCTGCCACTCAAGCCTTCCTTCAAGGAGGTCGCCGTGGGGAAGTACAAGGCCGAGACCAACTCCGTCGACTTCCAAACTAAGGTGATGTGAGCGATATATGGTTTGAATTCGTCCGTCTGATGTCAACTTTCTTACACTCATGGGAAACTGCACCTGGATTGTGTAAGGTTTTCAAAATCGTACAAACTATATATTGATTCATCTTGTCTTTTATCTAGGCTGCTGAAGTTGCAGGTCAAGTGAACACATGGGTAGAGAAACTCACATCAGGTCTCATCAAGGAGATACTCCCCGAAGGATCTGTCGACAGTAGCTCTAGACTTGTTCTTGGTAATGCCCTTTATTTCAAGGGAGCCTGGGCCAATGAATTCGATGCATCCGATACCAAAGACGGCGATTTCCACCTTCTTGACGGGAGCTCAGTACAAGCACCATTCATGTCTAGCACAGATGAGCAGTATATTTCTTCTTACGATAACTTAAAGGTGCTTAAGCTTCCTTACCGGCAAGGCGGGGACCCGAGACAATTTTCCATGTACATACTGCTGCCAGATGCACACGATGGCCTCTGGAACTTGGCCGAGAAGGTGAGCTCAGATTCAGAGTTCCTGAAGAAGCATACCCCATCAAAGAAGGTTCCAGTCGGACAGTTCAAGCTTCCCAAGTTCAAGATATCGTTTGGATTCGAGGCGTCCGATTTGCTCCAAGAAGGTTTGGGGCTCCATCTTCCATTCTGCGCCGAAGCAGATCTTTCGGAGATGGTGGATTCGCCAATGGAACAGAATTTATGCGTCTCGTCAGTTTTCCACAGGTCCGATCCTTTGTTGAAGTGAATGAAGAAGGAACGGAGGCTGCTGCTGCGACTGCAGTCAAGATCATGGTCATGTGCATGCCACCGGATGAGCTGGATTTTGTTGCGGACCATCCTTTTCTTTTCACGATCCGAGAAGACATGACTGGCGTGGTGCTGTTTATCGGTCACGTGCTCAACCCACTACTTGGAGCATAGTTCATCCCCAAGACTGGCGTTTTTACCTCGATATCGATCCTGTTGCCCATCAAATAAATCTATGGAGTAATGAATGTTTCTGTTTTCAATCTATGGGTTTTGCTTTACGTCTTTCTGTTTTCGAGTTGTGGCTCGTCGGAGATGTTTCATGAAATACAAGCCCCTGGTCGTTAGGATTACGGAGCATAATAAAACTCGAAGTCAAATATCAGATGTGTTGTTGACTTGTTGTAAGATTTCCATGTGATAAAGTCAGATACGTCCTTATTCATTTTCAGTAAAGTATGTGTTATTATATTTTTGTTTTGATATATATGGAATTAATTATTGTGAAAATATAGTTTTCTCTCGTCTATGTATAACTCTATTGTGACAAGTTAGTTCTTGCTCATCTACTCCCAAGTCCAACAATTAATGCAGCTATAACTTTACTCCTCGAAATAGGCTTTCATCCCCTTTATAAATAAAGGAACCGGCCATACAAGAGATTACAAACACGAAAATAAAATGCTGGGGCAACAACACAACATGCCCAACAAGAAAAGTAAAATACAACTCTCGAACAAGCTAGGAGAATGAAGGCGAAGCGACGAAGCGAAGAGGTAGCCATCACGCCAGCACTCTACACCATGGAAGGAGAATGGCATCGCCACAACACCACACCACCACGCCCAAAGATCGCTGAGCACACCAGCAACACCTTCAAGAAGGATGGCGACGTCGACACGCCGTTGTTGCCTGGACCAATGGACTAGCCCAAGGGTTTCCCCCGGCACTCTGCAGGAAACGGAATAGGGGTATCCCGAACGCCCTCCAAGGAGGGAAGACGACGCCCACAGGCGCCGCCGCATCAGAGCCGGGCATCCGGCAAGGATTTCTCCCATCCCAGAGTCGTCTCACACAATCTGTGAGCCCATGGTGTGCGGTGGAAAGCTTATCTGTCTCCGCCAGGGCGAAGTGCATCTCTGCCTCGACATCAAACTGACAACGGCGCTAGAGCCAGGCCCGCCTGGCCCGGTTCTAGACCATGCGTGAACCAGCAATGGAGAGAGGTCCCGGAAGAGGCCAGTCGACGAGGAGAACGACCTGCTGCAGCCAGCCACGTCTGCGCCCTGCGCCAAGCCCGCAACCCGTAGGGCCCAAATCTAGGCCCGCCTAGCCCAGATCGGGCCCGTGAGCGTGCGGCCGCTGCCGTCGTCGTCCTGCCACAGTCCGGCCGTCGAAGGACCGCTCCTGCCTTCTCACGCCACCGCACCCCGCCGCCTATGCGAAGGCAAGCTAAATCTGGTCAGGACGGAGCCCGCCACCAAGATCCCAGCCGCCACGGGGCACCACCGTGTCACCTGCATCCTGCGCCACCGACCACCGCCGACCTCGCCGCATCAACCTTGTCCTAGCCCGCGCCGCTGACGAACCGCCGTCGCCGCATAGCCAAGAGGCCAGTACACCACGAAACGCCCCGCCTCCGTTGTCGGCAGCACAGGCGACGCCCAGCTGTGTCCTCCGATGGAGGCGAGGGGAGAGGGGGAGGGGAAAGGGAGAAGGCCGGCGGCGATTTCTAGGGTTTCCCCCGTGTCGCCTCTTCGAGGGACGCGGGGGATGGGAGAGGCAAACCCAATGACTTCCGCTCGTATAGCCTCAAACATCTCTATAACTTTACTTAAGGATTTGAGACATGAATTTGCACTAGGTTAGTCATAGTGGGAAGTAACTTAGGCTAGTGTCATGCACATGCATGACACTAGTCTACTTAGTATTTACTTTTTTTTTAGATAAAGGGATTTTATTACTTAAAAGGTTTAAGCATTACACCCGGCCTCTGCATAGCTAAGATGCACACATCCACCAGTTCAACAGTACGATTCGGAATCAAAAAATAAAAAGGCGAATTACATATCATAATGAGAAATTGTAGATCCGCCTAAGATACTGGTAAGTCTATCCGGAGTCTATGTTGCCATCCATGCCGGGAGAATAACTCCCTGGCCGTAGCCTCCAGCCTCGACGCCACCTCTAAAAATAAGTCTCGGTGCTTCACACGCTGCAGGGCCGACCATGCTCGTAGCGTAGCTATGCACCGGTAGATAACCTGCATAAGAGAAGCATTTTTATCATTAAAAACCTTGTCATTTCTACATAGTCACAACGACCAAATAACTGTAATCGCGCCCACCCTACTGAAGAGTTTAAACCTATGATCCAATCCGTTTAACCAGTTGCCAAAAATGTTAGCAACAATGCTTGGTGGATGTAAGATAGAACCTATCTGGATGGCTGACCATATAGACCTGGCGAATTCGCACTGGAAGAATAAGTGTGTAATGGTCTCGTCGTGTTGACAGAAAACACACTTTTAACTTCCGTGCCAATTGCGCTTGGCAAGGTTATCTATTGTAAGAATTACTCCTCGACGTAGATACCACGCGAACACTTTAGTTTTTAGTGGGATCTTCATCTTCCAAATTTTGTTATTATCCTTAATATCGACTGGTACTTCGGGTAGAATTAGTGCTCTATACATAGAATCCACTGAGAATTTACCATTCTTCGTAAGATTCCATTGAAATTTATCTGGACCTTTCGACAATTGGACTGAATCCAATCGTATGAGCAGGGCATTTCAGGATGCTTGCCTTGTTCCAAGTAAATTTCTTCTGAACGAAACTTCTGGTGGGTAAGTACCCAACACCTTCGCGATCGTGTCGCTTTTGTTTCGTACAATAGCATACATAGCCAGATATTGTTCTCTGAGGGTTGATTGGCCTAGCCATTTATCCTCCCAAAAACGAATTTCCGAACAATCTCTAATTAAGAAAGATCCTTGTGGGAAAAAGAACTTCTTTGTAGCCATGAGGCCTGATTGTAGGAAATATGCCCAAGAGGCAATCATAGAGATGATGATATTTCAATGTATCCATGATTTATAATGTGCCTTGAATAATGTCTTGTATTGATTGGCGAGTTGAGGACTTGTCTGTGAAACTCATTACTTGTATGGTTATTCTAAATATGTCCCTAGTCGGAGTTCATGTGAGGACACACTTGAATATTAGACTAGCACATGTATTAGTGGATGGCTATGTTTCACAAGTCATAGACATGGAGATGTCAAACTAATAATGTGGACTTATGTTGTGAACATAGAGTTGGGCTGACCCACCTTGAGACAATGAAGCAAACGTTCATAGCTCTCTCTCTACACAATGTGTTTGCTTTGTCCCTAGACCTGAGATTGTCGTATGTACTTGAGATGTGAATTAACTTACTTTGGGGCTATCCAACACTACACCGTGAAAGGGTAGCCATAAAGGTAGCTTACGGGTTTGTCATGAAACATGCTGCAAGGCATAGTCAGTCAAGATGGGATTTGCCCCTCTCTACTTGAGAGAGATATTTCTCTGGGCCCCTCGAGTGATCGGATCCAGAAATGCATGGCCGTGCTACATAAGGTTAATGGTTAACCTAGTTTGGGATTCCGAATCATAGGATCGAGAAAGAGTGGTAAGCTGGTAGCTTGACCAAATATCATGAGGCAAAGGGAATGGCATAAACATTGTGATGGTTCGTCCGATACGATCTTTATGCGCGTTTGGGAGTTGGCACGTTTTGCTAGAAGCCGCTACCAACTATTGGACGAGTAAGTGTACTCGTGCCATGACTAAACGTGCGTGAACCTATAGGGTCACACACTTAAGATTGTGCAGGCATAATTCGGATAGGATCCGAGTTGGGCTGGAATAGACTCCAGGATGGGCTTCAGTTGAAGCGGCCCAGTATGGGGAGGTCTATATAAGGAGAGGAGGCTGGACGTTTTAGGGTTGCCCAATTCCGCACCACAATCCTCCCAGCCACCGTCTCACCACGCCCCTGCCGCCCGCGCGGACCTAGCAGTCCGGCGAGCGGTGCCTCCACGCTGTACGTGTGGATACCGATAGAGGTGCTGCACTTGGAGCACTTGGACGAGCCGCCGAGAGGAGCTGTTCGTGGGAGCTGTTCGTGGGAGCGACTGGATCGGAGAGGATTGTACGTCTACCCTGCCCCGACTCGCTTCACCGACTTCGGCACGGCACAGCGCGTCTAGTGGTAATCCCGTGATCTATAACTGCAGCAGTTCCTTGGATGTCGCGGTAGAAATTTTTGATTTGTGCTAGTGTAGCCTACACGCGTCCCTACACTGATGACGTGGATCACACGTTCGTTGGGAGACCCCAAGAGGAAGGTATGAAGCAGTGTAGCAGCAGTATCCCTCAGTATGAAACCAAGCTTTAATCGAACCAGTAGGAGCAAGAAATCACTTCTGAAGGTTGTCAGTGGCGCGCTGACGTGGAACCTGCACACAACACAATCAAACTATTTTGCCCCAACGAAACAGTGAGGTTGTCAATCTCACCGGCTTGCTGAAAACAAAGGATTAAACGTATGGTGTGGAAAACAGTAGTAAATTGCAGAGAATGAAAAGGAACAATGTTTGCAGTTGGTTGTATTATCAGTGTAAAAGAATGGACCGGGGTCCACAGTTCACTAGTGGTGTCTCTCCATAAAAGATAACTAACATGCTGGGTGAACAAATTACAGCTGGGCAATTGACAAAATATTGAGCGCATGACAATGCATATATATGACATGATGATTACTATGATATTCATGTGGGCATTACGACAAAATACATAGACCGTTATCCAACAGCGTCTATGACTAATAATCCACCTCCAGGTTGTCATACCGAGTTCCCCGTTGGTATTAAGTTGCAAGCAACGGATAATCGCATTAAGTAATGTGCGTAATGTAAACAAATGCATTAGACCTAACGGCGCACCCTTAAGCTAAGCATCGGTTATTTTATCCCTAGTGGCAACAGCACATCCACAATCTTAGAAGTTGTTGTCACTCTCCCAGATTACCGGAGGCATGAACCCACTATCTAGCATAAATACTCACTCTTGGAGTTACAAGCATCTACTTGGCCAAAGCATCTACTAGTAACGGAAAGCATGCAAGATCATAAATAACATATAAGATAGATTGATAATCAACTTGACATAGTATTCAATATTCATCGGATCCCAGCAAACACAACATGTAGCATTACAATAAGATGATCTTGATCATGATAGGCAGCTCACAAGATCTAAACATGATAGCATAAAGTGGAGAGACAACCATCTAGCTACTGCTATGGACCCGTAGTCCAAGGATGAACTACTCACGCATCACTCCGGAGGCAGGCATGGTGATGTAGAGCCCTCCGGTGATGATTCCCCTCTCCGGCAGGGTGCCGGGAAGAGCTTCTGAACCCTCCCGAGCTAGGGTTGACGGCGGCGGCGTCTCTGGAACTTTTCGTGGATAATGGCTCGGGTGTTTAGGGTTTTCCGTGAAGATGAATAAATAGGCGAAAGGGCGGCGGCTGGACACGCCCGTGGGGCCCACACCACCCCACGGCGCGGCAGAGGGGGGGTCGCGCCCCCCATGGTGTGGCTGGCTCGCGGCCCCCTCTGTCTCTCCTTTGGACTCCGTGTACGTGTTGGAAAAATAGGAGGTTCTGTCCAAGTTTCGTCCAATTCCGAGAATATTTCCAGACTAGCTTTTCTGGAATACAAAAACAGCAGAAAACAGGAACTGGCACTGTGGCATCTTGTTAATAGGTTAGTCCCAGAAAATGCATAAAAATGCTATGAAGTGTATATAAAACATGTAACAATTGGTATAATATCAACATGGAACATCAGAAATTATAGATACGTTTGAGACGTATCAAGCATCCCCAAGCTTAGTTCTACTCGTCCTCGAGTAGGTAAAACGATAAAAACAAAATAATTTCTGAGGTGACATGCTACAATCATAATCTTGATCAAATAGTATTGTAAAGCACATGTTATGAATGAAGTGATCCAGGTCAATGGTCTATAGTTTGCTAGCAAGTAGATAATGAGCAAACAACTGAATCATATAAGCAAAAACTTTTCATGAATAGTACTTTCGAGACAAGCATCAAAGAGTTTTGCATAAGAGTTAACTCATAAAGCAATAGATTCTAAGTAAAAGGTATTTAACCAACACAAAGGAAGATTTAAGCTTCAGCAATTGCTTTCAACTTTCAACATATATATCTCATGGATATTTGTCAACACAAAGCAATATAATAAGTGCAATATACAAGCATATAAAAATTGTTGCACCAAAGTTGACACTAGTGTTTGCTTCTGAGATAGAAAGAAGTAGGAAAACTGACTCAACATAAAAGTAAAAGAAAGGCCCTTCGCAGAGGGAAGCAGGGATTAAATCATGTGCTAGAGCTTTTTAAGTTTTTGAAATCATATAGAGAGTAAAAATAAGTTTTGGAGGTGTTTGTTAATTGTCAACGAATCAGAAAATGGAAAGTACAATATGACCCCTGCCAACCAGACTTTTAAGAGCGGCTCCCATGAAGGACGTTATTTCTACCAGCAAGGCAGATCATCCCTCTTCTCTTTTGTTTACACATGCAGATATTTCACTGTTTGTCATTGCTTGACTGATAAATCAGGGCAAAAATGTGAAGAGAATTAAGCGGTTAAAGTTGTAATTAATTGGGACTGGGCACCCCATTTGCCAGCTCTTTTTGCAAAATTAATGGATAAGCGGATGTATATGCCGCTAGTCCGGTGGTAAAGTCTGTTTGACAGTTGACATAAAGACATCCACCCCGTCCTCATGAGCTTGGTAAACATTGACACAAAAAGGAGTAATAATTTTTGAATAGTTTAAAGGTAGCACATGAAAATTTACTTGGAATGGCAAGGAAATACCACATATAGGTAGTTATGGTGGACACAGATGGCATGGATTTTGGCTCAAGGTTTTGGATGCACGAGAAGCATTCCCTCTCAGTACAGAGTTTAGGCTAGCAAGGTTATTTGAAGCAAACACAGGATATCAACCGACACAGCAAGACTTATATGAAAACATATTGCAAGCATTATAAGACTCTACACTGTCTTCCTTGTTAACCAAACCCTTTTACTAGAAAATATCTAGACCTTAGAGATACCAATCATGCAAACCAAATTTCAACGAGCTTTACGGTAGTTCTTCATTAATAGGTTTTAACTACATGATACAAAAGCTTAAACATGAACTACTTGATAACTCAAAACAATTGACAAGTATCAAATTATCCAATACAGTGATCTACAAGAATATGTAAGCTTTTTCCATTATACCATCTACCACATGCAACATTTTCTGTTCCAACCAAACACCAATCAATTTATTTCAACATAAACTCTCCAAACAATTATAAGTGAAGCAAGAGAGTACTTTCTTTAAAAGAACTAACAGCTCTGAATAAGAGATGCATAAAACAGGAGCTAAAAGCATAGCAATAGCTAGATAAGAATACTCAACAAGTATAAGTGAAGAATAGGAGTATTCATATGAAAAAGCGGAGCGTGTCTCTCTCCCAATCAAGAATGCTAGGGTCCAATCAAGTTGACCAAAATACTGAAAATAAAAGCACACAGACGCTCCAAGTAAAGCACATATGATGTGAAAGAATTAAAATATAGTTTCACTAGAGATGACCTGATAAGTTGCTGATGAAGAAGGGGATGCCTTGGGCATCCCCAAGCTTAGACGCTTGAGTCTTCTTGAAATATGCTGGGGTGATCCATGGGAGCATCCCCAAGCTTAAGCTCTTCACTCTTCTTGATCACATTATATCATCCTTCTCTCTTGACCCTTGAAAACTTCCGCCACACCAAACTCAGAGTAATTCTCATTAGAGGGTTAGTGCACAATCAAAAACTCACATGTTCTATAAGGACACAAACATGACCGTTACTTTTAACATTAACTACTGCCACTGATGTTATGTGAAGCTCTTCACCCTAAAAAAGAATTCCACTCAACACTAGTAAAAGAGAGAATGCGAAAAATAAAAGACAGAATCTGTCTAAACAGAACAGTCTGTAAAGACGAATTTTTTCGAGGCACTTACGTTGCTCAGATCGAAAAACAAAACTAACGAAAGATGCGTACATATCTGAGGATCACGCACAAAAAATTGCAGATTTAAATAATTTTTCTGTGATTTTACAGAAGTAAAACGGTGAACAGCAGAAATCTGTTCTGCGCAGAAATCCAAATCTAGCATCATCTTCCTATTAGAGGCTCCACTTGGCACAACAATGCGATAAAATAAAGATACAAAGAATTGTTACATAAGTAAACAACTCCTTGACTCAAAAAGAAAAGAAAAATTGCAGAAATAAAATAATGGGTTGTCTCCCATAAGCGCTTTTCTTTAACGCATTTCAGCTAGGCGCAGAAAGTAAGAATCAAGGTTTCCAAGTGAAGAAGCTTCAACAGAATAATTTGCTCTAACAATAGAATCAAAAGGTAACTTCATCTTCTTTCTACGGAAGTGTTCCATACCTTTCTTGAGTGGGAATTGATATTTAATATTACCCTCTCTCATATCATGAAGTTTAAGAAACATTTGCTGCATTATAGGATTAAGATTAACAAACCTAGCTTCCAACATGTGAACCAAAGAGGCAGCAGCAATTTCATAATTAGGGGCAAGTTCTACCTAGGATCTGTTTTCAAAATCTTTAAGTCTACTAACATGACTAAATAATTCTTCAATGTTATCTCTTCCAATGATAGACCCACTTCCCACCGGTATATCTTTTAAAGTAAACTTAGGGAGAAGCATGATGAAATAAAAAGAAAGTAAACCGAAATAAGGTAAATGCAAGTGATAGACCCACTTCCCACCGGTATATCTTTTAAAGTAAACTTAGGGAGAAGCATGATGAAATAAAAATAAAGTAAACCGAAATAAGGTAAATGCAAGTAACTAATTTTTTTATGTTTTTCATAAATAAAGTAAACAAGACTAGATAAAAATAAACTAAGCAAGACAATAACAAAGTAAAGAGATTGGAAGCGTGAAACTCCCCTTACAGAAATCCTCTTGCTCCCCGGCAACGGCGCCAGAAAAATGCTTGATGACGTGGATCACACGTTCGTTGGGAGACCTCAAGAGGAAGGTATGAAGCAGTGTAGCAGCAGTTTCCCTCAGTATGAAACCAAGGTTTAATCGAACCAGTAGGAGCAAGAAATCAATTCTGAAGGTTGTCAGTGGCGCGCTGACGTGGAACCTGCACACAACACAATCAAACTACTTTGCCCAAACGAAACAGTGAGGCTGTCAATCTCACCGGCTTGCTGAAAACAAAGGATTAAACGTACGGTGTGGAAAACAGTAGTAAATTGCAGAGAATGAAAAGGAACAATGTTTGTAGTTGGTTTTATTATCAGTGTAAAATAATGGACCGGGGTCCACAGTTCACTAGCGGTGTCTCTCCATAAAAGATAACTAACATGCTGGGTGAACAAATTACAGCTGGGCAATTGACAAAATATTGAGCGCATGAAAATACATATATATGACATGACGATTACTATGATATTCATGTGGGCATTACGACAAAATACATAGACCGTTATCCAACAGCGTCTATGACTAATAATCCACCTCCAGATTGTCATACCGAGTTCCCCGTTGGTATTAAGTTGCAAGCAACGGATAATCGCATTAAGTAATGTGCGTAGTGTAAACAAATGTATTAGACCTAACGGCGCACCCTTAAGCTAAGCATCGGTTATTTTATCCCTAGTGGCAACAGCACATCCACAATCTTAGAAGTTGTTGTCACTCTCCCGGATTACAGGAGGCATGAACCCACTATCTAGCATAAATACTAACTCTTGGAGTTACAAGCATCTACTTGGCCAAAGCATCCACTAGTAACGGAAAACATGCAAGATCATAAATAACATATAAGATAGATTGGTAATTAACTTGACATAGTATTCAATATTCATCGGATCCCGGCAAACACAACATGTAGCATTACAATAAGATGATCTTGATCATGACAGGCAGCTCACAAGATCTAAACATGATAGCATAAAGTGGAGAGACAACCATCTAGCTGCTGCTATGGAACCGTAGTCCAAGGATGAACTACTCACGCATCACTCCGGAGGCAGGCATGGTGATGTAGAGCCCTCCGGTGATGATTCCCCTCTCCGACAGGGTGCCGGGAAGAGCTTCTGAACCCTCCCGAGCTAGGGTTGACAGCGGCGGTGTCTCTGGAACTTTTCGTGGATAATGGCTCGGGTGTCTAGGGTTTTCCCGTGAAGATGAATAAATAGGCGAAAGGGCGGCGGCTGGAGACCCCCGTGGGGCCCACACCACCCCACGGCGCGACAGAGGGTGGGGCCGCGCCACCCCATGGTGTGGCTGGCTCGCGGCCCCCATCCGTCTCTCCTTTGGACTCCGTGTACGTGTTGGAAAAATAGGAGGTCCTGTCCAAGTTTCGTCCAATTCCGAGAATATTTCCAGACTAGCTTTTCTGGAATACAAAAAGAGCAGAAAACAGGAACTGTCACTGTGTCATCTTGTTAATAGGTTAGTACCAGAAAATGCATAAAAATGCTACGAAGTGTATATAAAACATGTAACAATTGGAATAATATCAACATGGAACATCAGAAATTATAGATACGTTTGAGACGTATCAAGGCCTGCCCAGAAGTGTGAATCGCCAGGATTCCAAAGAATCTGAGAAACAGCTTGATCTCCCACATACTTTCTCCTAAGGAGGGTTTGCCAAACTCCATCTTCTGAAAGAAGTTTGAATAGCCATTTACCTAGCAAAGCTCTATTCTTGACCTCAAGGTCATGAATTCCGAGCCCTCCTTGGTCTTTAGGGCAGCAAACCACACTCCATTTAGTCAGATGATATTTTTCCTTCTCACAATCCCCTTGCCAAAAGAATCTAGACCGGAAATAATCCAATCGTTTTAAGACTCCTTTGGCCAATTGAAAGAATGAAATCATGTACAGTACCATGTTCGTGAGTACCAAGTTTATGAGAACCAATCTTCCACCCAGGGATAAGAGTTTGCCTTTCCAGCTATTTAAACGTAATTGAAGTCTTTCCTCCACCTTTTTCCATTCAGCATTTGTAACTTTCCGATAATGAATCGGAATACCCAAATAGTTGATAGGAAATTGACCTTGCTCACAACCAAAAAGTTCAGCATACAAGGCGGCGTTTTCGTGAGCCTCTCCAAAGCAAAACAATTCGCTTTTATGGAAATTTATCTTAAGCCCGGAGAGTTGCTCGAAGGCTGACAAGATCAGTTTTAGGTTCCGAGCTTTTTCGATATCATGTTCCATAAAAAGAATTGTATCGTCACCATATTGAAGAATCGATAAACCACCATCGACAAGATGTGGAATCACTCCTTCAATTTGCCCCTCAGATTTGGCGCGTTCAATCAAGATAGCCAACATATCAGCCACTATATTAAATAGTATTGGCGATAACGGGTCACCCTGTCTGAGTCCTTTTTTTCGTTTGAAAGTATTTGCCAGTGTCATCATTGACCTTAATGGCTACACTTCCTCCCGAAACAAAGCTAATTATTAACGCGCACCATTCGGTAGAAAAACCTTTCATTCTGAGGGTCTGCTGAAGGAAAGACCATTTGACTTTATCATAAGCTTTCTCAAAGTCAATTTTAAGAATTACCCCATTCAACTTTTTCCTATGTAGCTCGTGCACTGTTTCATGTAGGATCGCAACTCCATCAAGGATATTGCGACCTTGCATAAAAGCCGTCTGAGACGGACGAACCACATGATCTGCCACACTGTTCAGTCGAATCGTAGCCACTTTGGTGTATATTTTAAAACTAACGTTAAGAAGGCAAATAGGCAAAATTGTTGGATCCTTTCTGCCTCGTTAACCTTTGGTAATAATATTATCTCACCAAAATTGAGCCGAAACAACTCTAGCTGTCCACTATGGAGACAGGCGAACAGTTGAAGTAAATCAGACTTGATAACATCCCAAAAGTTCTGGTAGAACTCAGCCGGAAACCATCAGGTCCAGGAGCTGCATTATGTTTCATTTGGAAAACCGCCTTACTCACTTCTTCCTCTGAGTAGAGTTTAGTAAGTAGGCTATTTTCCATATCTGAAACCTGGGGTATATCCTCAGTTCGAGATTCATCCAAAGAGAAATTTCCTTCCTCTGGGCACCGAACAGGCCTTTATTGTAATTTGTAGTATACGACTTTGGCTGTTCATGGCCCTCAATCGTTCCCTCATCCTGAACTAGAGAATGAATACGCTTTTTCCTGTGTCTGCCATTGGCAATACTATGGAAATAGAGAGTATTCGAACCCCCTTCTAGGATGAATTGTGCTTTAGAACATTGATACCATTTTAACTCCTCTCACAGTAGCTTCGCTATCTGTGCATTGGATTGGCTCTTTAGCTCAATCTCTTGCGCGGACAGTAACCGAACTTCTACTAATGCTTCTATAGCATCAATTATCGAGGAAAGTCGTACCTTCTCTTTTTTAAGTAAACCGGCAGTATGACGAGCCCAACCCATGAGGTTTGTGCGTAAAGCACGTATCTTGTTATTCCACCTCTGGATAGTGTAACACCCGCCACTGGACTCTCCCAAATTATTTTAACCATCTCATGGAAACCCTCACGTGCAACCACCCAAGCTCAAACTTGAACCGTGGTTTACACTGTGGTCTAGGCATTCCAGTGGTCAATAGAATGGGAGCATGGTCAGACAATCTCTCAATACGTTCTAGAGCCCGTACCAACACCATTGGGAACCTAGCTTCCCAATCAGAAAACATCAGTACACGGTCTAGTTTCTCGTATGTGGGTTCAGGGAGAAAATTAGCCCAAGTGAACTGTCTCCCCACCATTGTTATCTCTCTTAAGTTCAAGCTATCGATGACTGCAATGAACAAAAGAGGCCAACGGTTGTCGAACCGACCCTTACTTTTCTTGAATGGAAACCATAGCAGATTGAAATCCCCACCAATGATAAGAGGGTGTGGGTTATCTTTTGCCAAGTTTACCATTTCACAGAGAAAAGAAGTCTTAGCCGCTTCCTGGGCCGGCCCATACACGGCAACAAGACTCCAAATGAAATTATCGGATTTATTACGGATGTGCATTTTAATATGAAAATCGCCATCCGTAACATCCAACACTTCCATGGTATCAGTCCTGATGCCTAGTAAAATGCCTCCGGAGCGGCCATGAGGGGGACGCGAGTACCAATCAAACTCTATACCGCCCGAAAGTCGGTTCAAAAGAGATTGCGAGAACTCACGTCTACCCGTCTCAGAAATAGCTAAGAAATCCAAATTATGGTCCCGAATACAACCAGCAAAGTACAAGTATTTAGCCAAGTCACCAAGACCTCTGCTATTTGCAAACATGCCATTCATTGGGAAACCGTGGGAGATTTGGATAGCTTGGACCGTTTCCGGGACTTGATGGTTGTAGATTAGATTTCCGACCGGATGATTTTAACTCATACAATGAGCTCAAACCGTCGGCATCCAAACCACCATCCAACACTTCACCAATTAGATGAGAAAGAAGCTGACCATCTGATGTGGCATTCGCTTCTTCTTCATCATCATAGGTGGCTGATGATGACGTGAAACACACGTTCGTTGGGAGACCCCAAGAGGAAGGTATGATGTAGTCAGCAGCAAGTTTTCCCTCAGAAAGAAACCAAGGTTATCGAACCAGTAGGAGCAGCAACTCTTCAGAAGGTTGTCAACGGCGCCAGAAAAATAGCTGTGCAGGGAGTCTGGACTGTTGACGTGGAATCTGCACACAACACAATCAAACTACTTTGCCCCAACGAAACAGTGAGGTTGTCAATCTCACTGGCTTGCTGAAAACAAAGGATTAAACGTATGGTGTGGAAAATGAGTATTAAATTGCAGAGAATGAAAAAGGAACAGTTTGCAGTTTGTGGTTGTTTAATCAGTGTAAAAGAATGGACCGGGGTCCACAGTTCACTAGTGGTGTCTCTCCATAAAAGATAACTAACATGTTGGGTGAACAAATTACAGCTGGGCAATTGACGAATAGTGAGCGCATGACAATGCATATACATGACATGTTGACTACTATGATATTTAATTGGGCATTACGACATAATACATAGACGTTATCCAACAGCATCTATGACTAATAATCCACCGCCGGGTTGTCATCCGAGTCCCCCGTTGGTATTAAGTTGCAAGCAACGGATAATTGCATTAAGTAAAGTGCGTAATGTAAACAAACACATATGCCCGTGGACATAGCATCGTTAGGTTATCCCTAGTGGCAACAGCACATCCACAACCTTAGAACTTTCTGTCACTGTCCCAGGTTAAACGGAGACATGAACCCACTATCTAGCATAAATACTCTCTCTTGGAGTTACAAGCATCTACTTGGCCAAAGCATCTACGAGTAACGGAAAGCATGCAAGATCTTAAATAACATATAAGATAGATTGATAATCAACTTGACATAATATTCAATATTCATCGGATCCCAGCAAACACAACATGTAGCATTACAATAATATGATCTTGATCATGTAGGGCAGCTCACAAGATCTAAACATGATGGCACAAAGTGGAGAGACAACCATCTAGCTACTGCTATGGACCCGTAGTCCAAGGATGAACTACTCACGCATCACTCCGGAGGCAGGCATGGCGATGTAGAAGCCTCCGGTGACGATTCCCCTCTCCGGCAGGGTGCCGGGAAGAGGTTCTGAACCCTCCCGAGCTAGGGTTGACGACGGCGGCGTCTCTGGATCTTTTCGTGGATATTTGCTCAGGTACTTAGGGTTTTCGCGTCGGGGGGAATAAGTAGGCGAAAGGGCGGCGGCTGCGGACCCCCGAGGGGCCCACACCACCCAGGGCGCGGCAGAGGGGGGCCCGCGCCCTAGGTGTGTGGCCTCCTGGTGGCCCTCCTCTGCTGCTCCTTCGCTCCGTCAGGCGTGTTCTGGAAAAATAGGCACCCCCGTGTAGTTTCGTCCAATTCCGAGAATATTTCCAGACTAGCTTTTCTGGAATACAAAAACAGCAGAAAACAGGAACTGGCACTTCGGCATCTTGTTAATAGGTTAGTCCCAAAAAATGTATAAAAGTGATATAAAGTAGATGCAAAACATGTAGCAATTGGTATAAAACAAGCATGGAACATCAAAAATTATAGATACGTTTGAGACGTATCAGCATCCCCAAGCTTAGTTCCTACTCGTCCTCGAGTAGGTAAACGATAAAAACAAAATAATTTTTGAGGTGACATGCTACTATCATAATCTTGATCATATAATATTGCAAGGCACATGTAAATGAATGAAGTGATCCAAGTCAATGGTCTATAATTTGCTACCAAATAGATAATGAGTAAACAATGAATCACACAAGCTAAACGTTTTCATGAATAGTACTTTCGAGACAAGCATCAAACAGTTTTGCATAAGTGTTAACTCATAAAGCAATAGTTTCTAATAAAAGGTATTTAATCAACACAAAGGAAGAATTTAGTTTCAGCATTTGCTTCAACTTTCAACATATTTATCTCATGGATATTGTCAACACAAAGTAGTATAACAAGTCCAATACATTGCATATAACGCATGTTGTAACAAAGTTGACACTAGTGTTTGCTTGTGGAAGACAGAAAGAATAGGAAAACTGACTCAACATAAAAGTAAAAGAAAGGCCCTTCGCAGAGGGAAGCAGGGATTAAATCATGTGCTAGAGCTTTTAGGTTTTTGAAAGCATATAGAGATTGCATAAAATATTTGATACTCCTCCCAACCTTGCTAACACAAGCCATGGCTAACCGAATCCTCGGGTGCCTTCCATCAATCACATACCATGGAGGAGTATCTATTTTTGAGAGGTGTTTGTTAATTGTCAACGAATGGTAGCGGGTGAGAACAGTATTCTACCTGTCGAACGGACTTTTAAGAGCGGCTCCCATGAAGGACGTTATTTCTACCAGCAAGGCAGATCATCCCTCTTTCTCTTTGGTTTACACACATTCAGGTATTTCACTGTTTGTCATTGCTTACTGATGAATCAGGGCAAAAGTGTGAAGAGAATTAATTGGTTAAAGTTGTAATTAATTGGGACTGGGCACCCCGTTGCCAGCTCTTTTTGCAAGTTATTGGATAAGCGGATGTATATGCCACTAGTCCAGGTGTAAAAGTCCACTCGACAAATAGAATAAAGAATAACCACACTAATTCCTCATGAGCTAGTAAACATTGACACAAAAAGGGAATAATAACATTTTGAATAATTTAAAGGTAGCACATGAAAAATTTACTTGGAGTGGCAAGGAAATACCACATATAGGTAGTTATGGTGGACACAAATGGCATGGATTTTGGCTCAAGGATTTGGATGCACGAGAAGCATTCCCTCTCAGTACAGAGTTTAGGCTAGCAAGGTTATGTAAGCAAACAAGAATATCAACCCGTACACCAAGTTTTATATGACAAACATATTGCAAACGTTATAAGACTTCATACCGTCTTCCTTGTTAACCAAACCCTGTTATTAGAAAATATCTAGACCTTAGAGGTACCACCGATGCAAACCAAATTTTCAACAAGCTTTACGGTAGTTCTTCACTAATAGGCTTAACTCATGTGATGCACAATTTAATCATGATCTACTTGTTAACTCAAAACAATTGACAAGCATCAAGTTATCCATTTTAGTGATCTACAAGATTAAGCAAGTTTTTCCTTATACCAATTACCACATGCAACATTTTCTGAACCAACCAAACACCAATCAATTTATTTCATCAACTCTCCAAACAAATATAAGTGAAGCAAGAGAGTACTTTCTACAAAAGAAAGCTAATAGCTCTGACAAGAGATACATGAAAACAAGAGCTAAAAGCTGAACAGCGCTAGATATGAATACTCAACAAATATAAGTGAAGAATAGGAGTATTCTCATGAAAAAGCGGAGCGTGTCTCTCTCCCAATCAAGAATGCTAGGGTCCAGTCAAGCTTTATTGAAAATAAAAGTGCAATACTGAAAATAAAAGCACACAGACGCTCCAAGAAAAGCACATATGATGTGAAAGAATTAAAATATAGTTTCACTAGAGATGACCTGATAATTTTGACGATGAAGAAGGGGATGCCTTGGGCATCCCCAAGCTTAGACGCTTGAGTCTTCTTGAAATATGCTGGGGAGATCCATGGGAGCCTCCCCAAGCTTAAGCTCTTCACTCTTCTTGATCCTATTATATCATCCTTCTCTCTTGACCCTTGAAAACTTCCGTCACACCAAACTCAAAGTAGATCTCATTAGAGGGTTAGTGCATAATCAAAAATTCACATGTTCTATAAAGACGCAATATGATTTGTTACTTTAAACATTAGCTACAGCCACTGATGTTATGTGAAGCTCTTCCACCCAAAAAAGAATTTCACTCAACACTAGTAAAAGAGAGAATGCAAAAATAAAAAGGCATAATCTGTCTAAAACAGAACAGTCCGCAAAGACGAATTTTTTCGAGGCACTTACGACGCTCAGATCGAGAAACTCTGAACTAATGAAAGTTTCAGACATTCATAAAGATTACGCACAAAAATTTCAGATTTAATTAACAATCTGGTGATTTTAGGAATTTCGTACAGTGAACAGCAAAAATCTGTTTCTGCGCAGCAATCAAAATTAAGCATCATCTTATCATTAGAGGCTACTCTTGGCACAACAATGCGAGAAAATAAAGATACAAAGGAGTTGCTACAGAAGTAAACAAACTCCTTGACTAATACTGAAAATAAAAGATAATGGGTTGCCTCCCAAAAGCGCTTTCTTTAATGCCTTTTAGCTAGGCATAGTGATTTTTATGATGCTCACATAAAGATGAGAGTTGAAACATAAAAGAGAGCATCAAGAGCATATATAAAACATGTTTAAATCTAACACTCTTCCTATGCATAGGAGCCTTGTAAGAAAACAAGTAAATGAAGCACAAAGTGACTAGCATAGGAAGACAAAACAAGTGCAACTTAAAATTTTCAACATAAAGAGAGGAGACTTAATATTATTGTGATATATGAAACCGTGTCTCCCTCTCACATAATGACCAGTAGGTTTTAAAGAAACCATCATATAAAGCAACACAAGAGAAAGCTCAAAACTTTCATCAAAGAGAGGAAATTTAATAACATGAAGATTTCTATAACCATATTTTCCTCTCTCAAAATAATTTTCAGTAGCATCATGAATAGACTCAACAATATAATATCACATAACATCTTTCATGATCTATAAGCATAATTTTTATTAAGCTCAAAATAGTGGGGTCATTAAACCACTTTTGACAATAGTAGTAAATTAATATCATTAGGCAATATAGGACCATCATCAAGAGCATTATCATAATAACATTAGGGAGCACATTTTTCCTTTCTGCAATTTCCTTTACTGAGTCAAGGAGGTTGTTTTTCAAATTTATCAAAAGGAGATATTTCAATAGAATCATGACATTCAAAATATAGCATTCTTCCTCCTCCAAGCTGGGGACTAAAAATACATTTTTATCAAAACCAGCTTCCCCAAGCTTAGAGCTTTCCATGGCATTAGCAATAATGGTGTTCAAAGAATGTATGCTAATAACATTGCTACTATCATGATTGTTATGCAAATAAAGTTCCATAGGCTTTTTAATTTTCTCTTCAAACACTCATGTCCCAACTCAAGATAAATTTCATAAAGCTCTCTCATGTTGTTTTCAGCCATAGGACTAGTTTCAAGGAAAGTAACCATTGATAGCAAGTAAAGAGCTAGACATAATAACTCAGCAAAACAAAACGAAAATAAACTAAATGCAAGTAACTAATTTTTTTTGTTTTTGATAATTGAAAGCAAACAAGATAAAATAAAATAAACTAAGCAAGACAAAAACAAAGTAAAGAGATTGGAAGCGTGAAACTCCCCTTGCAGAAGACTGCTGTCTCCCCGGCAACGGCGCCAGAAAAATAGCTTGATGACGTGAAACACACGTTCGTTGGGAGACCCCAAGAGGAAGGTATGATGTAGTCAGCAGCAAGTTTTCCCTCAGAAAGAAACCAAGGTTATCGAACCAGTAGGAGCAGCAACTCTTCAGAAGGTTGTCAACGGCGCCAGAAAAATAGCTTGCAGGGAGTCTGGACTGTTGACGTGGAATCTGCACACAACACAATCAAACTACTTTGCCCCAACGAAACAGTGAGGTTGTCAATCTCACTGGCTTGCTGAAAACAAAGGATTAAACGTATGGTGTGGAAAATGAGTATTAAATTGCAGAGAATGAAAAAGGAACAGTTTGCAGTTTGTGGTTGTTTAATCAGTGTAAAAGAATGGACCGGGGTCCACAGTTCACTAGTGGTGTCTCTCCATAAAAGATAACTAACATGTTGGGTGAACAAATTACAGCTGGGCAATTGACGAATAGTGAGCGCATGACAATGCATATACATGACATGTTGACTACTATGATATTTAATTGGGCATTACGACATAATACATAGACCGTTATCCAACAGCATCTATGACTAATAATCCACCGCCGGGTTGTCATCCGAGTCCCCCGTTGGTATTAAGTTGCAAGCAACGGATAATTGCATTAAGTAAAGTGCGTAATGTAAACAAACACATATGCCCGTGGACATAGCATCGTTAGGTTATCCCTAGTGGCAACAGCACATCCACAACCTTAGAACTTTCTGTCACTGTCCCAGGTTAAACGGAGACATGAACCCACTATCTAGCATAAATACTCTCTCTTGGAGTTACAAGCATCTACTTGGCCAAAGCATCTACGAGTAACGGAAAGCATGCAAGATCTTAAATAACATATAAGATAGATTGATAATCAACTTGACATAATATTCAATATTCATCGGATCCCAGCAAACACAACATGTAGCATTACAATAATATGATCTTGATCATGTAGGGCAGCTCACAAGATCTAAACATGATGGCACAAAGTGGAGAGACAACCATCTAGCTACTGCTATGGACCCGTAGTCCAAGGATGAACTACTCACGCATCACTCCGGAGGCAGGCATGGCGATGTAGAAGCCTCCGGTGACGATTCCCCTCTCCGGCAGGGTGCCGGGAAGAGGTTCTGAACCCTCCCGAGCTAGGGTTGACGACGGCGGCGTCTCTGGATCTTTTCGTGGATATTTGCTCAGGTACTTAGGGTTTTCGCGTCGGGGGGAATAAGTAGGCGAAAGGGCGGCGGCTGCGGACCCCCGAGGGGCCCACACCACCCTAGGGCGCGGCAGAAGGGGGGCCCGCGCCCTAGGTGCGTGTGGCCTCCTGGTGGCCCTCCTCTGCTGCTCCTTCGCTCCGTCAGGCGTGTTCTGGAAAAATAGGCACCCCGTGTAGTTTCGTCCAATTCCGAGAATATTTCCAGACTAGCTTTTCTGGAATACAAAAACAGCAGAAAACAGGAACTGGCACTTCGGCATCTTGTTAATAGGTTAGTCCCAAAAAATGTATAAAAGTGATATAAAGTAGATGCAAAACATGTAGCAATTGGTATAAAACAAGCATGGAACATCAAAAATTATAGATACGTTTGAGACGTATCAGCTGACAACCCAGTCGAGACTTTAGGAATAACCGTGAGACGGTCAAATTCCATATGTCTCAAGACTTTAGTTGAAACATGAACTTGAGTTTTAATATTACCAAGATTAAATCCTACACTACTAAGTTTAGAATGAATCGACTGAGGTGAAAAAGAAAGAAAAGATTTCGAATTCAATTCCATACTAGAATAGTCCAAGTTACACGCCGCTTTACGACGCATGGCCTTCATCATGGAATCTTCGTCCGTGGCAGAAGCTCCATCCACCTCCACCCCGAACCTCTCGCTGCGACGGGACAGAGGTGTGGATGGCGTGATGAAGCCTCCCTCCGTGCGCGTAGCCATCGATGAAGTAATGGCATGGGTCGGCCTAGACGAAGTAGCAGCCAACCCAGCCATCACCGCAGCATCGAGCGGAGCAACGTGGGGCGGGTGGGCTGTGTCGGAGTCGAGACCACACCCGTCCCAACAGCGTCAGAAGCCAGTCCATCCAAGGGAGGCTGCGGCGAAGTAGAAGCCCCCTGGAGACCAGCCCATCCCTGCCGTCCTGGTACTCCATCCCAGCGGGAGAGCGAGCCATGGGCGCGGCCAGGTCCAGCGTCGAAGCGGTCAGGAGCAAGTCCTGCGCGACGCCCCCCTCAGATGGGCCGATGCCTACCGCCTCCGTCCCGCTTTAAGATGGCGGCCCATGCTGAGCAGCCAGGGGAGGCGAAGTCGAGGTCGCAGCCTCTTCCCGGCCCAGCCCAGCAGCAAGCGAAGCTCCGCCCCGTCCGCACTCAGGCGCGCCACGGCCCAGCCCAACATTGGTTGCTGCGCTAGCCGAGCTGCAGTCAACCGGCCATGGGCCAGAGAGACCAGCGGCAGCCCCCAGCTCAGCTCCCAGGCCAACGGAGCAACTGTAACATCCCAAAAATATTAATCAGTATTATTATTCCAAAAATGAGAGCCAACAAAAACTTTTGCTTAATTATATGTGTTGATCTCATATTGTTGTTTGTGTTGTTTATTTCTTGCTAATTATGTGTTGCTTGCTCTAAATAAAGACATGAAGAAAAGAAGAGAAATAAAATAAAAAGCAAAGCAAGAAAATAATGTGAGAAGTGTCACATAAAATTCTCCAAGTGAGAAGTTGTTTTCCTTCACAATAAAATTCAGTGGAGTGGTAATGTAAACACTCCCATTTTATCCTTACTACTTTTCTCTCTCAAATCATATTTTGAACTAGTTTTAAAATTGTAAGTAAAATCAAATTGAAATAAAACAAAATTCCATAATTAAAACCCTATGAACAAAAATGATTCAAAACATTTTATTTTGTAAAGCCAATTTTTGTGGAGCTTCTGCATGCTAAGGGAAGACTTCACAAATTTTCTTGAATTTTTATAAATAGATTTAGTGCCCTAAATAAAATCGAGAAATGCTTCTGGTTTGAAAAACAAATGAAAGAAATAGAAAGGAGAGGAGCCAGGGGGTTTTCTGCAAAACCGTCTTCGCCTACCTCTCCGTCGCCGTGTCGACGCTGGACGCCGCGCACCTCGCCGTTCCCCAGGCCCCCCAGGCCCCCCTGCTCGCGTTCACCCTCGCTCCCGTGCCTCTGCACCCTCTGCCTTGCAGAGGAGGGCACTTGAGCTCTCTCCCGCCCCAATGCCGCCCCTGTCCCCTCTGCACCGCCGCGGAGGAGTTCGACGGCGCCGGCCAAATTGGCCCCCCTCACAGCTCCCCGACACACGATCCGCTACGCCGTGAACCCTAGCTCCATCCCGGACCCCCCAGACAGCACGCACCGGCCTCTCCCGCTCTCTGGACGCCGCTGGACCGCGACCACCGTACGCCGGCGTTGCGGCTATTTAAACCACCCGAGCCCCGCACTCTCTCCACACCGCCCCACTGTCTCTCTCACTCACCACCCTCTCCCGTGCACCGCCAGGAGGGCGGAGCCTCTGCCGTGAAGCCGCTGCTGCCCGTGGCAGTGCGCTGCAACCTCGCCGTGCCGAGGTAGGCGACGACCACGGCCTCGCCGTGCTGGCCTCCCATTCCCTTCCCACTGGCCACTACCTGCATCCCTATGATCACCGCACTCACCCACACCTTGTTCCTCTCTGTTTCGTGCACCAGAGCGTCGCCAGGAGCTCGCCGGAGCCCGTGTCCGTGGCCGTGGAAGACGGAGACCTCGCCGCCGACGAACCAGTCCACCCCAGCAAGTGCAACTCAGCCAGGAGCTTCCCCACGCTGCCGCCGTCCATCTGCATCATCGCCGCGACTTCCGAGCCCTCTAGGTGAGAGATTCATCCACCTCGCCGTCGCCGGCGCGGCAGCGCCGCCAATATTAGGTCGCCGCCGTTGCCTTTGATCGTGGGCCGTTGGATCTCGATCCAACGGGCGCGTACTGCTTCGGTTAAAGAAAGAGAGAGAGAGACTGACGGGCGGGCCCTGCTCGTCAGGGTTTTATTAATTTCCACCCGCGCACTGTGTCGCTGACAGGTGGGCGCTGACATGTAGGCCCCACCTGTCATAGCTTTCAACATTATCCAGAGAACAATTAAATTCGAATTTAAACTTCTCTGTTAAAATCAGTACTGGATCCAACTTTGAAATTCAATATCTCGAGATTTAGGAATCCAAATAAATCAAACTCAATTTTTCTGGAAAGCTTATGAAATGGTTTAACCAACCCAAGTGGTTTCATGTCATTTAAATAAATAATTAGAAAGTATTATTAAAAATACTACAGAAGGTTTAAATTCTAAACTTGTTTGTTTCTGATACTCTGTTAGCCCAAATAATTCCAAACCAATTTTACTGGCTTAGTACTGCCATGTATTAGCTTCCCTTATTTTGGTAAAATTATTTGTGCAGTAGTATTTGTTTAGTATAAAGTTGAAGTTTAAATACCCTTCTGCACTCAAACATTTAAATATGTTTAATGGTTAACCCAAATGAATTAGGACCAATTTTGTTAGGTCACATTTAGTCATGTTTAGTTACACCTAAAAGGATATAATTTTAGGACCAACAGAACTTATTTGGTAGCTAAAACTTGATTATTAAGTTACTGGATTTAAACAATTGTGTAGGGAGTTTGGTAACTCCAATTGATCCAAATCAAATTGTGTTGTCTTCTACACATCAGTAGCTTTCTAAAGAAATTTAGTTTGTATTTTTTTGACCAACAGAACTCAAGTTATCGAATTAAACATGTTCCACAAGTTTCTGCCATAATTTTGAACATAAATAAATAATGTTTAATTCAATTATTTTGAAACCAAATTGTATGGTTTGATGTGTGCAGTAGCTATTTGTGATGTTTATGATTGATATGTAGTGATGCTTGCTTGAGTAGTTTAGTAATTGTTTGCATTGCTTGTTTGACGTCTTGACGAGAACGTTGCCGAAGTCTACGAGGAGGGGGATACCTTGATCAGCAAGCACAAGAATCCGAGAACTTTGCCGAGCAAGGCAAGCTACTTCACTGAGCTTGCATTTACATACATCTATTTTGTCACATGAGTTATTCAAAAGTATCAATGATTTTGAAAACCTTTTTACAAGTACATGAAAACTATTTTGCCACCTATGTAGAAATATAAGATAGTTGATATAAAATTATAGGATGGGAAAATAAATGTCGTTTACTCAAAACTCGTTTGAAATACTTGTGTGGTTATGGAATACCGAGATGTCGGTGTTGAAGTGGAGAAATGGAAAATGGTGATGTTTATGAAAAATGCACAGTGTCCTAGTACTATGACAACCAACCGATACCCTGTGCGACCACATTTACCCACATATGGGAAAGGGCGTAGTCATATAATTTGCTCATATTAGTATGAGATGCCTCAACAACGAGGATGACCTCGTTCCATGAGGGGATGGTCATGGCAACCTACCCCTGACCTGGGTCCTGGCATCTGAGGATGGGGGATTGAAGGGTTCGCTCACCGGGCAGAACTATGAGTCCTCACACTTAGGTTTCCCGACGGGGAATCTGGACTGGGTGTCGATGGAAAGGATGATAATTTCGTAGCGGTAGGGTCCTATACTAGCATGAGCAAAGGACAGGCTATGGTCGGCGGCTTACTTCGCATACACCCTGTATGGCGAGACGTGGCGGACACGATGAGCTGCCGGATGGATGTGGGAAAAGCGTGCTACCTCTGCAGAGTGTAAAACTATTCGAATAGCCGAGTCCTCGGATATGGACAGTTGGGAGGCTGTCCTAGACCATGTGCAAGTTTTGGAAAAGCTTTTAAGTTTAAAAGAAACTGAAATGGAGATGGTGTTACACAGCTATACCAAATGGAGTGGTATGAGTTGTTGAAATAAATGGACCATGGTGAGCCATGGTCAGAAAAAGGAGGAGTTTTTGGAGAAACAAATGAGATGGTGACTTCTTTTAAAGATAGTTATAAAACTCTTCTTACCTTTTTCAATAAAGATATAGAGATGTTTTAAATAAATAAAAGTTGTCAACTAAAATAAAACTAGTGCATACTCATGTTGGAGTAGTTTTGCGAGTACATTCAAATGTACTCATATTGGTTTCGTCCCTGGCTATTGTCCTAGCCAGACTACGAGGAGGAGCACTACGCCGAGCAGGAGTATGGCGACTTCTACGCAAACTAAGGACCTCCACAAGTTAGCTGCCTGTCGGGTCGTCATCGTTAGAATTTGATGTCTACTACGCCGTAGCTTCCGCTGATATTTTGGTTTGGCCCATGAAGGCACCTATGTAAGACTTGGTCTAAATGACCATTTATGTAAGACTTTTAATTCAGTATTGTAATGGATGTAAAATTTGGTATCCAATTCGGATTATGTGCAACGACAGACTGATCACGGGATCGTTGTGTTACGCATAATCGGGTATTTCAGACAGCTAGTCCGGGGTCCCCACAGCAACCCGGAGGATGCAGCCCGCTAGAGGCAGCAGCACCAACCCCGGCAGTGAAAGACGGCGGCGCTGTCTCCGAGGTAGGGCGCAGCAAGCTCGGCGATGAACGACGGATCTTCTCCACTATCTCTCGACCTCTCGGGGTGCTTGGACAAGAATTGTACGGAGTTATAGCCATCACCGAACCGATATGAGCCCCGGGAGCAACGGTCTTGTTAGCATTCGATGTCTCGGAAGATAGACTCCCATCCACGTCCATGTTGGTGGAGAGGGAGCTATGTAAGTTGTCCTGACCCAAAGAGCCGTCCATTCCATGCTCATTTCCTTCCTCATCATCGGCGTCATCACTCTTTCGGCGCCAAAAGAAGGGGACAAAGTTGGGATCCTGAACAAAATCCGCAGGCTCGCGACTGAAATAGAACCCATACTGCTTGAGTTTCACCACACACGAAGCCCCAACATACGGGCCATCAACACCCACTCGCTTTTCCAGCACGTTCGAGTCCAACATGCCCACTAGAATGCGAACAATACCACGGCTCCGATAGGTGACAAGATCAACATCAAGAGTCGTCCCAATGAGTGTTCCCACCGCCCAAAAGCCAAGAAAGTGTCTCAGTGCGTATGGTACGCCCTGAACATGAACCCAGACCTTCTCAAGCACTTTAGTTGGAGCTACATCTTCATTGGACTTCCAAACAGAAATAGTGGCCTGAGCATTAAAAGACGGAATATTCAACTGAAACCCGTCCACCCTGTGAAGATCCTCGGTAGACGAGAACCCAATGAGAAAAGCATCAGCACCATGGGGCAAGGCCTCCCACGTCCACTGTGACGAGTGGCACATCCTGGATATCAGGCTCTCAATAGCAGCAGCGGGAACCGGGTCGCCCACTATCGCAACCAGTGCAGTAGGCGAGTTTGTCGGAATCAGATGAGGCTTGTAGACACTGTCAGGAAACTGCACGAACATCGTCTCATCAATGCCAGTGCCCGTGGTGAATGCAGTGGGCTTGGGAAGCCGCAACGTCGGACACCTGATAGTGGGGTGAGCTGTATTATCACAAACTAAACAGTAGTGTTTTATCGGGCATGCTTTAGTGGTATGAGTGTCCACCGCACACTTCCAACACTTGTTGCCTTTTTTTGCTTTACTCTTACCCCTGTCGATGTCTCGGTCTGCTGCAACGATGCTGAATCCGGAGTACCACATGCTGCTGCCATACCAGAGTCCACAACGGCGGTGTTAGCACTCGCATCCGGGATGGGAGGAGGCGCCACCATTGGCTGTCCCTGAATACCACCATCTGAGGAGCAACCGACGGCACATAGCGGTTCCGAAGACACGAGATCTATAAGAGGTATCAATGTGTACTTGGATCCTCGTCCTATCTCTTGGAGTGAAAGGAAACATGCCATAATATATGGTAAGCCCTGAAGCATAATACAATGTGTTGGCCAATGCAACTGACAGGATTATATGTGTATCGTTCGCCAGGAGAACTTGGCATGCCACAGTCTCTCGTAATTAGCCAGCTTATGGTGTAATAATTTGGGTGTTGCTTATATGCCATGGGTCTCACTTATATATATTTGTGAATCTGGATTGCCATGCTTGCTGACACGGAAAATGTCAAAATAGACTATCATTTTGTCCGGGAACGTGTTTTGAACGAGCTTTTGGATATTCGTTTGTCCATAACGACCAAGTCGATTTCTAGGTTTGTGTTATTTAGATCACAGCTTGGAGATCAGAATATAGTTAACCTTAGCCGATTGATGATTCTGTGTAATGTATATGGCGTGTCCTCGAGATGACAACACTTCCTACTCAAACCCCGAGACATCATAAAAACAGCGTGAAACATAGATCACAAGCTAAACCCACACCATGAGACTGATGCAAAATCCACATGTGTTGTGATGCAACGTCGGCCGGCAAATCTTGTAGTACTATGTAACACTTTACGCATCAGCATCGCAATCCCACGCTTGGAATTTAGTGCCAATGAGGTGTTTGATTTTAAGAAAACACCATATGCGTCTAAAGACACTACCTAAAAGGCCATGAGACGTGAACTAATTTCCATACAAATCCGACGTTCTACACAACATAGACTAATTAAGACGCCAAAAACACCAGTTTGTCTCCCTTTATGATGCGATGGATAGTGCTCCCATTTTGCTTTTACGTACGGGTTTTGCTGACCACAACATTTCAAAAGTTGCAAAGTTCCTACCATTGCAGCCTTTAAATAGCCACAAAACATCCATGAAATTTGCACTTCAGGTCTTTCTTTAGCGGATACCAAGTCTAACCAAAGTCCAACGAAGAACCACCTTCTCTCCGGCACGGCCATGGCAACCACCCACGCCGCCGACGTCCGCCTTACTGTCGCGCATGAAATCCGCTTCACCCGCAGCCTTGCTACCGCCATCTCCTTCAACCCCAAGTTTGCGACCGTCAACGCCGTCTACTCCCCGATTTCCCTGCACGTCGCGCCGGCGAGGCCGGTGCCACCCGTAAACAGTTCATCGCGTTGCTCGGGTCCGGGGAGGCAGGAGAGGAGGCCGAGGGCATGCACGCGTTCGCCGAGCAGGTGTTGCAGCTCATGCTCGCCGACGCGTCTGGCGCCGGTGGCCCGCGCATCGCCTTTGCCAACGGTTTCTTTGTCGACCGGTCGCTCTCGCTGAGGCCTTCCTTCCAGGAGCTCGCCGTTGGCGGGTACAAGGCCAACGTCCAGTCCGTGGACTTCCAAACTAAGGTAATGATCATTGTAGATACTACAACTAGCTTGTGTTACGAGCTGCCCATTATGCTAAGTATTGTTGTACTTTGCATTGGTTCAGCCTGTTGAAGCTGTTGCTCAAGTGAACTCATGGGTAGAGAAAGTCACAACAGGCCTCATCCAAGATATCCTCCCTCAAGGTTCTGTTGACAATACAACTAGACTGGTTCTTGGCAATGCCCTTTATTTCAAAGGAGTTTGGCATGAGAAGTTTGACGCCTCTAAGACACATGAAGATGTGTTCCACCTTCTTGATGGGAGCTCAGTTCGTACACCATTCATGTCGACCACAACAAGGCAATACATTTCGTCCCCTGAGAACGTGAAGATACTTAAGCTTCCTTACCACCAAGGAGAGGACAAGAGGCAGTTCTCCATGTATATTCTTCTTCCAGAAGCACAAGATGGTCTCTGGACCTTGGCCAAAATGTTGACCAATAAACCAGGGTTCATCAAGAATCATATCCCAACACAGAAGGTTCAAATCGGACAGTTCAAACTCCCTAAGTTCAAGATATCATTTGGATTTGAAGCGTCCGATTTGCTCAAATACTTGGGTCTCCAGCTTCCATTCAGCACAGAAGCAGATCTTTCAGAGATGGTGGATTCACGAGTGGCACGTAACTTGTACATCTCATCTGCTCAACACAAGGCATTTGTTGAAGTAAGTGAACAAGAAACTGAAGCTGCTGCAACAACTACTATAGAGGCGACACCATTAATGACGCCCCAGACAATAGATTTCATCGTGGATCACCCTTTCCTCTTCCTTATCGCAGAAGATATCACCGGGGTGGTGATGTTCGAGGGTCATGTGGTCAATCCCCTTATGTCTTCATAATTCCATGTCCGAGTATAAGTGAAGTATGCAGTAGTGTAGTGTTGTAACATTCCATCATGCCGCCCATGAAATAAATCCAATAAATCTTCCACTTTCCGAATTATGGCTTGTTCGTTGTCCGAAGTTCGTGGAAGCACAATAATTCTGAATTTCTACAAAGCTTGGTGACTTCGAAAAGTGGTAAGATTTTGGTTGTCTTAGAGCCTGTCCAATAAGTACTCCCTCCGTCCCAAAATAAGTGTCTCAAAGTTGTCCAAAAGTGAATGTATCTATACTTGTTTCATGTCTAGATACATCTACTTTTTGACAAATCTAAAACAGTTATTTTGGGACAGAGGGAGTAGTTTATAGTCCACCCACGTGGAATTTTTTCCTATATGAAGGAGAGAGATGAAAAGTGAGGGGAGTTAGCTCTCATGCAAGAGCCTAGATCTATGCTTGCTTCTAGAAAAATGCATTAAATTTGACGAAAGAAACAGAGATAAGTTGGTAAGAGGCAATAGCCTAATAGCCAAACTTATAGCCAACCTTAGTATATGAGTGACTATAATTGTTGGCTAGAGATGACATGGCAGAAACTTATACCCATCAGTTGACTGTACTATTGTCCATGATTTTATTATTTTTCTATTTTTATAGCATGAATTTGCATTTATGATAGTAACTAGGGCATGCACTATTGGGTGACGTCCGACTTCTTTTAGAGTTGCCATTTTGGATATTTTTACTTAGTTGGAGAAGAGAGAACGAAGAAAAGGGAAGATTGTCTTCCATTAACTACGGTGTGATCTCTCTTTAAATATTTTCTCCATCGTACCATATGACTTACCATGTTAACATAATTTTGCACGAAATTTAATTAATTCATTCTCATTATTTAGTATAGATGATGGTAAGAAGTAATGCATTGTGCAACCTTTATTTATTATTCTCTCTATATGGCGTGGAAAGTTAAGAAAAGAATCGTCTTCTCTACCATTGTGCATGTCTGTTAAGACAGCGGCAAAGTCTCTATCTGTTGGGGCACGTCGTCGGAAGAGCTACGCGGAGAATCGCACACAAAAACTTTTCCGGCGAAGAACCTCCCAAGATCCGGCCATGCAGATGGACCACGAAATAAGTCACCACTTAGACGCGCAATCGCGGAATTGATGGCATGTCAAGCTCAAAGTAGTGAAGCCTTGTCGTCCCACGTCCAACTCCTCACACTAGTATACAACGATATTAAGGACACCGTCTGTGGAAACGACAGCAAAAAAGGCATTATCAAGCGGTAAGGAAGGCAACGGTTAAAACAGTGCATGCATGTCACCAATGGCCTGCTGGGAATGAGTGCCCGACACATCGGTAATGGAGATTGTTGACACCGATTTTGTCTCAGACTATAAAAATAATTGATTCTGATGAAATTTGATAATTTAATTAAATAAATTCTAGAAAAGTGCTTCATTTACGTAAAAAAAAGAATTTATTTACATATCGCCCTCATTGACGACGATGGTCCAGTATTGACCTAAGTTCCCACCATCGCAAACGACACTAATTTCTTGGAAAATGTTGACCGCGGGATAAAAGTTGCTTTATTCCAGCAACCTTATGAAATAGGATCGGATTTGCATTATACCAAGATAAAAAATACACATGGAAAATATTTTTTGCAAATTGGTAGAACCTAATGCTTGGGTAGCTAGCTAGCTGACGCATGTGTTGTACACTTGTACTCTTCACTGGAGAGTCTACGTGCATGGAATTATCGGCAGCGTTTGCCTAATTATGCGTTAAGTAATTAGCCCATGGCCCACATGCCGCAGCCCATGCATTGAGATGGCCTGAATGTCCGGGAGCTGAGTTGCGTTTTTCTGACTGGGCCAAGTGCCGAATAGTCCATTTCAGACTAGGCGTGTAGGCCCATGTGCTGAACCCCGGACCCGTTTCCAGCCCAGACACCCACTTCGTTCTAAAGCCGACGGCGACCACTCCCGAAAACAAAAATCCTATCCTTGACGATTCCCCTTCGCCGACGCCGGCACCGGAGCCGCCGCCACAATGGAATCCACCTGCCCTGATTGGACGCTGCTCCCGCAGGATCTGCTTGCCGCCATCTTTGTGGAGCTAGAGATCCCCGACCTCTTCCGCTCAGGCGCCGTCTGTACGTCCTGGCACTCCGCCTACCGCACCTTCCGCCGTCTCCGCCTCCCGTCTCCCAAGCAGTCGCCGTGCCGTGCCTTCTCTACTCCAGCGAGGCCTGCGGCCCTGAAACCTCCACGCTATACTGCCCTTCCACCGGCGCAACCTTCCACATCCCGATGCGGGAGCCAGGGTTCCGCCTCCGCAGCCCGTCGCCGGTCGGCTCCGGGCATGGCTGGCTGGTAGTCGCCGATGAGGTAAGCAACCTCCACCTCCTCAACCCCCTCACCGGCGGCCATGTCGCACTCCCGCCCATCACCACATTCCAATTCGTCGAGGGCTCCTTGGATGACCAGGGCAACCTCGTTTACACCTTCACCCAGAAATCCAATCAGTCGTACAGCCTCCCAGCTGTCGAGGCGCGGGATGACATGTATGAGAGGGCGGTTCTTTCCTGCAGTCCCTCTGCTGGCAGTGCGTGCTTCGTCCTGCTCATGCACATGCCCTTTCGCGAGCTCTCCTTCGCCAGGGTCGGGGATGAGCGCTGGACTCGGATCCCGGCCGGGGACAGCACAGGCCTCCAGTGGCGTAGCTTTCACAGCGACGCCGTGTACAGCACGGCGGACGGTCTGTTCTACATGGTGAGGTCCGATGGGTCCATGCACACGTTGGACCTGAATGGCCCTAATCCGGTGGCGAACAAGATCATCATGCCCGTGGCGAACAAGTCTGATGAGCCCTACAAGTACATCATCCAGACGCCATGGGGCGATCTCCTGCAAGCATGGAGATTCAGGAAAGGCTTCGAGCCTCCTTTGTCGTTTGAGGTGCCGGACAACTGCGACTATGTCGATCCTCGGGTGGAGCTGAACATGACTGAGCTGCAGCTTTACAAGGTCGATGTACATGGACAAAGGCTGGTCAAGGTGGATAGTGTGGGAGATCATGCTCTTTTCCTCGGTCATAATGGCTCAATGTGCCTTCCAGTCAAGGACTTTCCTGGGTTGAAGCCAAACTGCGCATACGTTACAGATGATTTTTTCGAATATGTCAATTTCTATAAATTCAACAAGCGGGACGTCGGTGTGTGGAGCATTGCAAACCAGACTATGCATAGCCTTGGTGGAACCTCCCCTAGCAGGGATCCCTGGTTGAATTGGCCGCTGCCAATCTGGATAACACCCACTCTTTTGTAGAGTTATGGAGAGAAACTTTGGCAAAGTCATGTTTTGAACTCCTGGTATCTTTCAATGCATTGTGAATGGTAATCTCAGGCTGACTGCTGACTACTTCTATTATGCAGCACACAACGTAGGTTCTATCAAACCCTGGCCTTTCTTTCCACTCAACCATTTCTTCGATGAGCTCACACGATTGTTCCTCCTTATCTGATCATTGATTGGTTTGAAGATCTTTCCCCTTATCTGTGCGCACTGCTTAGTATATGTATGGATTTGGGAGCATTTTGATTCATGTCAATATGTCATGTAGTAATGCAAATGTGTGCACTATTATGTACTACTTAGAATAGGTAGCGCAGCCCAACTTAGCTATCAGATAATTTGAGCATTCAGCTTATGCGTAGAGATTGGTTCCATGACATGTGTGCTAACATGTCATTAATTCCCTAAGTAGAAGATTATATAGTAATTCTCTTGCTTTGCTCCAGAAGTTTTTTTCCCTATGGCAAGTCAACTAACATGTCCTTAATATTGTAGTGAAGTTAGACTATAATACAGTTGCACATTGATAGCTTGTGTTAAAGAACTTAACTTTATTTTCTAATTGTCGCGGTGAGCACTGCCCGAACCTGCTAACCATAGTCGAAGCAAGTAGGTTTTACTTGGGAAAACAGCAGTATCCTACGCAAATCGAGCTAGTGCTCCGAGTTTCCTCCCTGCCTGCCTTGCCCCTATTACCCTATATATGTATGCACATAAGTTTGTTTGTTTGTAAAATTTATGTTTAGGGAGATCAAAGTTATTGCACATGGCTCGAACCAAGCAAACCAGTCTGCAGTTTCAACTAGAGAAAAAGGCTCCCAGAAACCAGTTAGCCACCAATTGTTTTCCCTTATATACTATCCCAGGAATGTTAGCTGTTGGTTGTTTCATGTTCCTACAAATTTGGTACTATCGATTGGGGTATCACAAAAGGAAAAAATGATGTAGGAATTGAATGTACATCTATATGTAATTTTCGTAGGAACTTTTACAGATGTGATTAGGTAAATCCATTTCATGCAATAACACCATTGCCATTAAGATCCTTTCCCTATCGTATAGATTACTTATATGCTTAGTCCTTTTAACTATTGTCTTTTGACATATTTTTGCATCCTACACACTGCACAGATTTTTCCCTAGTGACTTTCAGTAGTGGCCAACACTCTAGCCAGATTGATTTTGTCCTCTCTCGAAGAGAAGATAGACGCGCTTGCCTTGATTGTAAGGCGATACCTGGAGAGAGTGTTGTCCATCAACATAAGCTGGTGGTGGCTGACTTCCTTTTTGGATTCGTGTCCAACGGGATAAGCGCCCAAAAGTTGCTAGAACAAAGTGGTGGAAGTTAAAGGGAAAGGCAGCTCAAGCTTTTAAGGAGAGGGTTTTTAAGGAGGGCCCTTGGGAGGAAGGAGGCGATGCAAATAGTATGTGGATGAGGATGGCGACTTGCATTCGGAAGATTGCTTCAGAGGAGTTTGGGGTGACCAGGGGAAGTAGAAGAGATGCTAAGGATACCTGGTGGTGGAACGTTGAGGTCCAGAAGGCTATTAAGGAGAAGAAGGACTGTTTCAAACGCCTATACCTGGACAGGAGCGCAACCAACATGGAGATATACAAGGGGGCAAAGAAGGCCGCAAAGCGAGCGGTGAGCGAGGCAAGGGGTCGGGCGTATGAGGACCTCTACCAGCGTCTAAACACGAAGGAAGGCGAAAGAGACATCTATAAGATGGCGAAGACGAGAGAAAGAAAGACGAGGGATGTCAACCAAGTCAAATGCATAAAGGACGGAGCGGATCAACTCCTCGTGAAGGACGAAGAGATCAAGCGTAGATGGCGAGAGTACTTCGACGACCTGTTCAATGGAGAGAATGAGAGCTCTACCATTGAGCTAGACGATTCCTCCGATGATACCAGCCGACGCTTTGTGCGGCGTATCCAGGAGGCTGAGGTTAGGGAGACTTTGAAGAGGATGAAAGGAGGCAAGGCAATGGGCCCTGAGGGTATCCCCATCGAGGTGTGGAGAGGCCTTGGAGACATAGCGATAGTATGGCTAACTAAACTTTTCAACCTTATTTTTCGGTCAAACAAGATGCCCGAAGAATGGAGGCGGAGTACATTAGTGCCAATCTTCAAAAACAAGGGGGATGTTCAAAGTTGCACTAATTACCGTGGAATCAAGTTGATGAGCCATACAATGAAGCTATGGGAGAGAGTCATTGAGCACCGTTTAAGAAGATTGACAAGCGTGACAAAAAATCAATTTGGTTTCATGCCTGGGAGGTCTACCATGGAAGCCATCTTCTTGGTACGACAACTTATGGAGAGATACAGGGAGAAGAAGAAGGATCTTCATATGGTGTTCATTGACTTGGAGAAGGCGTATGATAAGATACCACGGAATGTCATGTGGTGGGCCTTGGAGAAACACAAAGTCCCAACAAAGTACATTACCCTCATTAAGGATATGTATGATAATGTTGTGACAAGTATTCGAACAAGTGATGGCGACACCGATGACTTTCCAATTAAAATAGGACTGCACCAGGGGTCAGCTTTGAGCCCTTATCTCTTTACTTTGGTGATGGATGAGGTCACAGGGGATATACAAGGAGATATCCCATGGTGTATGCTCTTTGCGGATGATGTGGTGCTAATTGATGATAGTCGGGCGGGGGTTAATAGAAAGTTAGAGCTCTGGAGGCGGACTCTAGAATCGAAAGGTTTTAGGCTTAGTAGAACCAAAACTGAGTACATGAGGTGCAGTTTCAGTACTACTAGGCACAAGGAGTAAGAGGTTAGACTTGATGGACAGGTGGTACCTGAGAAAGACACCTTCCGATATTTGGGGTCTATGCTCCAGAAGGATGGTGATATCGATGAAGATGTGAGTCATCGAATCAAAGCTGGTTGGATGAAGTGGCGCCAAGCTTCTGGCGTCCTCTGTGATAGGAAAGTGCCACAAAAGATAAAAGGCAAGTTCTATAGGACGGCGATTCGACCTGCGATGTTGTATGGCGCAGAATGTTGGCCGACCAAGAGACGACATATCCAACAGTTAGGTGTAGCGGAGATGCGCATGTTGAGATGGATATTTGGCCACACAAGAAAGGATCGGGTTAGGAATGATGATATACGTGAGAGAGTTGGGGTAGCACCAATTGAAGAGAAGGTTGTCCAACACCGTCTAAGATGGTTTGGTCATATAGAACGTAGGCCTCCGGAAGCGTCATTGCATACCGGACGGATAAAGCGGGATGAGAATGTTAAGAGGGGTCGTGGTGGGCCAAACTTGACATGGGAGGAGTCTGTTAAGAGAGATCTGAAGGATTGGAATATCACCAAAGAACTAGCCATGGATAGGGCTGCGTGGAAGTTAGCTATCCATGTGCCAGAACCATGACCTGGTTTCGAGATCTTATGGGTTTCAACTCTAGCCTACCCCAACTTGTTTGGGAAAAAAGACTTTGTTGTTGTTGTTGTATTAATATCTGCTGCTTCCATACAACATTTCCTAGAGCTTGTGAAGCAAGACTTAGTTTTTTTTAGCTATAACATAAGAGAATAGAACCACCTTTTCTGTGACGGTTTGAGCAGATATTCATGGAAGCAGATGTTTACACTGAAAAATCTGAGAATTGTCATTACTCCTATAGTCTGCTAGATGCAGCAGGATGCATGCATGTATAAGTTATCTTCTAACTCTATCATGCAAGTAGAAATATAATAGTAAAAAAAATCATTCTGAAATAAGTTACCTTATACTGTCTATTTGGGTGGAATTTGTTGATGACCTCTTTCTGCAGGTTTTGGAACATCAGTTTTAATTGGACATACGGTGCTGGATTATTAATGTTGTTGGAAAAGAACTATCAAAGTTCTGTTATTAAAAACAATTGTTACAGTGCCTAGGAAGTAGAAACTTTAGACATTTTTTAATCGGAAAAACAGTAGAAAATTACCCTACCGTGTAATTATATATAAAGTATAATATTTACAAATTACCATACACAAGAAAGGAAAAGAAACCAAGAAATCAAAACGAAAGGAATTACAGATGGCGTCGTATCTAGCTCCTGAGTTCTGTAGAGTGTGTTGCCTTTGCCCTATAAAAACCAGAAGAAGATCTTCTAAAAGAATTCTGTAGAGACGCTTCATTTCTGAGATGAACTTCATTTCGTATGCATCAGATACTCCAGCAGCTCATGAGGATGATCTCCATGGCATATGGTTCATGGATCGATTGCCCCGTTTATGGACATTACTGATGACTATTGGGCCAATTGAGATACCCCTGTTTCTTCCCGGATTAACACCTCCCAGCAATATTGAGTAAAAGAACAATCCCAGAAAACATGCGTTTGAGTTTCTTCTACCTTTTCCTGACAGAGGACACAAGTGTAACTTGACAGGACTTCCGCTGAAGGAGATTCCTGGTATTGACTCTCTCATGCAAAAGGATTGGCTTTTCATTGGTTGTCAAAACTAATAAAATCGCACGAGCGCCTCCGCGCATGGTGCCTCCTCGCTGCTCAGCGCCACGCTCCCCACAGCACGTGTGATCTGCCATCGCTCGCCGCCGATGACCCTACTGGAAGTGGAGACGCTGCTGCATGCTGCCCCGATCACACGCCAAGGCCGCCACAGGAGTATTGCAGCCACCAATCATCACGTTTGCCCTGCTGACGGTTGCCCTTGTCCAGCCATCCATCCTGCTCGCCTGCTGCTGCAGCCAGTGTCCTTCCCTCTCGATCCGGCTCTGACGAGGAACCCCACTGCCGCTAATGGGGCACGCCCGGAATCGTTGCCGCCAGCCCAGCTGGAGTTTCCCATGTTACCTCCAGCAAGGTACTCACTTTGTCTTCTTTGCCGCAGTTCGGAGTGCCTCGATCGTGGGCCAACGACCAGCTGGTATTTGTATGTGTCATTCCTGCAGGAAAGCACAATATACGGTATGTGTTACACTATAAAAAAAAATTACGGTGTATGTGATTACAAGTATGTGAATCCTTCTTCATGAAACGCCAGAATAAGTACCACTTGGTCCATGCCAAGAATTCCTACAGTCGATGCTAGAACAAATCGGATGTGTGAAGATGATTGGTCCCAGTTTCTCCTTTTATTTTCAATAATCCAACTGTTCCAATGGAGATTTGACTGTAATATGTCAACACATGCGTGCATGTATAGACTTTGTTTTTCAGTAACATCATTAGAACTGAGGTTAAAAACTTTTTATAGTGTCAAGAGATATATCCGCGCATGTAGACCTAATAGTACCATGTTTTCTTCTTTCCCATCCGGTGTACAACTTGATCGATATCTCATATCTGTTGTAGACCTGGTATTTTTTCTTCAGTTTTTGGCCTGGTTGTCAAGACATAAACGTGTACTTATATTGCTCATTTTACACTATGATTGTAGCTTCTGATAGATGATTTTCTGGTATTCAAAAGAATTTTATCATTACTTTTTTTGCAACTAATTTTAAGGCTTTATCATTATAGCAAACATGACCGTGCGTTGCAACGGAAGAATAAAAATTACAATCCCTAATCCAATAAACATGGCTCAAGACACCCCGTTCTAGGTACTCAATTTCAAAACTGCACCCTAAAGATGTCACCCCTTATCATCCTTATCGCCAACGACGATAGTGGCCCCGGTGTTCACCCGATGAGAATGTATGCGAACGTGGTTAATCCCAGGGCGGTGAGCTTGGCCACCGCACAACACACCTGTCACTGAACCATGCCAATTAAGAATTGTTTAAAACATACAAAAATCAATCTCGTCGAGATATCTATCTTATCTTCTAGCTATTGGGAAATTTGCAGAATTCTCAACTTGACAACTAAACAACAACATAAATGTCTGAATAATCAGGTGAAGCAAGCGATTTATGTGCACATGATCAAGCATCCATCATTTGCACTTGTGTACTATCAACAACTTAGTAGCAGTTGGACAAGTGACGGAAATTCTTCCACATGTTCAACCAAAACAACCACCACTCATTCGTTAATCATAGGAAAGGCAGCTTCCTGGCAGAGAAAAGAGGAAAGGCAGCTAGCTAAACAGTCCTAGGGCTCTTTTTGACACGCTCTGTTTTTTTTTTCAACAGAATTTCTCACGCTCTACTAACCTGCACCTATAGAAGACGGAGGCTCTTTTTTTTGAGAGATCGGAGACGGAGCCTAGTCGATCGGGATCGGACTCGGGATATGCGGCTGCATCCGGCCTTTCTGGCGCTCGGCATGGAGCACACTTTTGGGCTGCTGGATCCGGGCCAGCCGTTAGTGGGACGGCCGAAGGGATTTTTTTTTTTTGACATGACGGCCGTAGGGAATTTGGGCTGCCATGAGTTGTCTAGCGATCGAGCAAACCAGCGACGGAAAAAATAAAACGAATCGGTAGGTAACTTACGGGTGGCAGTGGTAGGTAATTTTCTCTAACTTTATGGGTACTTTTAATGACGTACCACAAGAAACCTTAATGCTTTTATTATTAGGTATAGATATAGATTGATGTTTGCTCCTCTTTGTACTTTCGATTATGATACGGAATCCTAGTATTGCACAATTTAAGCATCCACCAATCAATCTTTAAATCGTTCTCTTTGTTTCAATTATTGATGATTAGATTTGCAATTTTTTTGTGACAGCTATCGCAGCCGCCGAGCTACATCATGCTCGACCGACGCTATCGCCGAGCTTCATGAATTAGTGAGGATGAAATGGTCCTAGATAAACCATTTAATATTACAGCGATTAGTACATAGGCAATTCAGGGCAATGAATCGATGCCATGAAGGTACTCAAATGATCTGACCTTGAAGCTATGTTTTTTTCTTGGTTGGCAATCCAATATGCATTACATGACAAATCTTGCATCAATTGATTTCCTGGTCTGCTTTGATCCTGATATGCTTATCATGTTTGACTTGATTTGATGCATGCAGCAATGTCGGCAAGAGTGACATGATAGATTAGTGAATTTCGCGGACTTGTGGTTTGTCCATGCCTATTTAAAATCATTTGAAGCATTTTAATTTGGGAAGCAATCTTTCCCTCACATGAAATTTAGTAAGTGCACTTCAATCAGAAGCCAAAGCTTTTATTCAAAGTAAATGTCACAAATGATTTTGTATGGGTCAAGTAATAGATGCTTTGATCCTCAAATTTGCTGTTGCAAATTTTGGACTTTGTTCTTGCAGCTCATGTTCTTTTCAGATAACGTAATGTTCGTCTCCGTGTCGAGTAATTCTTAGGATGCCGATTGGATTTAAATAAACAAACTACTTTTCCACTGTCTATCTTATTTGGTCTGCTTGAAAAAATTCGGCTTTAGCACTCTTCATAAGTATAGCTCCATTTTCCCCTTCTAATGGCCTGTGACAGAAGGCATCTGCCTGTTGTTGTTGAAACAAAGTATAGGAGCGGACACCGACACAATTTTTTTTTTTTGAAACAAGGCGACACAAATTTAATCCTTAGATGCTAGCTTTGCATGCTGTCTTTAAGTAGTACTAGTGGTAATTGGCGCGGCGCACGCCGCGCCCTTGATGTCAAATTTTGATGACGGTTTGGATTTAAAAAAAGAGAAATATTCAGATTTAAATTGTTTGAAATGAAGACAAAATGTGTGAGACTTTTGTAAGGCATTTTTTTTGGAATTTTCGAATTTGATTTTCGGCAATGTGGCACGTAATGTTAGCATTTTTTGTGTGTTGTTATGTTGGTATGTCTTCATATTTTTTTTCGGTGAGTATGTTTGAATAGAAAATTCTTGATGAATTAATATATTTATATTTTTGATATATGTAGATAACGGTTTTTCTATAACATTTTTTGTTATATTTTATGGAATATCGGAATATTCGCGTAAATGTTGGCCAAATTAGAATATTCAAACATGTTTTTACTTTTGTGTGAGTATGTAGCAATTTTGACGATCATTTTTTATATGTTTTGTACAATATTCAAATGTTTAGTAGTTTGAAAAGTCCAAATATGTTTGTATTTCGACGTGAACATTTAATCGAGATTAGGAGAAGTGCACATGAACTATCTCCAAATGCTGGCAATTTTTTTTAATTGGAATCAGGAAAAAGGCATGTAGATCATCTCTAAATGTTGACAAAATTTGTATTTTCACTTTTTTTTTTGGGAAAGCACATGTGAATCATCTGCAAAAATTGACAAAATTTGACTATTCAATTTTTTTTGCATAATTAGTTTGTACGTATATTTCCGATTGCTTTGATATATTACTCCTATTTTTCAGATGGATATGTTAGGAGATTTTTTTCCCGATGCTTTCCTTTTTTGGAATTTTTTACATGCAGTGAGCCCACCTGTTAGGGATTTTTTGACACCGGAAATGATTCTCAGAAGGGGGGAAGAACAGGCAGGCCGGGTCCACCGCTGACGTCCTGCACGGGCTAGTATTTAAATCACGTATGCTAATATTTTGTTTATGTTGTATTTGTGGGCTTTTCACATCTGAGATTTCATTTCACGGATCATATTCTTGTTTTGATAGAAAAAAGTGTGAGTTCAAGTTTATGCGAATTAGGCTGAACGTTTACTCATTTGTTTGAGAGCATTCTCCATTTTGCATACCAAGCTTGCTTATGCAACAACGCAGAAATGACAAAATCTGGTTTAATTTTGCGATAATTTTCTCATTTAACATCATATATTCAAAGAAAGTACATTATGGCTATATAAAAATGTTAATCAAGTCGAGCACGAATCTAAAGTTGATTTGAAAATGAAAGTGTTCGAGAATATTGCCAGGGGTCAAAACTGTTGGAACTGGAAGAAGGTTACTTTCAGAAGGCTTGAAATTGCGAAATTTGTTTGAATTCGAATGTTTTGCAGATTCACTTTTCTGCAAATATGTATCTAATTTAAAATTGTGGTGTTTCTAAATACGTTTGCCAAATCAAAATGGTCAAATCTGGTTTAATTCTACTATATTTTCCTTAAAAGTAAATAATTTGTAGCATCAAGTAGTTTCCAAAAACTGTTCAAATACTGTACAGCAATTTGTACAAATCGTTGCAAATTGTTTGAAACATGTTGTAATTAAAATTTGTTTTTTTTCCAAGAAGAGATCTGCGAAAGTCGTTTTTCCCGAAATGGCGTAAAGGTGTCGAATGAGCTTTTATATGTTGTCTGAAAAAAAATTAAGATTTGAAACAACTTGGAGAAGACCCCAAAGTAGTTAAAATGGCTATGCTGATTTCCACAATGTTTATGATTTTTTGTGGGTTAATGTGGATTTGTGTTTGAAAAGTTAGAAAAGTTCTTGGGAAAAAAAAGAAAAAAAGGTAAAAAAAAGGGCCGGCCAGCCGCAGATGCCCAGCCCGCGAGCGGCCCAACTACCCAGCCAAGATCCGCTGCCGTCGCGTAGACGTCACCCACGGGCGGGCTGACGTCATCCGCGAACGGGCTCCGCCGCGGCGGCAACGCGGACGCCGGCGGCGCGCCGCCGTGTTTCGGCACGGTCGCGTGCACTCGCTGGACGCGGCCGGAGGAGGGCCACCAGGGATGGGCGGCGCCGCCATCTGTAGGTCGCCGGAGCGGCCGGGGCAGCGCGTGGACGCGGCGGAGGACGGCTATGGCGGCGGCGGCGATTCCGCCGACGGCGCGACGCCACAGAAGCCGTTCGTCCGGGAGGAGGTTGAGCAGCCGACGGCGAACCCAACCGTAGCCTTCGATCTGTCCGGGGAGGTCCATGGCGGCGACGGAGATCGTCGGCGGCGGCGGCGGCGACCCGCAGTGTCGCGGGAGAGGAAGGGGGGAGGGCGAGTTCTGTGTTGTTTTACAAAAAGGTCCTTCAGGTTTTGACATTTCGCTGGGAGGTCCTTCCGCTCGTAAAGTTGAGGGTCATGGAGCTATTTTTGGGCCGCGAGGGGCCTTTTTGCAAAATGTTCCCGCGGTGGTGTGCGGGCCGTCCGATCGCCGACGGACGGCGCGGACCGCTGCACTGTTCAACACTGTAGCAGACTGTAGCTGCTACAGTGCTAGGGCCTCCCACAAATCGCGAAGTATTCCAACTTTTATATACGTAGGATAGGTGCAAAGACTGGCACGTTTTTGACAGACCATATTATCAGTGCTTAAATTACAGAACTATCATTTCACCTTGGTAATCCCTTGGACAGCTGCCGCCCTGTGCTTTCTGATACGTACTTCCTAATTTTCTCCCAGTAATTGCCTACTAATGTGATGGTGGAGGTACTTCTTACTGTGTGCTCCAACTCTTTTAAAGTTGCAAGGATGGGTTCATGCTAGCTATGAATTGCTTGGGTCGACTGAAGTTGACTTCCCATCTGTCTTTCATTGCCATAAGTCACAAACGAACTCATTTTTATAATGTGCTAGAGTTGTTTTCATTTTTTAGACGTTTCTTTAGATAATTGGGGGAAAATCTGCATTCGAAAATTGTGAAATTTCTACCTATGCAACCGAGTTGGGACCGGTCGGAGGAAAATTGTTTTATTGTTTACCCCTAAATTTATTTGTTAGCTATTTGTAAGAATATGAGAATATTCTCTGCTCATTATTTTATCATTTACTAACAAAAGTGCCAACTGAATGAAGAATGGACACTGTTTGGTCATGTACTTATCTTGGTTTATTGTCCCAGGATTTGCTAGCGTTCATGATGAGTATTGGGCAACTTATCTGCTCGGTTACACGGTTGTTTGCGAGAAGGCACGAGATTGAAGTATTCGAAGCTTTCATGACATGACCATCCTTTGTTCAATCGAAGCACGATTGTTTTAGTAATCTTTGAACAGTTGGTTTTATGCAAAATCATGTTCTGAAATTATCATTGTAGTGAGCAGTCTATTCATATGAGTTGAATCTTTGTTTGTTGAATGTTCTTATTACCTCAGCCATATATATGTTGGGCGTTATTGGATACATATAGCAACCGAGAGTACCCAGCCAATGCTAGCAAAGCCAAAGGCAACGAAACATGAAATGATGCTAACATGTTAGAGCATCTCTAGCTGGATTGGGTAAATTTCAGCCCCTATCTGGGACACTTCCGGACGTGTCTCCGGACAAAGCCCAGACAACTCCCAGATGTGGACTCTCCAATCACTACAAGTCAAATTTATATCTCAAATACATGAAGCCATGCACGTTGATCGTACCGTTATTCGAATCAACATAAAACATAGTCTAGTATTTTGATAAAATTACTCAGAGTACATAAAAATTAAATTATTCTTAATTGTGCCAAATTCAAATTCGAATTCACTGATTTCTAGTGAAGATCTACATAAGGTCCACGAGATCATTGAGGAGTTGGACGTGTGCTTGTTGATCTCGGAGTTGTCGATGTCAAGAAAGTTGAGAACATGATGCACATCTTGTTCCGGGAGACAGACATGTTCCCCTGCCTTCTCAAAATTCATGTGTGCGGGCTGGCCCTTCGTCCTCGTCCTTGATAATCATGTTGTGCAAAATTATACAACAAGTCATCACATGCCACAATGTCTCCGGATCCCACATCATTGCAGCTCCAAGGACAGCACCCCAACGAGCTTGCAGCACTCCAAATGTCCTCTCAACATCTTTCCTATCTTGTGCAGCTGCAAATTGGATTCTTTTTGGACCCACCGGATCATTTATATTCTTCACAAATTCAGTCCACTGAGAATAGATACCATCGGCAAAATAGTATCCCATGGTGTACTCATTTCTGTTGACGGTGTAAGTTGCACGGTGGAGCATCCCTATCAGAAAGTCTCTTGAACAATAGAGATCGCTGAATCACATTGATGTCATTGTGTGGACCAGGCATGCAAGATCCACTAGTCTTTTGATGCCACTGCTTCACTGCAGGTATGATCGTCGCCTCTTTGCAGTGACCTCACTACAAGAAATGTGCTGATATATGACCCTCTATTTTCGTCACTAAATTGTCACTATTCTTCATTTATGACGATTTTATGACCAAAAACAGATCGTCGTCAATCTACCGTCAGTAATCAAAAATTACGACCTTTTTTCCGAAATCGTCATAATCGTTTATGACGATTTTAGACCGTCACCAAATTATGACGATCTAATTTCGTCACTAGCATTCCGGGCACGCCACATCAGATCCTACGTGGCCTGTCCTCCGTGGCAAGATTATGACGAAACTAAATCGTCATTAAGCGAAATCAGCCCGGTCGTGTCTTATTTGGGCCGAGCCCAATAATTCTGACATTTTTTTCTGGACGTTGGCCTCTCTGGTCCATTTTCTTTTTGGGCCTTAGCCTTTTACAGCCTTTTTCATTGTTGGGCCTTGGCCTTTTTTAATCGATTTTGGTATTTTTTAGCCTTTTTTCAAATAATTATACTTATTATTTTGGTCCATGGCCTTTTTAGAGCGCATTCATTCTTAGTCCAGTATTCAGCCATTTTCGACCCAGTAACTTCCAGGCCATGACCACTTAAGATACAGAATACAACCCATATTTTTTTTGCCTTTCTTTTTGTCCAGGTATGTATTTCAAGCAAATATATACAACAAACTGGATAACCAGCAAATTACACAGGAACTCGAATTTTAGCATTTTAATAATCAGCAAACTTCGAAAGTTCACCAGAAACATTACATTCGAAATTACATAAATAGACAGCAAGTTCACCAAGTTGACCACTCCCAGCTAGTTCACCAAGTTGACCAAGTTCCAACTTCCCAGAGTAGGCCGCGTCGCTGCCGTTTGCTGCGAATATACAATGAGCATAAGTTAAGCACCAAGACTACATTAGGACTACAAGACGCAGTTCATTATTGATGAATTTATGGAGAACAGAAACTGGTTCACCATATAAGAGCATAGAGGCAAACTAATTAATGCATGTACTAGCTCACGACAATCCAGAAAATACGAAATATGACAAAATAATTTAAGGTTCATGCAAGTTTGAGAATCTGTACTGTATTCAAACTGCAAGTTGATGAATGAACGATTAATTGACATCCAAGTGACAGAACAAGCAATATGCAAGCTAGCAGGAATGTTTACATTTCATACATCTGTCGATGCTAAACATATTCTACTACATCTCTCCACTAATAAAGATGAACAAACTTTATCACTTCTCCTTAAACTTTTGCATGCATTGCTCGCATAGAATTTGTATCTTACTAACTCAGAAACACTAGGCTAGGAAAAAATTCATTATATGTGTCATAGTATCCATAAAAAATACTAAACTTGGAATACGGCAATTATATTGGAAAAATGTTCTCAGAAATGAGCTATCATCTACGAAGATTCATGGCTTTGAGGCCAAATGACGAATGTTATGTTCACATTCATGACATAGTTTGTTGAAATGTGTCCATATTGTGCACAAGCATGCGTCTTGGAATGGAGGACAATGTTGCCGAACAAAGTTTTCAATTTCTTTGCACAAAAAAATCATTTTTCATTTTTGAGTGCCAAAAATGTGTTTTTTTGTGAATAAACTACCAAATATTTGTTGCAAAATTGTAACATGGTATTTTCTAAAATATTAAGACCATATTTATGTACAAGAAAACAAATGGTTGCCTCTCAAAAGGTTTCCATCCATCTCCCGCAAAAAAGACAAATTTAAGCCGATTCGATTGGAAGTGGGTAAAATTTGAACTATAGGTGCTTCGTACTTTGCTCATGATTTTTTGAAAAAATAATTTCGAGATACACAAGTATCTATTTCATCAGAGATATAGCAAAAGTTTCGCAAGATTCAACCCCTACCTAGGAACTCTCATGTCCGCCGGTTTGACCGTATTTTGAAATCGATGTAAAGAATTGAAAAAAAAATCAAAAAAATGGAAAGCCTTCGCGTTGTGTCATTATATGTGTCATAGTATCCATAAAAAATACAAAACTTGGAATACGGCAATTATATTGGAAAAGTGTTCTCAGAAATGAGCTATCATCTACGAAGATTCATGGCTTTGAGGCCAAATGACGAATGTTATGTTCACATTCATGACATAGTTTGTTGAAATGTGTCCATATTGTGCACAAGCATGCGTCTTGGAATGGAGGACAATGTTGCCGAACAAAGTTTTCAATTTCTTTGCACAAAAAAATCATTTTTCATTGTTGCAAAATTGTAACATGGTATTTTCTAAAATATTAAGACCATATTTATGTACAAGAAAACAAATGGTTGCCTCTCAAAAGGTTTCCATCCATCTCCCGCAAAAAAGACAAATTTAAGCTGATTCGATTGGAAGTGGGTAAAATTTGAACTATAGGTGCTTCGTACTTTGCTCACGATTTTTTGAAAAAATAATTTCGAGATACACAAGTATCTATTTCATCAGAGATATAGCAAAAGTTTCGCAAGATTCAACCCCTACCTATGAACTCTCATGTCCGCGGGTTTGACCGTATTTTGAAATCGATGTAAAGAATTGAATAAAAATCAAACAAATGGAAAGCCTTCGCGTTGTGTCATTATATGTGTCATAGTATCCATAAAAAAATACTAAACTTGGAATACGGTAATTATATTGGAAAAGTGTTCTCAGAAATGAGCTATTATCTACGAAGATTCATAGCTTTGAGGCCAAATAACGAATGTTATAGCCACATTCATGGCATAGTTTGTTGAAATGTGTCCATATTGTGCACAAGCATGCGTATTGGAATGAAGGACAATGTTGCCGACCAAAGTTTTCAATTTCTTTGCACAAAAATTCTTTAAAATTTGAGGATGAAAGTAAATTTTAGACTACCCTTAAAAAACAGAACTCTATTTATGTGGATTCCAACTCGTGACAGGGCCCATATTTTGCATCTATATCCAGCTTCCAATGATCTATGGGCCGATGGCCCACTCGCACAGGAAAAACATTACTGAAAAAAAAGTTGGACAATAGGAGCCGATGCTCCACCGCGGCCCAGGCCCATCCACGAGATTATAGACTAAATAAGGCCGGTGTAGCTTAGTAGCATGAACCGAAACTTGGTCTGTTGGTCTGGCATCGTTCTGGACAACCCCAGGTCGCGTGCTCGAATGCCGGTCGTTGCATTTTTGGTGCATTACTTCACAAAAGTTTAGAGGGTTCGGTCCCCGTGTCAGCTCCCCAAGGTTCACATGATTGTCCCACGTGTCAACCTAGCGGGACACATAGGCATGACACGTAAGTAGAATGTCACATGTCAGCAGGACACATATGCACAATGGATGACGTGGCAACAATAATTATAATTGTGAATGCTTACAACGATTCTAATTGCTCATTGCTGGTCATAGTTGACTACTAATAAGGCCAAAGATTGCAGGGCGAAAATTATGACGATTTCAATTATGACCTTCTTGACTAAATTGTCGTAATTTTACATGGTTTTTCCCCTTCAACCGGCGTGTGACCATCTCGTCTAAAATCGTCATAATTTTATGACCAATTTGTCCACCATCATTATTAAAAGGTCATATATCAACACATTTCTTGTAGTGCCTTGACACTGCCCACGCAAAACTATATGGTTCTTCTTCCATAGCCAATGCATGCAACCGATGGAACCAAGCATACCTGGAAATCCCCTTGATTCTCCGATGTCCAGTAGCTTCTCCGTGTCCTTGGCATTGGTTCTCTCACATATGTAGATCTGAACACCTTCAGCATAGTGTCCGTGCATTTTTGCATAGGAAAGAATGAAAGTTGTCTGCAACAATCTTTCTTCAACGCGAAGTAGTCATCGAACTTCGTCACTTCTTCCTCTATGCGTCGGAACAACCTCGAGCTCATCCGGAAGCGCCGCCGGAAAAATCCCTCGTGGAAGACCGGTTTTTCGCGGAAGTAGTCATTGCAAAGATCTAGGCGGCTTTGATCCGATCACGGGGCACCACGCTCCTGCCCTTGATCGATCCCTTGAAGTTGAGGACATGCTCCTCCCTCTTCTCCACTTATATGGGCGTTTGGGAGGACTATGGGGAGGCCAATTGCGTGCATGTTTTCTGTCTGCGGCGTGTCCGGGTTGTCCGCCCAGACGTATAGAGAGGGTTTGAATCCGGTTGGAGATGCTCTTAGACCAACCCCTACTCTCCCGGAATGAAGTTCATCAAGAATTTAACAGTCACCCAATTGTGAGCTTCATCCTTAATGGGTGGCATCGCCGAAATCTATTGGACGACTAACATTTCTTTCATGTGAAATCCACTTTGCCTCCCGATGCATATTCACTTGGTATTTAGAAAATTTATTTTAAAATATCAAAAAATATTTTCACATTGTACGTGTTTACAAAGTTGCACTACTTTCATGTGAAAACCAATTTGCCTAACGGGTGCATGTTCACCCGGTATTTAGAAACACATTTTAAAATCTTCTCATGAAATTTTCAAAGTGAAATTCACTTTGCCTCCCAGATACATATCACGTTATACGTGTTTACAAAGTCACATTTCTTTCATGTGAAATCCACTTTGCCTTCCAGATACATATTCACCAGATATTTGAAAATACATTTTTTTTAAGTTCTGAAAAATAATCCGCGGATACATATTCACATTGTACGTGTTTACAAAGTTGTTTCGCGGACACCTGGTAATTTTGTGTCATAAGTAAGAAGGGAAAAAAGTCTCTGAAAAGGCTTATTTTAAAACACATTTTTTATTTTTATGCATGCCACAAGAAATGTCGGTTTTGATGAAATGACTTTGTAAACATATAGGATGTTAAAATTTATGCGCGAACATTTGTTGAAATTTTTGAACTTTCAAAATATGTTTATAATGCATTTTAAATAAAGAATGCATAAGCACCCGGGTGCCCAAACACTTCTCTCTTAAGCCATAGCTTTCCGAGGAAGAGAAGGGGAGCAAATGATTATCGATCAAGTACGAATAGTTCCCGCCGCAAATCTGCATCCGCATACGCTTTTAAGGATATGTTATGCAATTATATAAATATGATGGGATACGGATATACATCGGGTGGATATTCGGCGGATATGGTGTTGCTATTATCTGTCGGATCCATTTTTGTGTGCCCTTGAAAGCATGCTTGACTTGACAACCTGTAAGAATTAACAGCTTGATTATGAAGAATATCACAAATCAACTGTTTCAAAAGAAATATAACAAATCAAATACTTCTCAAAAGAACGAATGGAGATAAATATGACAAAATGTCATAGTTGCAGTGCCGACCTCAGCAAGATCTGTGCCGTCATCACACACTACTGAACTAGCATTACATAAACAGCACATTAGCTTAGTAGGTACTGGCCCCCCCTGACAGTAACGAATTATATTTGTGAGTGCAAGTATTAGCATTCGATATTCTTGAATTGTTCCGGTGCTTCCACAGTTTAGTTCGAGATGATATACAGAGGTTTAAACCTTGGGAAATGTGTGTCAACATAGTGGTCGCCGCCGGTGTCGGAGCCTGAGCCAGCTGTGAGCCATGCAGCCATCAACTGCACCGTCTAAAAAACGTTACACGTATATGCGTACGTACACAGTAGCCAGCGGCGGCCCCGTGCCGGGCACCTCGTCCCACGTGCGGAGCGTCTCTAGGAGCACCACGGCGTCGTAGCCACGCTCGTCCACTGGCAGTGGACTATCCAACAACAAGGGGATCCAAGCTTATCCAATGCCTCTCGCAACATGCTTTCGTCTCGATTTATAAATAAAGCCGAACTTGCCACCAAAGACACCGGAACGAGCCCGAGGGACGAGACTCCACGACGCCCCCACGAAGGTAACGATGTAAAACATCGTCATCGTCGAGACCGAGATGGTCAAGAGCTTTCACCCGGAGCCCTAACCGGCAAAGATATCCACAACAACGCCCACAAGAGGTAATGACACCCGCATGCATCGCCGCCAGAGCGCAAAGCTTTCGCTCGGAAAAACTTTCGCACAACGTCCGATGAGTCAGACCGCCCGCTAACCTCGAGAATGGCCTCTAGACCACGATTTGGGAGTAGCCGCACCACCAACACCAGGACCCGCGCCGTCCGCTCCATGCCATTCACACGACCAAGGAAAGAGGCCATGACCACTGCCACGTCGCTCGCCGTAGAGACACACGCGCAGTCCAACTTCATGGGTCGCCGCCCCGACATCCCGAACTCGAGTCCCATGAGAGCGTCAAAAATGCACCGTGAGCCCAACGTGTTGGTCGAGGAGGTCAGCGACAGATCAAGTCTGCGTGGGCGGCAAAACATGTAGTAGCCAATAGGAGGAGATCAGCCGTCCTCCTCCACCAAAGGCGGCCGCCGACCGGACGCAACAGGCAGGGCCTGTCAGTCCCCGATCCGGTCTAGATCGAGCCCCGATCCGGTTCAGATCAAGCCCGACTAGCCCCGCCGGACGCAGCGCCAAGGCCGCCATCGTTGCCATCTACCGACATATCCTCGTCGCCCCTACCAAGTCCTATCCGCCCAGAACCCGCCGCCATGCCCCTTTGACCACCATCGGAGGCGTCGCCGCGACAATCCACCAGCTCCCTGATAACCCACAAGTATAAGGGATCGCGTGTAGCCTTTTCGATAAGTAAGAGTGTCGAACCCAACGAGGAGCTAAAGATAGGATAAGTATTCTCTCAAGTTCTATCAACCACTGATACAACTCTACGCACACTAAACGTTTACTTTATCTAGGAAATAATACTAGACTATAATACGGGTATGAGAGATAGCTTTGCGAGATAATAAATGAAAGAAAGTAAATGTTAGTGCTGCGTGTGCAAAAGTGGTGGTAATTGTGGTGGCTTTGTCCAAGATTAATTAGTGAAGGTACTTGGTTCATTGTCTTCGATGCAGTTTTCTATGTGGGAGAGGCTAAATATACATGCACTCCACTACTTGGGATTACAAGTACTATATGATTGGATTGTTAGAAAGCATCCGCAAATACTAACAATGCATTAAGGTTTCCCCAACCATAGCCTTAAGTTCAAGGTCCTCTTACTCCCATACGTGCAACTAATCGGTTCGCGTTCTCAGGTTTCTGTCACTCCGGCAGAACTTCCCCCGCTTCGTTACAAATACTACCAACCCTAGGGTGTTTGATCCATGCGCGCACAAATATAATGGACACCAAAGGACAGCACCATATAGACATACAACTCTAATGAACCTCATGCATTCAATTAAGCAATCAAAAGACAAATAAACTACGGAAACATGATGTAAATCATAGGATAAATATTATAGCATCAAACACCATGTTTACATAGGACGGTACAGAGGTTTGTGGGAGGATGAACCACTGAATACAAGGAGGAGATGGTGATGGAGATGGCGGTGAAGACGGCGGAGAGGGGCAGCGCGGCGGCGCAGGGCGGCGGCGGCGCCGGCGGTGCGGGGAACTCCTTTCCCCGCCGCCGGCAAGCTTGGGGAGCGCCGCCCCTTAGCCTCCCTCCTTCATGGCTTCTTGGGAGCCCTCCCCCATGGAGATGGGATCCATGGGGGAGGCAAAAACGTGGCTTTTGGTGGCTGAAATTCGTGGGTGGAGGAGTCCTCCACGAATTAGGTTTCCTCCCTTTATATATCTTCTCGGATTTCCGTCACCCCCTTTTAGGGTTCCACCAAAACGGGCCTACAGGCCGCGTCCGAACTCCGATTGGGCTGATCTCGGGCTTAAAATCTTCGTATGGAAAATTGTGACAACTTTCGTAACAGCCAGGTCTCCATTGACGTCATCTTCGAGGGTCAAACTGGCAACTTCGTAAAAAGTTCTCAGACAGATTTCAGGAAAGTCCCAATTCGACTCCAACAAGGTTTCCTCTTGTATTCTTGATAATTTCTACACATCAAAGAGTAAAACAAGAACATTGTGCACTTTTGCAACTATTAGTAGGTTAGTCCAAATAAATAATAAACTTAATATAAAACAAGTGCTAAAAGCATAAAAATGGCATGAAACAATCAAAAATTATAGATACGTTTTGGACGTATCAACATCCCCAAGCTTAATTCCTGCTCGTCCTCGAGTAGGTAAATGATAACAAAATAATTTTTGATTGTAAATGCTATGATCAGGTCTTTAACAATTGCATGATGTATGGATAATAAAACTTAGCAATCATGTTTCCTAATGAAAAGTATCAACGAACTAAGAGCTTATAACATGAAATTTATAAACATCAACAAGATTGTAATGACCATAATAAAGCATGATAGAGTGGTATCTCGCTTGCCCTTAATTGTGGAGCAAAACATAAATGCCAAGGCACCTCTGAAGTTCAAGTGAAGACTAGATATAGAGATATCAAAGATAAAAGCATCATGGTTATACCTCAATTAATCGTATTCTGGGACAAGCACATTACACTAAGAACGACAGCTATGCTCTCGAAGAAGTGCTCAAAGAAAGGATGGTGACTCAACATAAAAATAAAAGATTGGCCCTTCGCAGAGGGAAGCAGGGATTAACACGTGCTAGAGCTTTTTGTTTTAAAAACAGAGGTAAAAATGTTTTGAGAGGTGTTTGTTAATTGTCAACGAATGGTAGCGGGTGAGAACAGTATTCTACCTGTCAAACGGACTTTTAAGAGCGGCTCCCATGAAGGACGTTATTTCTACCAGCAAGGCAGATCATCCCTCTTTCTCTTTGGTTTACACACATTCAGGTATTTCACTGTTTGTCATTGCTTACTGATGAATCAGGGCAAAAGTGTGAAGAGAATTAATTGGTTAAAGTTGTAATTAATTGGGACTGGGCACCCCGTTGCCAGCTCTTTTTGCAAGTTATTGGATAAGCGGATGTATATGCCACTAGTCCAGGTGTAAAAGTCCATTTGACAAATAGAATAAAGAATAACCACACTAATTCCTCATGAGCTAGTAAACATTGACACAAAAAGAGAAATATTTTGAAGGTTTTAAAGGTAGCACATGCAAATTTACTTGGAATGGCTTGAAATACCATGCATAGGAATTTTTTGGTGGACTCTTTGGGATAACTTGGTTTTAAGGATTTGGATGCACGAGCAGCATTCCCGCTCAGTACAAGTGAAGGCTAGCAATAGACTGGGAAGCGACAACCACGAGAGCGATAACGGTCATAATCATGCTTGCGACAAAATAAAATTAACGGAGGCATAAAAACGATACTAAAACTCTGAGGCAAAATAGATCATCAAGGCTTAATTGACTTTTATTTTTCAGTCATAACATGTGTGAGCATGTGCCAAGTCGATTCAAGTGAATTATTCAGAGGAGGATACCACAATACCATACCATCTTATGAACAGGACAATGCATGTTGATATCAAAATAACATAATATGCACTATTAGCTAGTTGAGACTAACCATAAGAAAACATAAACTACTAAACAGTATTATTCACACATCATTTTTAAGTTTCAACAAGTAATCCATTAACCAAGTAAACATTGAAAACAGAGGATAAATAAAATATGTGACGATCCACTTATTAATGTAACTGGTGTTTGATGCTAAGATAAATAGATAATAAAATACAGCCGCTTCAAGTTTAGTTAAGTTCCTATGTTGCTCAAAAAACAAAGTTTAAAGGTTTGCAAACCGTGGGGTTATTGATGAAGAGGGATGCGGGGACATCCCCAAGCTTATGACTTTGGTAATTCTTCAATATTCCATAGTTTGGTGTTCCTTCATTCTCTGTGAAAAAACTTCAACACAAAAACTTTCCCATTCTTTTCTGCGGTTAGACATTAGTACAATAGATAATATTTCCCAAGTGCTACTATTAAACCAAATAAAATTTTGTTTTTAAGTTACAGAAAGGTTGCTTAAATGGCCAACTTATAAATGAAAGGTAAGAACCATTAAAAATCAAATGAAAACGAAAAGAGGCCACTCTTGCAACAAAAGTCAGAATCTGTCCAGAAAAACAGCAGCTGGAAAACGCAATTTTTAGGTGCACTTAAACATGCCCGAAATTTTAGCCAATTTTTGTACATGCAGAGGATTAGGTGCTACAACATCAGTAATTTTTTCGTGATTTTTAGAGCTTCCAGTAAAATATGAAAAATCGCGCAATAAGCAGTAGATACCGAAAACAGAAAATCACTTTTTACATATGTATCAACTAAGCTAAATGGATAAAACTTGGTACTTTATTTTTGATAAACTAAGAAACCAGAGGCTAAGCAAGACCTAAACATGCTAGCTACAGCAAGGAAAACTCTAAATAAAAATCAAAAGTAAAACCCAAATAAAATTAAAATAAAGAACCAAACAAAGAAGCAAAACAAAAGAAAATATTTTTGTTATTTTGAATTTATAAGTGAAAGTAAAGAAGCAATCGAAACCAAATAAGGAGCCTAATAAAACTAAAGAAGGTAAAACCAAGACATATAAAAGCAATTATAATACAAGTTAAGACAATACATATCATGTGGACGGGTAATATAGAGTATGAACGAGACAACCTCATGTTAGTTGATGAATAGGGGGATGACTCGGGCATCCCCAAGCTTAGATGATTGTATCTTCTTGAATATGTTCTTGGGATGCACCTACACATCCCCAAGCTTGAGCTCTTGCGTCTTCTTATTCATCTCATATCACCATATTGATTAGATCTTATAAGCTACATCCACATAAAACTTCACAAAACTCATTAGTAGGGTTAGTACTCATTAAATAAAATCCACTCATGTTCAAGCATTGACAAGTTTTATAATTTTTACTCAACATTAGCCACTGTATATACTAAGGTGTTCATGATTTCCGTTGTCCGTCGAAAAACTAATGAAACTAACAACACCAAGTACAATATTGAATAAACAAAGAAATCTGTCAAAACTGAACAGTCCGTAAAGATGGCATTCAACGAGATAGTTAAGTAGCTCAAATCGAAAAACTTTAGTCTAATGAAAGAAAGATAATAATCTCAGGTTTATGCACAAAAATTTCAAGTCAAAATACTATTCTGAGATTTATCACGATTTTATTTACAGAGAAGCACAAAATCTGTCTAAACAGAACAGTCAGTAAAGATCGAATTTTTCGACCTATCTACGTACCTTAAATCAGAAAAAGTTAGTCTAATGAAAGAAAGCTAATAAGCATCACTTTGCACTCAAGAAATTTCAGATCAAGATCACGTTCTGGTGATTTTAAACATTTAATACGGTGGAGCACAGAAAATCTGTTTCTGGACAGCAAAGTAAAACTATCAACTTTCAATTAACTAAAGACTATATTAGCATTTTATTTTTATGTACAGAGGTATATACACAATATTTACAATATTTACATGTTTTTAATGAAAAGCTTCCATGGAAAGATTTGTTTTGGTTTCATAGGCATGAACACAAGTGTTCAAGGTCGACCCCCATTTAACCATTACTCATCTTTCCAATCACTTTTCTTTTTGAAAACGTTTTTAGATAACAACTACACCTAATTTTTTTTGTAATTCGCATTCCCTATCCATAGTAAGATAAAGAACAACTTAATACTGAAAATAAAAACTACTTAGAGATAAAGCAAACAAGTGCACACAAGAACATTAACCTACGCTATGGCTCCCCGGCAACGGCGCCAGAAAAGGTCTTGATAACCCACAAGTATAGGGGATCGCGTGTAGCCTTTTCGATAAGTAAGAGTGTCGAACCCAACGAGGAGCTAAAGGTAGGATAAGTATTCTCTCAAGTTCTATCAACCACTGATACAACTCTACGCACACTAAACGTTTGCATTATCTAGAAATAAAACTAGTAAATACGGGTATGAGAGTAGTTTTGCAAGATAATAAATACAAGAAAGTAAATGTTAGTGCTGCAGCAATAAAATACACTAAGTAACCATATACTAACAGTACCATGAGTGTGGAAAAGTGGTGGTAATTGTGGTGGCTTTGTCCAAGATTAATTAGTGAAGGTACTTGGTTCATTGTCTTCGATGCAGTTTTCTATGTGGGAGAGGCTAAATATACATGCACTCCACTACTTGGGATTACAAGTACTATATGATTGGATTGTTAGAAAGCATCCGCAAATACTAACAATGCATTAAGGTTTCCCCAACCATAGCCTTAAGTTCAAGGTCCTCTTACTCCCATACGTGCAACTAATCGGTTCGCGTTCTCAGGTTTCTGTCACTCCGGCAGAACTTCCCCCGCTTCGTTACAAATACTACCAACCCTAGGGTGTTTGATCCATGCGCGCACAAATATAATGGACACCAAAGGACAGCACCATATAGACATACAACTCTAATGAACCTCATGCATTCAATTAAGCAATCAAAAGACAAATAAACTACGGAAACATGATGTAAATCATAGGATAAATATTATAGCATCAAACACCATGTTTACATAGGACGGTACAGAGGTTTGTGGGAGGATGAACCACTGAATACAAGGAGGAGATGGTGATGGAGATGGCGGTGAAGACGGCGGAGAGGGGCAGCGGCGGCGGCGGCGCCGGCGGTGCGGGGAACTCCTTTCCCCGCCGCCGGCAAGCTTGGGGAGCGCCGCCCCTTAGCCTCCCTCCTTCATGGCTTCTTGGGAGCCCTCCCCCATGGAGATGGGATCCATGGGGGAGGCAAAAACGTGGCTTTTGGTGGCTGAAATTCGTGGGTGGAGGAGTCCTCCACGAATTAGGTTTCCTCCCTTTATATATCTTCTCGGATTTCCGTCACCCCCTTTTAGGGTTCCACCAAAACGGGCCTACAGGCCGCGTCCGAACTCCGATTGGGCTGATCTCGGGCTTAAAATCTTCGTATGGAAAATTGTGACAACTTTCGTAACAGCCAGGTCTCCATTGACGTCATCTTCGAGGGTCAAACTGGCAAACTTCGTAAAAAGTTCTCAGACAGATTTCAGGAAAGTCCCAATTCGACTCCAACAAGGTTTCCTCTTGTATTCTTGATAATTTCTACACATCAAAGAGTAAAACAAGAACATTGTGCACTTTTGCAACTATTAGTAGGTTAGTCCAAATAAATAATAAACTTAATATAAAACAAGTGCTAAAAGCATAAAAATGGCATGAAACAATCAAAAATTATAGATACGTTTTGGACGTATCACTCCCAACTCGCCCACCTGCACTGCAGGGAAAACATGCACCATCGTGACCAGATATCGGCCTGATGGCTGCATCAGCCTGCCCCGCCACGCACGGCCAGGGAGGGTATGCACAGGCACCAGCAGGAGCGACCAAACCGACCAAGTCAGCCTCGGCCCTGTAGGCCCAGATCGGGCCCGCAAGGGCCCATATGGCACACGCCGCCGGAGGCCATCGTGCACCTCGTTGTGTTGTTTCCCCTGGAGAAGCGCATTCGCCGCGCCGACCACCCAACCAACTCCGCCGCGACAGCCTCCCCGCCACCGGACCACGAGCTCGTCGCCACCAAGTCACACCGCCGCCAAGGAGAGCCGCCACTGCGCCCGGGCTCCCCGCGTTGGGTAGAGGTCGTCCGCCGCCGGCACCGCACGGGCTTTGCCCAGCGGCGCGTCGGCAGCGGCCGGGAGAGGAAGGAGGTGAGGGGAGGGTGGAGGCGGCGGGCTGTGGTGGTCTCGGTCACCCGCGCGGGGTCGACGCGAGACCTGTAGGGGGAAAGGTCCGCCCGTAAGAGCAACTCAATCTTATCCAATGTGACCGGACCTAATGTCCCGTTAAGATCCACATCCAGTCAAGCCCAGTGCAGTAGGATCCACTTCATTTCAGATCCAATGTCCATGGACGTTACAGATCCAATTCCAGGTTTTACATGGAGGCCGTCGCTGCCTTGCAGGTTGTGACTGGTTGCCTTGTACAAGTTCCCGGGATAAAGTTGGCATGCATAGATTGCTGCAACCTTACACGTAAAGATTGATTCCCCTCACTCTCCTTAGCCTTACTTTTAACTTTTTCCTTCTAATCAATACTACAATGCTTGATTCAAAATAATGTCTACACGAAAATGATGATGTAGTTTCATTTCACTCCTTCCTTCTAATCAATGCTACAATCGGTTCTGACTTTGTTTAACTGTTAACTTCTAATTTCGTGTTCATGTTTGAACCCTTTTTTGATGAATTTCACCAAATAAATCGTACACGCTCGACCGTTCGAAGTTTCTTTTGAGGAGTAGTTTTATCTCGTCCTTTCACCCAACTCTCGTGTTGTAAGTTTTTTGTTTCGATGATTGTTGATGAATAGATCTTGTGCCGTATGTATGTGTATTTAGACTGTTCTTGGGTACATGTCTTCTTCAACCTCTACATAGCAAGATCTAATAGATTGTGATGGTTTTCATGATGTGTTTGTGGCACTCCACCGCAACCTTGCCGCCGCCGATGACCTTTGTTGTCACCGCGCGTGCCCGTCGCAGTATTCGCCATGTATATGCCACAAGTGTGGTGGTGGGAGGTAAATTCACCTATATGGAAATAGGTGAGAGTAATCATCACTAGACACAAGCATGTCGTTTGGTGGAGCTGTATACGACGGGTTTAGCCTAGGCTCTCGTAGGCTGCCAAACGGCATGCACATCATGGCCGGGAGGGTGGTTTCGCGAGATCTGGTCCTGCCCAGCCTAGTCTCACACTGCACAAACTTGAATACAAGCTATCAAACGCGCCCTAGAATATTCCGTAGGTGTCGGGTGAGAAGTCAAGCCTGGAGAACATGGACGTGCTAAAACTCTAGAAACGCTCAATACTTTTTCTCGACAAAAAAACTAAAACACTGTATAGTAGGGCATCTCCAATTGTTTGTTGGTCCAAAATAGACACGTCATCTTCTAACTACTTCGATAGAGTATATGGTTTGTCCAATGAGAGGTGAGAGAACATGAGAGGCAATTTGCTACTCATGGTGGTAGCTACACACCATAGCATTATACGGCGATGTAGGCCATATATACCTGTTTTAGCTTGATATTCTGGTAGAGAACGGATTTTTGGTGTACAAAACTGGTTTCGGAATTTCAAAAAAAAAATTTTGTTGACTATTTTTAGAGTTGACTTTTTCGTTGACTTTTTTCCATTGACTAAAAAGTCAACAAAAAATATTTTTTTGAAATTCCGAAACCAGTTTTGTACACCAAAAATCCGTTCTCTACCAGAATATCAAGCTAAATCAGGTATATACGGCTTATATCGGCGTATAATGGCATGGTGTGTAGCTACCACCATGTGTAGCGGATATTTTCCCGAGAGAACATACAAGGCATTTCTCTCATTCTACATTGGAGTTTGTGTACAGTTTGTTGGTTCATGAACATACAATCTTCTTATCTTTCCCTATTTATACCATGTAAGGTTAATTATACATACAGAGTAATGGAAATATACTAGTACTTAATATTATTGTTTCATAGAAAATACAAAAGGTAGAAAAGTTTAGTAAAAAGTCTATTTATTTTCTCTTGCCTTGTATCTAGAAACAACACCATGGGATCATAGAGAACGCCAATTTATAACAACATGAGACATCACCAAACAAAGTGAGTATACGTGAAACTCACACAATGTCCCCAAGGATTTGCATTTATAGATTGGATCAATGTATATTTTAAGTACTATTTATATACTAGATCAGATTCCAATCCATTCCAATATAACATAAGTTCTATTTGTGGATCCATTGTCGGAAACCACCAGCGCCGCCTGCGCGGCGGGATCAACGTTAGCGTCGTCATCCATAAAGCGACGGGGCGACTCTAGGTGAGGGGAGAGAGGGCTTGACGAGCGTGAGAGTGAGGAGAGCGTTGGAGGCGGAGCTTGGCGGATGGGTTTGGGGGCGAGAGCATAGAGAGCTTGATTGGTTGGTTGGGACACTCCCGAGCCAGACCATTTTTATACAACCGCGGATCCCCTCGGAAGGGCGGCCGCGATCGAAGACGGCGGTCCGTCTCCTCTGCTTGCCACTTGTATAGCTATGCGTTCGCCGGAATCCCACTTCCTATTCTGCACCGTGATGAGAACGTGAAAACAATAAATCTGACCTATAAAAAGAATTCAACATGAAATGAACGGTTCTGAAAAGTAAATTCAGATATGACTATTTTGCTCAAGGTCCTACACATAAGTGTTGAGATTCCGCTGCCCAACATTCTTAAAAAATACTTCCTCCATTCCAAATCATAAGATGTTTTAGATATTTCAAGTGGAATGAGTGAATCGAACTGGAACACGCATGTTTAGATACATCGGAATCTAAAAAGGCTAAAATATTTTATATTTCGAAATGGATGTAGTAAAAATCAGTGTGCATTGAGGTGTTATGCCAACCTAACACTTAAATCCAACGTGGGCAAAATAACATGAAAAATGATGCTCCACTAGAGGCATTATGTATACAAGCTCATAATACTAGACTTGTATGCGGGCCTTGCCGCGTCATCTCCCTCACTCCGTCTTCATCCTTCTTGAAAGATTTGTTGTTCGAGCATGAGCATCGTGTGAGTTTGCTATCATACAAAGAAGAATTGACCCTAAGAAAATAAAATCCTTTACAAATACTAGTTCCTAGGATTCTTGCCCTCTCCTTGCTCCATATGTACTCCAATGGTGCAGTGACACCACATCATGGTGGACCCCACTTATATCTTATCTCCTTGCTCCACATGTCCTCCAATGGTGCAGTGACACCACACCATAGTTGAACCCACTTATATCTAACCTATACAGTTAGGCAGTATAATTTGTTGAATACGTACACATGCTTTGTATGTATCTGCCCAATTTCCGTTGAAATTTTTTGTATTCCCAGCTACACAAAACAATTGTGGCTGTGAAAAAGAAAAAATAGCTCCGATTCCCCTCAAAATACTAAGCTCCCTATGATTCTTATCCCCTCCTTAACTCCACACTTATCCCAATGGTGCGGTGACACCACATCATGGTGGACCCCATTTATATCCCCTCTCCTTGCTCCACATGTCCTCCAATGGTACAGGTAAACCACACCACGGTGGACCCCACTTATATGTAACTTATAGTTTACAGTTACAAAAAAATATGTTGAATATGTACACATGCTTTGTATGTACTTGCCAAATTTCCGGTGAAAAAACTCGTATTCCCAGCTACACAAAAAAATTGTGGCTGTGAAAAAAAGGAAATATAGCTCCAGCTCCCCCTCAAATTTCTCCTTTTTATATAGCCCAAAATACGAAATATTTTTTTTTACAAAACTTGTAGATCACGGACAATAGGTACATGTAGTTGTATGCTTTTTTTTTGCAAAATATTATAATCTAGACATGTCAGTTTCGATTTTTTGTGAAAGAAAAGATGCGGTGAGTTTGAAGCTACTGACACTTTACGACAACTCGTTCCCTTATCTTTACTCTGCCGCCAGCGCACCATTGCATCGCGCGGCCTATGCCACGCGACACCATTTCTCTCCCTCTGGTTACATCGAGCCACATTCTACCAAAAACAGCCATTCCGCTACAAACTTTCCCGTCTCTCCGCACACACCTTTGACTCCGTCAAGCCCCTAGGAATACATGGCACCTCGGCCCCCGATGTCGTGTCTCGTGTCCATTGTCAACTTATAAGCCACGTGTGTTCCTCTCCGGTGCAAATTCTGGTGGCCACCCAACGCCAGTGAGCTGAAATACTTCCTACATCTCCCGCAGTAGTTGCACATGAATACCCATGTCACCTCACGCATCGGCCGCCGATTCCACCGTTGCCGTTAGTGGTGCTCGACTAGGTCGTGGTGGCCGCTGCGGTTGAGACCATGAGCGACAAGTCGATAGTTAATGGGGGGTGGAAGGATGAGTTAGACGCCTCGTTGTTGGATGCCACTTAATTATTAATGAAAGATGATGTGTGTATTTATATGTGAACATTTTGTCTGCCCTATGTTTGCTTATTTCTCACTTACATTAAGAGAACGGATAATGTAAACAAGTGCATGTGTGTATTTGGTAGATGGTTGGATGCATACACTGAAAAGGACATGTGTGTCTAGCCTCAGTTGCACTCATTACAATGTAGAAAAGACATGACTCATGATTGTACAATGATAAAATAGCATGTGTTATTGAACGTGGGGCAAACATGACAAACTATATGTTTAAAGATGGGCATTCATTCATTTAGATATATACTCGAAATTATTGTTGGTATTCATGCCATTTATTTTTGTTTATATTTTTTATGTAATCTGGATCTGATTCACATATTAAGATGGCATGTAAATCTATTAACATCTCACTTTGCTCTTTTTTTGTGCATTATATAGTATTTATCGGTGGAATATTCCTCTGTTTACATAGTATCGATTATACCCGAATACCCGATTCTGATTTTGGGATAAATTATATCAGAAAAGTCTACTTAGTTTCATTACAATAAATCAATGACCTTGAGTATTAAGATAGCTAATCAAATCTTGACTAATCTATCTTTTGAGTCTGTAATGTTCATCATATATATCCTACATTGTCTATAGATTGTTAGAAGTTTGTTCAATTATTTTGTTGAAATTTTCATAGAACTATCTACACAATTTAACTTTAATGTCATTTAATAATTGTGCCTACATTGTCTATAGATTGTTAGAAGTTTGTTCAATTATTTTCTTGAAATTTTCATAGAACTATATACACAATTTAACTTTCATGTCATTTAATAATTGTGGCCGTATCCTGATCGTCTAACTGAGTATGTGAGAGCTTAACCTTTTTTGTGGGTCATGTGTTCTATATGTTGAGTGGTGTACTCCTAACCTTTACAACTGACATAATTGTGTTTGCTTCTCTACTTCTATGTGCTTATGTGTGAGGATGTTTGAGTGATCATTTTGCAAGAGAGTGAGCCGGTGTTACTATTTTATCCATTGTTACTACTCTTAAATATATATATATATATATATATATATATATGTTTTTCTAAAAAACTTTTTTGTTTATCTATTGTTGGTTATACTAAAGAGGGTGCGGCAACCCGTGTCTTTTCCTTGTAGTATGCTCCATACGTCCTCTGTTGTGTCTCCTCATATGGTCACTTCAAAGTACTAGTAAATATATCCTTACTTTTTGCCCTACATCTTATAGACTTGCGTCTAAGGGCATCTCCTATATATGTTGCAAAAGCTGGTTCTTCAAAACTCAAAATCGGATTTGTGAGTTTCAATTTTTTTTGAAAAAATCCTACATGTAAATAATTTCAATATCTACGAGTGTGCAAATTTTTTATCCAAAATTTGTATTATTTTAGCATACATGAAAAAGATATATCTGCCAAAATTTCAACTTCTTTAAACTGCGTACCGTTCACCACTCATACCACCCATTTGTTATTTTTTCCAGTCTAAAATACAATGAGTTTCGAATTGAAAATTTGCACACTTGTAAATCATATCACTATCTACATCTGAAATTTTTGAATATTTTGAATATTAAAAATACAAAATTTAAATTTCTAAAAAAAAATGAGCTATGTGTAGCTCACATAACTCGGGCTTGAAAAAACCACTTCCTATTTCTCTCTGCTTACTTTACGATACTAGTAAATCAATGATTAAGGATTGAATAGAAAATGCAAGTATGAGGGACCCATATTAAAACCCATGTGATATTCGAATATTATAGAATCTTCGGTGTCCTATACTGTAACAAGTAAGGTGTGTCTCATCTTATCACCTAATTCAGAAATAAGGATAGGAGACGGTCTAGTGCTTCACAAAGGTTTCTGCAGCATGGAGGGCTGATTATGCAAAGCCAGGTTCTCAGTTCAGTATGGCATCCACACGTCCGCGAGTACGCCCAGTAGGTGCCTTGTGCCACGCCGTCGTCGTCCTCGCCGTGGTAGCTCAATGGGGACATTGTCATCTTTTGCAAATTTAAACTGAATATTTCACAGTTAAAATTGTACTTTTTTGCTTCATTCTAGGACAGTTAAGGACAATGAAGACTTCGTTTTTGGGGCAAGACATGCAGAACAAAAGAACAAATACATTATCATATAAATTTCTTTAGTAGCAGGAACAGTAAAAAAAAGTGGCACACGTGTGTTCGAGTGGTCAACGATGGGGCTCAATAGACGTCAAAAGAGGGAGTGTGGGGAAAAGTCAACATTGAATCGTCTTGGTACGTGGTTGACATGATTTTTTTTATCTTAGGTTTGCCTCCTCTGTTAGAGGTGAAGATCTACTCATGTCGTATTGTGTACGAGAACTTGTCCTATCGGATCATGTCGAGACAGATCCCAAGCCATGTCTTATATAGTGTCATGACTAGGTTACAAATGATGGGTGTGATAATGTGTAATAAACTAATAATACTTCACTATCACCTCGACAATCGGAAGTTAATTACTAATGGTGTCGGCTAGTAATTCTACACTTGATTGTCTCGTAACGCCTAGTCTTCATTATGTGTGTCGGAACGGGTCATCTTCCAAATCGATGTTGTACGAGGCTCTTACTCCCTCCGTTCCAATTTAATTGACTTGCTATGCATCCAAATGCATAGCAAGTCAATTAAATTGGAACGGAGTGAGTAGTTCGTATCCTCGACGGATTCGGCATCTCATAGATGGGCCACATGGACTCATGTCGGTCCAAGGTGGAGTCTTCGCTCTAGTCATGGCTTCCTAGTCTCTTTGAGTTTTCACCATTTGACTTCGTTGGTGAATGTGTTTGCTGGGCCTACCTGGTATTCCACCTGGTTAAGGTCGGGTCCTCGGTAACAAAGTCTTGATGAGCTCTTCCTTGTGAAGCCAACAATCTTGTTGGTCCGTAGGTCGAGCTTGATGGAGTCAACGATCCAGTTGGTTTCAAGGTCAAACTTAATGGAGTCGTTGGGCTTGCCAATTTTGACTCCTGGATGGAACTTGAAACCCGCATTAACTTTCTCTATGGGAGACCAAAATTTCCAAGTGTATTAGTCGGCGGCATCGAAAGCTCCACCTTTGACATCATGCATGACGTCGGAGATTCACAACCGAGCAGTCATTCCATCTAACAGCGTGGTTTGACGGAAGTACCCGATGCTTAAGGCGTTGTGTGTGGTCTCGAGATAGCACGTAATCCTATCGCATCGCACGATGACTACACCTGATTGTATGTGGGGTCCTTTGTGGAGGCCGAAGCGGTTACTCCGCTAGTTGTGGGAGACTTGGTAGTTAGCTTCCGAGCCAAGTCTTGATCCATTTCGGCCTATATAAGACTAGGCGGAGCGATACTGAAAATTTCCCCTACTTCTCGATAGTCAATACCTCATCGTTGTTTTCTTCCCTCATATCGCTATTATAGCAACAGAGCAAAGCTTCTGCCCCACATAGTTTTCCAAACATGATGTCGGGTCCAATCGACATGTGGGGTGGCTCTAATGTGCCGCAGAGCCATCTCGGTGGATTTGCTCAGAACTTATAAGTGGCAACTGCCTGGTAGGGAGTTGAAGCCCAAATCGAAGAAGAGCGATCAAGTTATCTTCTCCGAGTTCATTCAGAGAGGGTGTCATTCCTGGTCAATGACTTTCTTCTTGTTCTTCTCAAACTGGCTCCAGCTTCACCATTGGCTCTGGACAGGAGATTACAGAAACTACACTCGTAGAGGAATGGATCGTTGGCATTGAAGTCCACAGTATGAAGTACCCAACTGTTCATGTAAGCCTCGTTTCAGTCTGTAATCTTTTCTTTATTCATTTTCCATTGTTTTTCCTGAATCACATTGTTTATATTTCCTTTACCAGATTCTCAAGACGAGTCAGAAGATCAGGACGAACTCGCCGTCACTCTCGTATGGGAGAGTGAGGACGAGGCAGAGCTAACTGGAAGTTCTGGTTCTACAACCCATACTAGTGAGGCTAGCTCATGAGGCACTATTAAGGGTAACCACCCTTCTAGCCATTCTACTATAGATAGGTTCTTGACAAGATCATGATTTTGTGACAGTAAGGACGAAGCAGAGCTAACTGGAAGTTCTGTTTCTACAACCTGTTTTAGTGAGGCTAGCTCATGAGGCACGGTATAATGACCCTTCTAGCCATTCTACTACAAGCAGCTTCTCGACAAGATCAAGATTTAGAACAGATTTTTTTTGTACTTGCAACTCTTGACCTGCAGTGGTTGTAGTTCGATGCGCAAAGATATAAAGCTTCGCAGTTGTGCGCGCGGGTCACGCACGCGAAATGCACGATGCTGGACGCTGCCTGTCTCGGTGTCTCTGCGAGACCGCGCACGCGGCCTCTTGACTTTTCCCTAGTCATTTGCACACACAGCCCCTTCATCTCTGACGTAATACACAACAAGGGCTTTACCCTGTTCGTGAACACGGGGTATTCTTTCTCACGCACCCGCTACATAGCCACGAAGCACACTGAAGTCCCTTTCCCGTTCATCCCCTCTCTTCTCCAGTGCGACGAGAACCACCCCACCTCGGCCATGGCAACCACCGACATCCGCCTCTCCATCGCGCACCAGACCCGCTTCTCCCTCCGCCTCGCCTCCGCCATCTCCGCGCCGTCCGATTCCAAGGGATCTTCCGCCAACGCCGCCTTCTCCCCGCTCTCCCTCCACGTCGCGCTCAGCCTCGTCGCCGCCGGCGCTGGCGGCGCCACCCGCGACCAGCTCGCCGCCACGCTCGGGGCCGCGGGTCCAGGCGACGCTGAGGGTCTCCACGCGCTCGCCGAGCAGGTCGTCCAGCTCGTGCTCGCTGACGCTTCCGGCGCCGGCGGCCCGCGGGTTGCCTTCGCCAACGGCGTCTTTGTCGACGCGTCGCTCCCACTCAAGCCTTCCTTCAAAGATCTCGCTGTGGGCAAGTACAAGGCCGAGACGCAGTCCGTGGACTTCCAAACTAAGGTGATTCTCTTCGTAGCTTAGCTTGACTAGCTAGTTCTTGAAACGACGGGAAGGTTCTTCAACAGAAAAAGAAATAAAGTAGAGATTTACCCATTATCTGTGGACATCAGTACCTGGTAGTTTATTTACCTTTTATTTTAACAGTTCGGCATGCCATTCTTGTTCTGAAGTTTGTGCTTATGTAGTTATGTTGGAGACAATATATGTTGACATTTCTCTAAATAATGACCATTATAGATTTTCCCCATATAATTTTTTGTAACACAAGAAGCTTTATTACTGTTGTGTATTTGTGTAGATACATGCGGATACCTAGCTATAGAGCAGTGCTGAAGCCTCTAGTCTTACGGTTATCTTAGTAGCTGCAATAGGTTGGACTGAATGGTCGACTGCTCATTCAAGCTTGTGCAATTTGCTTCTTCGTCTAGCTTAAACATGTGATGAACATATTAAGATCTTGCCCTTTTGTCCAACTTAATTATTGAAGTTGTAGAAACTAATGGAACTTTGGAAGTATTACTCTTTATGGGGTCTTGTTGCTTCTTGTATTTTTGTAGGGTATAGGCATATAGCTTGGGTGCTTCACTTAGTTTTGCACTTCTGTTCTTGTCAAATTGTGGTAAAAGCTACTCTTGAAAGTTTACCCTTGTTTGAATAATTTACACTTTGGACCTTGCACCAGTGTGATTTTGGGATAGCCAGACTGTTACTTTTGTGAGCAAATTTATCGTTTTAGAAGTGTAACTTCACAGTGTGCTCTTGAAGGCTGGGGAATTTTCTGATATTTATACTTTTAGGGTCTTAATGCTAGTATGCATGTTACATCATTAGGAATGTCTAGGGCCTTCCAAATTTGTGGGCCTGTGTTTATATGTTTTTCAATTAGGGTACTTATGTGGTTTCTCATGTTGAAAAGTTGTGGCCAAGTTCCTTATGTGATTTTCTTTTATTACCATTATGACAATTTCATTTGTAAGATGTACACAAAATCAACTCATGATTAAAATTGTCGAAAGACCAGTAGTGGTAGTGCACTGTGGTGCTTCTAAATGGTATCATGACCATTCAAATCACTATACTCATGTAAACTGTCTATCTTTGTTATATCGGAAAAAAACTGTCCATCTTTTGCCAGATGTATGTAGATTTTACTGTGGACATGTTAGCATGCTGTCTTGGATTCTCAGTCTTATTTGGAAAGAAATAAGTTCTGGTGGTCGAAAGTTCGGTGGAATCTACCATTTGACCTTTTTTTTTTCTGCAGTCCCTTCCTTTCTTTGCTTTCGTCATTCTAGAAACTGCAGCCAGATTATGTATTATGTTTTTTTTTCCAGTTGTGCTAAGTATTGATGTATTTCGCCCTGATCCAGGCTGCTGAAGTTGCTGGTCAAGTGAACTCATGGGTAGAGAAAATTACAACAGGTCTCATCAAAGAGATCCTTCCTGCAGGGTCTGTTGATAATACCACTAGACTGGTCCTTGGAAATGCCCTCTATTTCAAAGGAGCTTGGACTGAGAAGTTTGATGCATCTAAGACAAAAGACGACAAGTTCCACCTTCTTGATGGGAGCTCCGTTCAAGCACCGTTCATGACCACTACAAAGAAGCAATACCTTTTGTCTTCTGACAGCTTGAAGGTACTTAAGCTTCCTTACCAGCAAGGTGGGGACAAGAGGCAATTCTCCATGTACATTCTTCTTCCAGAAGCACAGGATGGTCTCTCAAACTTGGCCAACAAATTGAGCACCGAACCAGAGTTCATGGAGGAGCATATCCCAACACAGAAGGTTCCAGTGGGGCAATTCAAGCTCCCCAAGTTCAAGATATCATTTGGATTTGAAGCGTCGGATTTGCTCAAAGGTTTGGGTCTTCAGCTGCCATTTAGCGCGGAAGCAGATCTTTCAGAGATGGTGGATTCACCAGCGGCAAAGAGCTTCTACGTCTCATCTGTTTTCCACAAGTCGTTTGTCGAGGTGAACGAAGAAGGAACCGAGGCTGCCGCAGCAACTGCTGCAGTGGTCACACTTAGGTCACTGCCAGTGGAGCCCGTGAAGATGGATTTCGTCGCGGATCACCCTTTCCTCTTCCTTATTCAAGAAGACATGACGGGCGTGGTGCTATTCATTGGTCATGTAGCCAATCCCCTCGACTCTTCATAATGTGTTTTGCTCTGGATCACTGTCCTGGGAGCGGCCTGGTCTGACACTTGGAAGCTAAGGGGTTTTTACGTTTGATCATGCCGCCTGTGTAATTAATCCAGTGTATGTTTTCTATTTTCGAATAATGCCTTGCCTGCTGTACGAAAGGTTGTAGAACGACAATAATCCAGGATTGCTGTGGGGTTTTGTGCTTTGAGCTGCTTGAGACATGAGATGGTCTTTTAATAATTTGGAGATTAATCTGGATTGTTTTGTCAATCCGGATTTTGTTGTTGTGGAGTTTGGTTGGCAAGCTGCTGAGAGCGACGTCGTTGTCCAGTGGCCCTGTTGTTATCATGTGTCCTTTTTTTTAGTTTTGAATTGGCCATGTGTCCCTTTGACTGGGAGAGAAAGGACAGGTGGCGTCCAAATAAGCTAAAATCAGTTACTATTAATATGCGCCGCCCAAATTGCAGACCGTCAAAGCCGTTTATTGAAGTTGTAACCACTACTGCATGCTCGTCATTTATGCAAGAAACTATTCAACTTGTTTGCTTGCAGAATAGATTCACATATCTTCACATCGGGGCCTGTGTTTGGTTACCCGCACTCATTTTGTACATTTGAGCAACATGATCCTGATGAGTTTGTCTCGACTGATGCAGGCTTCGGGGCCATATTCAGTCGTTTGCGGTTAGGCACAATGGACTTGGCTGCATCAGAGTACAGTGTGACCCCTCGATTTGGTCGCTTGCACTTCGCCGTTTCGGCTCGTTTTGTGAAAGTTCTAGACGTTTGGTTATGTGCAATGCTCGTGATTTTGGTTGAGTGATGAGCTTATCAATCACTCGAACAAGAATGTCAATACAAATAGCACATCAGAAAAAACAAAGCAGGGTTTAATATATACCAACTCACCAAATATACATATGGAATATCAGTTTTCATCAAGTCATGTTAGCCAACTGATTGGATATAGGTCAGGACGTCACACAAAACACATCACCATCATCAGCTCCTCACAGGTAGTGATCGCACATGAAGAATCACGGCATCTTTCGGTCTCATTCGAAGATAGCTGATACCTTGCCTCGTGGTTGGAACAACGTTGTATTGCCGTGTCGGCCGGCAGAGCTCGGTGGCGTGGCGTCGTCTTCGCGGAGAACGCGTGTGCGCAGATGAACGGGCGTTGTGGTGCTATTTGGCACCATGATGGTGCCGGCCGCTGGCCCGACGAGGGTATTTACGTCGATCTACATCCTAGAGATTGGTCGATGGAAGATGGTGGAGACGACTTTCGTTGCGTCCACAAGAGGAGCTCTATCTAGATCTGGCATGTTTGTTTTTTATCATTGTGCTAGTTGGCGGTGCGTTATCTAGTTATTTAACGAATTCATTTTGTATGATCGTTGTAAGGCTTTTTCCAGTTTTTGTGGAGTATAGATGTTTTTAGTATCCCCTCCTATAAAAAGGACGTGTCCAGGTTTCAAGAACTTTCTTGCTCTGCCACTGTGCAGATCTGTATTGGTCGTAGCAATTACAACTGCACAGGAACATGATACATCGCTAGGCGTTCTTTATTTGGCAAACGCTGGATGCTGGACACTGCACTGTCCTGATCGCGAGACACGCGGCCTTCTGACTTCCTGTCGTCGTCAATAACAATACACTTCATCTCTAGATCAATACCCACGTATAGCATGCAGCCCTTACCTCTGTCTAACCCCATTTTTGTTCTTTCTCAGGCATCCGTTAAATAGCCACAAAGCAGAAGCACTTCTCGTTCATACCATACCCCTCTTCTCCAGTGCGACGAACCATCAGCTCGGCCATGGCATTCATCGACATCAGCCTCATAGGCTCGTCCATGGCAACCACCGACCGCCGCCCCATCAGCTCGGACGTGGCAACCACCGACATCGGCACCATCAGCGCGGCCATGGCAACCACCGACATCCGCCTCTCCGTCGAGCACCAGACCCGCTTCGGCCTCCGCCTTGCCTCCGCCATTTGTTCATCAAAGGGCTCTTCCCGCAATGCCGCCTTCTCCCCGCTCTCTCTCCACGTCGCGCTCAGCCTCGCTGCCGCCGGCGCTGGCGGCGCCACGCGCGACCAGCTCGCCGCCACACTCGGGATCGCGGTTCAGGAGACGTCGAGGGCCTCCACGCGCTGGCCGAGCAGGTGGCGCAGCATGTGCTCGCCGACGCTTCCGGCGCCGGCGGCCCGCGCGTTGCCTTCGCCAGCGGCGTCTTTGTCGACGCGTCGCTCCCGCTCAAGCCCTTCTTCAAGGATATCGCTGTGGGCAAGTACAAGGCCCAGGCCCAGTCTGTGGACTTCCAAACTAAGGTGATCCCTTTCCTAATTTCAGGACATCAAGTAGCTTCTTTTCTTTTTTTTGCGAAGGAGGAATTACACTCAGATCCCCGATCTTACAGATAGGTCCAGATACAAACAAGAAATTACAACAAAGTCCTCTGGCACCCAGCGACGAGGACGAAGACGGAGCTGCCGTTGACGCGCCGCTGCCCAAGCTCCCCACACCATGGTTCGTCGGAGCCCACCACGAAGCAGACGGGAAGTCTTCCGCACCGCCTCCGAAGAGGCTACTGCCGCCGCCGCCGCCACCGCTGCGAAGATCTGAAACCAACTCCTCCGGGAGACCCAAATTCAGATCCGCCGCTCCCAGATCTGGCCGTGGTGAAGACGAAGCCGAGGAGATTCACCGATCTCCGGGCTCCGGGAAGTCGAACGCGTGACGAAGATCCTCCGAGGAGCACCGCCGCCGAAGGGGCACCGCGCCGACACCAAAACCTGCACCGACAACTCCTCCACCTCCCAGTCGTCGCCGGCCGGATAACCACCATACTCTACCCTATGTACACACCGTGAGGCGGGCTTCCCCCACCCTCCCGCCGCCGAGGCAGCCGACGGAGGGGAAGGAACCCACGCCTTAACGGCGGCGAGGATGAGCGGACGGTCGACTCTCAAAAATCGCCTGTCTCTGGAACTGTAGCGGAGAGAAGGATGAGGACGACACTCTTTAGCCACTAAAAATCTATCAAGTAGCTTCTTTTCAGGACGTCAGTAACCTGGTAGTCAGTTTTGTGCTGACACGGGAACTTTCTCTGAGCATTGATGTATTTTGAATTTGTCCAGGCTGCTGAAGTTGCTAATCAAGTGAACAAATGGGTAGAAAAAATCACAACAGGTCTCATCCAAGAGATCCTTCCGGCAGGGTCTGTTGACAATTGCACTAGACTGGTTCTTGGTAATGCTCTTTATTTCAAAGGAGCTTGGAAAGAGAAGTTTGATGCATCTAAAACAAAAGACGACAAATTTCACCTTCTTGATGGGAGCTCAGTTCAAGCACCATTCATGACCACTGCAAACATGCAATACATTTCGTCTTCTGACAGCTTGAAGGTACTTAAGCTTCCTTACCAGCAAGGTGGGGACGAGAGGAAATTCTCCATGTACATTCTTCTTCCAGAAGCAACGTATGGTCTCTTTTTTTTCTTTAAAAACTATGATATCTCAAGCTTGGCCAAGAAGTTGAGCACCGAACCAGACTTTCTGGAGAAGCATATTCCAACACAGAAAGTTCCAGTGGGGAAATTCAATCTCCCCAAGTTCAAGATATCATTTGGATTTGAAGCATCGAATTTGCTCAAAGGATTGGGTCTCAAGTTGCCATTTAGCGTGGAAGCAGATCTTTCGGAGATGGTGGATTCGCCGATGGCAAGGAGCTTGTCCGTCTCATCTGTTTTTCACAAGTCGTTTGTCGAAGTGAACGAAGAAGGAACCGAAGCGGCCGCATCAACTATGGTAAGGATAACAACTAAGTCACTGCGTTAGCCAAAAGAGCCCGTGAAGATTGATTTCGTTGCGGATCACCCTTTCATCTTCCTTATCCGAGAAGATATCACGGGCGTGGTGTTGTTCATTGGTCATGTGGCCAATCCCCTCGACTCTTGATAGTATGTTTTGCTCTGAATCGTTGTCTTGGCAGCTGCCTAGCCTGACACATGGAAGATAAGGGTTTCCACGTTTGATCATGCTGCGTGTGTAATAAATCCAACGCATGTTTGTTTTCCGAATAAAGCCTTGTTTGATGTACGAAAGGTGCGACAATAATCCAAGATTTATGTGGGTTTTTGTGCTTGTAGCAGCTGAGAGTTTAAGTTGGAGATTACTCTGGGTTCTTTCGTTAATTCGTATTCTGTTGTTTGAGTTTGGTTGACAAGTTGCTGAGAGCGACGTCATTGTCCCATGGCCCTGTTGTCAAGACATGTGTCCCTTTTCTGTGAGTTGGATATGTCTCCCTTTGAAAGTCATGTGGCGGCTGAGATAAGCTGAATCAGATGGACTAATACGTACTCCTCAAAATTGTAAAATAATGTTAGCGCATACATGTGTCCCTTAAAGCTGTTTACTCGGATAAAAATTACCCGGCTCCATTTCCATCTCGCTGCCGCTTGGTTTGTCGAGCTTGGGTGTTTTTATCCCAGTCAGATGACTGGTTTATTCTGTTGTTGTTGTCTATTGACATGGCTTCATGGGGATTGTCGATTACAATGTTGTCTTCAACAACCCATTTTCCGAGTTATGGTGAGCAAGATCGCCAACATACCGTGGTTGTATTCCTAGAAAAGGGTGAGGCCCCCATCGAGACGTTTGGCTCGGTTGCCAATCTTTGTCGTGCGCCAGCCGTCAACTAATGTGGTGATTCAAATTACCTTTTACAGGTCTTCGAGAGTACTTCAGAAAATGAACTTTCCGATTACGGCATTAAGAAGAATTAATGATCATGATTTTTCTTCATCTTTGATTAGGATTTGCTTTATTTCTGTGGGTGTAAACATTGTTCTCGTTATCTAAGATAAACCAGATTCAATTTAAAAAAATGCCTCTTTTAAAAAACTTTTTTTTGTAGCCATAGACCTATAGGGCTAGGGGCGTTCTACCAACCCTCGAGCTCATGCGGCCGCTCGGCGGCGGCAAGATAACAATTTGTGTTAATGGTTCTTCATTGAATTTTTTCTTCTAAACATGTCATCTTAAATATGTTTCTCCAGATTTTGATGACAGTTCGATTTGACTAAGATGCTCTCACTTTCAAAAAACGTACTTTAAAATGAAAAAAAAATCCAAAGTTTTTTAGTTTCCATCTACACATCCTATGTGCGCACACAAAGTTGTATCGAACAAAAAAAAATTGTGACCTATGTAAACGATAAATTTTGGTGCTGCAAAATGACATTTCACGATATTTTTATGTTTTCACACAGATCATAAAAAACTTCTTTATTCACGAACGTCCGCACCTGGAATGTGACGATGGACATACAACATTTTCTATTTTTAAAATTGCATTATATAAGTTTTTAGTATCTCTGCTCCTTTACGTCAAAACGGATGTGTCCAGGTTTCAAGAACTTTCTGGCTCTGCCACTGTGCAGATCTGTATCGATCGCAGTTCATACATTTTTTTTCTTTGATAAAGTCGTAGTTCATAGGTGTGACACGCACGCACAGCTGCACATGAAAACGATATATATCGCTGGATATTTTTTTTCTCAGGCACCCGTTAAATACTGAAATAGCCACAAAGCAGCCTGAAGTCCTTAAAATTGCACTTCCCTCTTTTCTACTGCGACGAACCACCACCTCGGTCATGGGCTCATGGCAACCATCGACATCGGCCTCTCCATCAGTGGCGGAGGACGAGAAAAAATTGAGGTCGGGCGAAATGTAAAGCAAAATGAAAAATGATGCAAAATATTATCAGTGCGGTTCTTGAAATATTATGGATACTACATGGGCCACCCACATGTATACGGAATGCATCTACGACATTTTTCCAATGGTCAAACACCAATTTGTTAAAAACATCATGACCAATTTTGTTCATCCATCCGGTCATGTTTTAAAAAGATAACAGTAAAAACAATCGCGGACAGAGAGACCAGGAGGAGGTCAAACGAGGCACAGCCGCACAGGTGTAACGAAAGGTTTTTTTTTTAGCATAACTGAACGAATCTAGTTGGGCTAGACGCATTAGGGCTCCAGTACTCCTCCAACTAGGCCTAACAAAAGCCCAGTAGGCAGCCCACCTTTTCCCTTCCCCTTTCTTCTCCAAAATAACGATCTGAAAAAGAGAAACTGTCGGTGGACGAACTAGACGAACTCCATCTGGCTGCCGATGCCTTAGATGCCTATATATACTCGATTTTTTGGCAAAATTCAAGGTAGGGCGGCCGCCCCACCTTGCCCGAAGGGGTCCTCCGCCACTGCTCTCCATCGAGCACCAGACCCGCTTCGCCCTCCGGCTCGCCTCCGCCATCTCTGCATCGTCCAATTCCAAGGGCTCTTCCGGCAACGCCGCCGTCTCCCTGCTATCCCTCCACGTCGCCCTCAGCCTCGTCGCCGCCGGCGCTGGCGGCGCCACCCGCGACCAGCTCGCCGCCACACTCGGACCCGCGGGTCAAGGAAATGCCGAGGGTCTCCACGCACTCGCCGAGCAGGTCGTCCAGCTCGTGCTCGCTGACGCTTCCGGCGCCGGCGCCCGCGGGTTGCCTTCGCCAACGGCGTCTTTGTCGACGCGTCGCTCCCACTCAAGCCTTCCTTCAAAGATCTCGCTGTGTGAAGTACAAGGCCGAGACGCAGTCCGTGGACTTCCAAACTAAGGTGATCCCCTTCCTAGCTTGTTAAGCTATTTCTTGGAAGGCCTGAAACCAAGTTAGAGTGTTAGACCGAAGAAAAAGAGCAGCAAAGCTGGAATGAACCTTCTTCGATCTCATATCACGACCGAGCTTTAGTACTGTTATAGTGGTAGCTATAGAGCAGTGCAGAAAGCCTCCAGTCTTTGTCTTTCGGGTGTTCTAGTACATTGCAATAGGTTGGACTGAATAATGGTTCTAGCTTGTGCAGTTTCCTTCTATGTCTAGCTTAATTATGTGATAAAATTATTAACCTTGACATTTTTTGTCCAATTTAATTGTGAAGTTTAAGAAATTAATGGAACTTATATTTAGTAGCGTATTGTCATATAGCTTGGGGGTGTTTTCTTTGTTCTGCACTTCTTTCTTGTCAAATTATGGTAAAATATGCTCTTTAGATTTTACCTTTCTATGAATACTCTACACTTTGAAGCTTGCATCACTGTGATTTTGAGATAGCCAGACGGTTAGTTTCAGAAGTATAGATTTCAGCGCGCGCGCTCTTGAAGCCTGGGGAATTTGCCGATATTTATACTTTTAGCCTTTTAGGACCTTGATCCTAGTATGTATTTTAGATCATTAAGAATAGGAATGCAAGCGGGGCGGGATGTGGGACATTAGCACAGTAGAATGTAGTGTTAATTTTAGGACTGTAATGAGTTAATTATGAACTAATTGATGCGTTTTGCGGGAGAAGCAGGTGGCCGCTTTCAACCCTGATTAGGAATTTCTAGGGCCTTCCAAAATTTTGGCTTGTATTTATATGTTTGCCAAGTACGGCACTGATGTGGTTTCTCATATTGAGAAATTTTAGCCAAGTTCTGTGGTTTTCATTTATTACCATCATGGGAATTTCATTTGTAAGATGTACAAAAAAAATCAACTAATGGTTAGAATTGGTAAAAGATCCATAGTGGTATTGCATCCTGGATCCTGGTGCTTCTAGATGGTGCCATGCCCATTTAAATCACTGTACTCATGTGAATTGTTGTCGATTGTATGTAAATTTTACTACGGAAAAAGCTTTATGAAAATGTTAGTGTGCAGTCTTAGATTCTTAATATTGTTTGAAAGAAAATAATTTCTGGTTTGCTCAGAAATTTGGTGGAACAATAAGTTCATGGAGAAGCATATCCCGACACAGAAAGTTCTAGTGGGGAAATTCAAGCTCCCCAAGTTCAAGATATCATTTGAATTTGAAGCGTCGAATTTGCTCAAAGGTTTGGGTCTCCAGTTGCCATTTAGCGCAGAAGCGGATCTTTCCGTAATGGTGGATTCACCGGTGGCAAAGAGCTTGTGCATCTCATCTGTTTTCCACAAGTCGTTTGTCGAAGTGAACGAAGAAGGAACCGAAGAGGCCGCAGCAACTATTGCAGATATGACATTTTTGTCAGCGCATCGGCAAGTAGAGCCCGTGAAGATGGATTTTGTCGCGGATCACCCTTTCATCTTCCTTATCCGAGAAGATATCACAGGCGTGGTGCTATTCATTGGTCATGTGGCCAATCCGCTCGACTCTTCATAGTATGTTTTGCTCTGAATCGCTGTCTTGGCAGTGGCGACACATGGAAGTTAAGGGTTCTTACGTTTGATCATGCTGCCTGTGTAATAAATCCAGTGTGTGTTTTTTATTTCGAATAGTGCCTTGCTTGATGTACAAAAAGTTGTAGAAGAAAATTATCCAGGATTTTTGTGGAATTGTGTGCTTGGAGCTGCTTGAGACATGAGATGGTCTTTGAATAATTTGGAGATTAATATGGGTTGTTTTGTTAATCCGGATTTTGTTGTTTGAGTTTGGTTGACGAGATGCTGAGCGACGTCGTTGTCCTGTGTCCCTGTTGTTATCAAACACTAGTGGTATCGCCGCGCTCTTTATGTGTCAATCTGATCATGAACACTATGAATTACTAAAGAGAGAATACTCCCTATATATATAGGCATGCATGCCGTCTGCTCATAAAGCATGTCAGCTTCGAATATATAATCCAAATTTGGCTGAAAACGACATGTGTGTCATACATTTTGAGTAACGAAAGCGTGTTCCTTGCAGCAGATCCAACAGTTTAAACATCATAGAAGCATGTAATATGAAAAGCAAGCTGTAATCATGGAAGGAACGCATGTATGCATGTATGTATAGAGTGGATAAGTTGAAAGAAATTTTAGTGCCCTGGATCAGAAAGAAGACTGAAGTTTTTTAAGCAATTCATCCATGAAATCGTAAACAGAACTTTTCTTTTTGTAGGCATGCGATTCAGCAGCAGAAGGACTTAACATGTCACTTTATCCATACGACCAGAAACAAAGCACAAACAGTGAGGTTCAGTTAGTAAGAACAGCTCGCATTGAAAAGTTGCTATACATGCACAACGTCGACATAACACCCATTTGAAAAAAGATGCTGAGATCTAACTGAAGGAAATTTTATCGCAGCAACAAAAGTAACCAGTAGATAAGTTTCTCAAAAGAACATCTAAGACGGCCTAGCATCATTATGAACTCAGTAGGAGCAATACATGCAGCTAGTATATGAAGTGAGCAAGTAGATTGCTCATATCTGCTTCAACCTGAAAAGAAAAGAAAATAAGTATATGAAGGAAGCGATGTGGCAACAAATGAATGGAAAGCAAAAATACATGAAGTAAGAGCGTGCATCATGTAAAAATATAGCTGAGCTACATTGGTACATTCACTTAAAGCTTACCAGGCAAAGCACTCATACTATGCTTTAAGAGTAGGCCTAAACCTCTCCATAAAGAAGCCGCAAATTCTTCATGTCCTCTTCAACCTGAAGAGAAACAAAAATAAGCACATGAAAAGAATTATATAGCAGAAGTATTTTACTGAGGAATAGAAATGTATGAGAAATAAGCACCAGCCATGCAAGAAAATAGACATAACGTATTGGGAATTTTTTCTAAGACCTACCAACCACTTCGTCATAGGCATATTTTACACATGAGCAAGGATTTCCCCATAAACAATATTCCTAGTCTGTAAAGTAGGTTCTCCATTTTCATCAAGTGCAAGAACCTTGAGTCCTTCTCTGGACGTCACTCGTGATATGGCCACATACAATTGGCCATGAGAGAACACCGGCTTCGGCAAATAGACACCAACATTTTGAAGCGTTTGTCCTTGACTCTTATTGATAGTCATCGCATAACAAACACGAATTGGATATTGACGGCGCTGTAATGTAAAGGGCCATCTTCTAGCTGGTGCATATAAGACAATTCGTGGTATACATACATGGTCTCCAACATTGGATCCAGTGATAATTTTAGCTTCGAGAACCCAATGGCCCAGCCTTGTGACCAGCAAGCGAGTACCATTACAAAGGCCAATAGATTGATTAATATTTCGAAGCAGCATAATTGGAACACCTACCTTCAGAATAATTCTATGCTGTGGAAAATTAGGAGGCTCAACTCTGTGCAAAAACTCAGGGGGATATAATAAATCCGCATCTGCCACGTGATCCAATGTCTTGCAAATCTCATCACAACTTTCAAACACCACCTCTTCTCCTGGTACAGCACTGAAAAGCATATCATTAATGGAGTTGGCTATTTTGTTAGTTGGACATATTATAGCTCGCTGTGATAGGTACGACACATCGTCAAAATTATCCACAAAGCCACTGTATGTTGCATTAATAAGCGATGAGATGTAGTCAGATGATGGTAGCAATCCAATATCATACGGCAACGTAACCCATGATGGTGTAGATTCTCCTTCTCGGGTACTCATAGGCACCGATCCATCTCCTACCGCCAAAACCCAGCGTGCAAATGAATCTAGCTCAATCTTTTCATTTTCAGACAAATCAGGATTAGACAACCTCATGTTTCTTTCAAGTTTCAGAATGCTTACATGCTGCCAAAGAGGTGACATGATGAGAGATGAATTCACAATTTCATGCCTTGTTGCACCCTCCACAACAGGCAGCACCTGACGGAAATCTCCACCCAGCACCACTGTTTTCCCACCAAATGGAAGACCTCTTCTAGAATTGTCATCAGCAGATAGAACGTCTCTCATGCTCCTATCAACAGCTTCAAAACAACGCCTATGTGTCATTGGTGCTTCATCCCACAAGATTAGCGCTGCCTTTTTGACTAACTCAGCTAGATTTGTGCCTCGCGACATAGTGCACATGGTTTGCTCACCAATGTCAAGCGGGATTCTAAATCGAGAATGAGCTGTTCGTCCCCCTGGAAGTAATAAAGAAGCAACACCAGAAGATGCAACAGCCAAGACAATATGATCCTCTGCTCGCAATGCAGTAATGATAGCATTCCAGAGAAAAGTTTTCCCTGTGCCTCCATGTCCAGAAACGAAAAATAATTTTCCAGTTGGTCCAGTAGCAGCAGCAATAACCTGATCATAAATTCGTGACTGTTCCAGGTTCAGTTTTTCATGGAGAGAAGAAGCTGTAATTCGAAGATCATCTCTGTTATACTGCATCTCTTCAATGACTAACCTGTTGCCAAGTATTCTTGCACCATGCAAAAGGGTAGTAGATATGTTGAAACTTTCCAAAGAATAGCCATTTCTGCTGAACATAATAGAAAGCTCTTGCAATAGTTCAGCCTGTAAATATTGCGGAGGGACAATCAAATCATCATCTTTCAGAGACTGACGAATCCGAGCTACCAGATCATCTGTCATATATGTCGAATATTTATCAAGTAGCCTTTGTGCACTAATAACACCACAGAAAAGAACAACAGTCATGAATAGATGTCTTAACTGAAAAGAAGAAGCCCACACAATTGCTTCATCAAATAGAAGAAACCATTCATTATCATTGCCTACAAATCCACGAGCCTGGCAAGCTTCTTTGAAAGAACTATATAGGATACCATTATGACTTTTAAGATAAGCAAAGCTTGTAGCTCCTGGTACCTTTGTTAGCAGCAGCCGCAAAAAATAAAGCTCATTAGTTGTAGGATGACAATTGTAAATCCTTCCAATCGGCACGCCAAATCTCCCTTCCTTAACCCTTCTCTTCCATTTTTTAGTTTTACCATTCCATATCCACTTAGTTGGGAAATCAAGGTATGTCAAAGACCGAGCATCAGAATAACGCTGGTTAGCAACAAACCACTCTGTCAGCATCGTCTTGTACCTATCCGGACTGTCTACTATGTCAGCAAGATTATCATCCTCGCGGTAAATAACCCTGTTCAAATTAGGCAGATGTACTATTAGCCTTTCCACGGCTGGTTCACGAACATGTATATCATAAGCAAACGTGCGCCAGCATGATTCGCATGTTGACAGATACCTACAAAACACAAAACAGCAGAATGAATGTGTGGCTAAATTTAGAAAATTGAAACACGAACAGGTAAATGAAGAAATGTAACAATCAAAATTCAAGAAGGTATACCGGCATTTAGCATAGTCATTTATCTCGTTCCTCCCTTCAGCCTGAGTAGATGTGGATTCATACATAGAATGCAAACGCGCATGTGCCATGTCAGGGCCTTTAGCAAGATACTTAAATAAATATTTGAGAAGGTTCGTCTTGTTGCACCACTCCACATTGATATGAGCCTGAAACTTCTTGAGCAAGGCCATGTTGTACGGAACTATCCACCTGTTGTCCAATCGGTGGCCATTTTTAGTGACATAACGTCTATTGTTAGGACGACGGTAAACAGGAAAACCAAGTCCATCAATTGTTGTTTCTGCATTAAATTCCTTCGGATAATGCTTTGAGCATACACCATCTTTCATGCAGGGTGAGTGTGGGTTGTATGTACCACACGGGCCATGCACCATGAACTCTTCTACTAACGCATAACCTAGAGTATCATCGCGATAATCAGGTATTTCAGCTGAAATATAAGAGTCTATAGTCGTTGGAGTAGGATCATCCGTGTCAACTTTTAACCACACAAGGGAATGTATGTGAGGAAGACCCCTCTTTTGAAACTCAACTACATATAAATCTGGAGAAAAGAAGCAAAGGAAAATAAGCACTAACAGAGTAGCTTTTAGAACGCGAACTAATGAAGTACAACAGTACGTTAGCAGCGCAGTAGGTAATAAAATAACATGAAAAAGAAATAAAGCATTCATGCATCTAACAATGCAAACAGTTTGAAAAGTGTTGAGCAAACAAATTAAAAGGCAAAAGCACACAGCTTATTATGCCGAATAATTTATAGAACGTGACAGTACAGTTGCAAAGCAAAGCTTATTCACGCCACATAAACAGAAATTGCAAATCGTGCTGACAGAAACAAAATGTTAACAGAAATAAAGCATGAATACACAGCATACATAGTATTGTACAGTGAAGGACTGAGCAAGTAAATGAGGATAACAAAATAGCTAAAATAGAAATAGGAAACAACAACTGCGAAGCAGCTGCATTAATAACTTCGAGTAGAAACATACATGCATTCACAGGGCCAAAACATTTTCCCTTTCTAACTCCTTCTCTAAACTCATTAATCTTCATCTTGAACACCCGAGTTTCAATATCCGGCCTGTCCGAATGAATTTGCCCAGGTTCAAGAAGGACAGCTTCTGATATCTCATCCCACTTTGGATTGCACGTAAAAGTGACAAAAAGATCTGGAGCTCCATAAACACGGCAGATAGCCATTCCGTCCTGGTAGTTCTGAATCATATATCGAGGACCTCCTGTATAACTGGAATGCAACATATACTCAACCCAACATTCTTGCCAGTCGAAGTTCCTTCTCCAAGAGCATCAGACAAACCCTGGTATGTTCAGAACGCAAAGTATCTTGATTCCAAAAGTGGTAATTAAGCCTAGACGACTCCACACATGAAAAAGAATCAACCATTATCTGATTAGATAACCGGCCACAGCAAGTAAAAGGATTGGGCTCACCCTTCCGATAGTGAAATCTGTAGCAATAGTACTCCAGCATAGATACGTCCCGTCTTCCACCAGTAGCAACACCATCAACATGCTGATACTTAATTCCAAGATGAAAACCCATTGAGCCATGAGGAAACAGAAGCGGATATTGCAAAGCCATGAGTGAAGGATTAAGTGGCGAAACCCGCTGAAAAAAACCGGCATTCTTCTGAACAATTACATCGAACCTGTTTGTCTCCGTAGAAAAATCATCAACTATGAGAGCAGCAAGCTCAGGAGCAGCAGGCAAAGAATAACGGTTCCCATGTTCCCTCCCTTCATGACTATATAATTGAACAGCAACATCAGGACATTCAGGCGAAAAAGCCTTCTTTCAGCCATGCGGAATGTCTGCACAAGGGGATTATGTTCATCAAGCATGCTTCTCAATGAGTCAACAACATCACGTTCAGGCTGTTCCCTACGGGAGCGAACATTGCGAGCAGAATGGGCAGATTCTTCTCCAAATTCATCAACACTAATTGGATCTCTTCTCCGGCGCTGACCATGAGACCTAGAAGAGAAACGATCATCGGAAAGAACTGACTCAGAAGCATCAGCATCAGCAGAAGAAAAAATAGCAAGCCTGTGATCCAACTCATGTAATGTGTCAAAAATGTATAACTGAGCAAATTTAGGAACTGGATTATGAGAGGGCGGGAGAAGAGATCCAATCTGATGGCACACCACTCCACAGATTTTGAAGACATAAGGCCCGCCACCAGTATTCAAACTATCATCTATATGAACACCAAGGGACGTGAAAGCAAACATAGAATTATATTCTCATATCAAACGCAGAAAACGCTTGCAATCAGGACCACCATCAAATCTAAGCAGCTCCGACAAAGGTGATGGCCAAGCAGGATATATAGGCAAAGATACTTTCCCACGACGACAACATCCAGTATACACAGGACGTGCCCTCTCATGACTGGCATGCTTACAACGTTCCCAAAACCAGAACGAAGCCGCACAGCGTATACAAATATGATGAGGGCCGCCATAGTAAGAACGACCAGGCCAAGCACCTGAAACAAAAGGAAGACCCTATTATTGTTGTAAGAAAACAGAAAAGGAAGCGGAGGCAAGCAAAATGGAGAATTACGTTTTAATACAGCCACAAAGTCCCTCGACAACGGCAGGTCGACACGCCCAGGTTTGTAGCCAGCTCGAAGCAATGCCCGGTGACAGCGCAGAGCCGTACGCATCCGACGATTGTAGCGAGCTTGGCATGCAGACACGCAAGGGGTCGCGGGAACTATAAGAAAACAACAGGGAAAAAATCACAGAGCGACTAAGAAGCACAGGACGAATACAGACAGCCAAAAAACAAACAGTACAGAAGGTAATGGCAATACCTCGCGTCAGATAGTCCAAAGGATTAGCACCAGGAGGCAACGACGGCAAAGGATGAGCATGGCCATCAATATCAGAATCATTATCCTCAGAAGAATGAGAGGAAGTAGAATTCTCAGCCTCGAAATCAGAAGAAGCAGGTGGCAATCGAGTAGACTGAGGAATAGAACGATCAGAATCTCTAGTAGCTTGAAACTCATCAGCTGACATAGGAGCCCAGGCAGAGAATCCAGCATCAGGCAAAGCAGTAGGAACACCGAACTGACCTATGTCCTCGTCAGAAGAGTCAATCTCCTGAGGCATAAATATACCTACAACGAATAAGCGTCACTTAAAAAATATTCACGTTGAACACAGGTCAGACAATGGTAATAGTAACGCTAACATATTTGACTTCAACACAGAACATATCTAGGTAAACACGGATCTGTAGTTACTTACGCAAGACTGAACACAAGCATCAAAATCAGGGTGTAAGGAAGTAGACGTACTCCAATAATTTAGAACTGAGAACGAAATGAATAAATAGGGAGGCACATAATATATATGGCAGACAGTAGTCCATTGGAAAGCAAAACAGTACTTACAAATCTAAGCCAGCCTCAGTTTGGCAACAGAGACAAACATGGCAGCAGCCGATTGCCTTACAAAAGTTCGAACGAACTACTGTGCTTCAGGCACTATGGCCGGATAAACAGACACCAGTGAACCAAGCACAGTTAACAAATCGAAATCATTTGACTGCTACAGGTATAGAGCTTCAGAGCATGGACTATTGATGTGACAATGTCATAGATTATTTCATCATCCAAGATGATCTTCATGATATCTCGGGCGAAATCATTTATGCGGTAACAATCTATTTTGTAGGAAGATAAAGTATTGAACGCCATAAGTAAGCGTATTTTGTCTGTTTGCAAATTATGAATCGTAAACCAAATGGTCATGAATAAATAGGATCTAATTAGCTCGGAACTGAAGAACCAGTGATCTAGTTGGCATGCATGAGTGAAGAGCAAGGTTAAGCGAGAAGAAAGAGACTTAATCCATGGAGGAAATCAAGAGCATATTTACAACATACCAAATAAAATACTTCTAATAAAGAGATGCTCTTATTGACAACGGTTGGCTTGATATGAATAGGTCAATGAATGGTTATATTAAAAAATTAGTGACAACATGGAGGGATTCCCATCAAAAGAGGCAAACCATGTTTAAAAAGAAAAAATTAGAGAGCATGCATGTCTGGCCTTGAGTGAAAACACACTCAATAAGTCCTGCTATATAAGTAGAATGCAAATCTGGTCAGAGAAAACAAACTGTCGTGCCATATGGAGAAGCATATAGTAAGCAATAATTAAAAACTACATATGTAAACTAATAGGAGTGAACATAAGTGGAACTCCATAAAAGACCGAACCCTCCAAAGAGCAACTAACTGTAGATTAATATATGGAAATTGTAAAGGCTAACACAAATCAATGTAACTGAATACGCATACTCATAAGGAGCACAAACACAGCATGCTGCATTATCTGTGAACAAACATGACAACAACAACACTGAAAGTTAAAGGGAAAGAACAACAATGGAAAAGAAAAGTAAGAGAGAGACAAACAGTAGGACAAACCAGCAGAGGCAGTGTGAGCAGAAGCTTCACAATCAGAAGAAGCGTCATGAATCAGACGCTTGCCTAAACGAATTTCCCTCCTTCGCGCATCATCCTGAGTTGGTAGAGTGTCACCAACAGAATCAGTACGCAAACCTCGGCTCGTAGCAGGCAAATCCAAAGAGGGCAACGACCCATGAACAGCAGAACCCTCAGACAAAGCAACAACAGGAGCACCACCAAACTGAACATCAACAGAAGGACGCCCAACCGCAAACGAAGCCGGACGACCAACAGGAGCCGGCACGGAAGGAAAAGCGTCAGCAAGCCTGGCAATAGATAGCCTGAAAGCTGCATGAAGCAAACGTTATCAAAATATCTTCAGTACTGACTGATAAAGACAGTGAACAAATAAGCCATGAATATATCTTTTTACACGTCAGTGCAGCAATACTAACCCAAAGAAGATAGAAAGACATGATGCACATGGAAGCAAAGTGCATATGAACGATTGGCTGAGAAATTAAATTCTTATTCAGCATCAAAAGCAGAAAAATATAGTTCAATATTGGAATAAGAAACCTAAACCTTTTAACAAATGTACTCCAGGAGAACATATATAAATGTTTTTGGAAGAACATGGCTTAGTCAAGCTGATAAAAGTCCATTACAAAAGTTTTAGGAAAATTAAGAGATGGCACATGTAAGTTAATGGCGCAGCTATCAAAAAAAATCAACCTTCAACGCCATAATGGTAATCTAATCAGCTGACACAAAACGTACAACATAGTTCCTATAGTTATCTGAGTGCCATTTAGAGTTCATAAAATACCTAGATAGCAAGTAAGTAAGAAAAACATGTATTCAATTTGCTATTGTATGTACCAACCAATTGAAGTTGTTGTAAGCAGAAATTCAGCCACAAATAATGTATGCTGCTCGTAGCTTCTGCGGAGAGCTTTAATATCTGTGAACGACATCTACAACCCTTTGCAAATAAAGATGGCTCTCTTTTGAATACAGTAAAAGTATACAAAGCTAGTAAGTTCGAAACTGAATATCAGGATGCACTGCTGCTCAAGATGTCGCTGAATCGTTAATAATTAACTGTACAAAGTTATCTATTAGCAAACAATTAACGGCATGATGCACTGCTAGTCAGCACATCGCTGAATTGTTAACAATTAACTTTAGAAAATTATTATCAGCAAGCAAAACATAACGAAGCTAGAAAGTTGACCATGCTTTAGATGCGTACGAATAGGAGGACTGGCTAGAAGATGGTGGCCGGACAACCTTGAACACGTACCAGCAGAAAGCAATCGTGCAGAAGACACCCGCCGTACTCGAGCAGATAAAGAACCAATATGGCATTGACGATGGACCTCAGGCGCAGCAGAAAACGTATCTTCAGCAGAGCGACGACGCCGCACCGAACGAACTGACCCGGCTGAGCAAGGCTGATCAACAGCAGGCCGACGTCGACCATGGGGCATAGCAGACTGTGACGGAAGCACCGGCGACGCAGCATCGACGGGACGATGGCATCGCCGCGTCGAACGAACAGGCTCCGACGACCAACGGTCCGGAGGACGGCGGCGACGACGACCAACAACCTTAGGCGCACGGTCAGGCGGAAAATCCGCATCGGACAGAGCAGATAACAGCAGAGCCCGAGGCCGGCCAGGCCGCGGCCGCGGCAGAACAGAGGCAGCAACATCAGATGGAGAGACATGAACTCCGGGAGCAGCGAAGCCACCAAAATCACCGGCGGGAGGAACTCCCAATCCAAAGAAATCCGCAGGCACGCGGATGGAATCAGACGGGGAAGAATCAGCCGCCACATCAGAGGAGAGAGCCGCATCGGGGTGTAGCAAGAAGGAAGAAGGCCGAACAGGGCCCCGCCGTCGACGCCGCATCGGAGAAGAGAAGAGATGTCGCCGGGATGCGGGTGCAGGCCGCCAGGACGGGCGTGGAGAGGAGCGGGGGCGGGCGAGCGCAGTCGAGCGGGGGCGAGGCACTGGCAGGGACGCCGTGGAGTCGTGGAGAGAGGAGCGGGGGCGGGAGAGCAGGGGCGGGAGGGCGCAGCGGAGCAGGAGCGAGCCGCCGGGCGGGATGGCGTTCGTGGAGAGGAGAAAAAGTCCCGACCGCTTTCCTTTTTCTTATTTGCTTCTGCGTGGACTTGGACCAGATCCTTCTTTCTGGAGACAGCACGTATGCATGGATAGTCCGGTACGGAGCAGACGAACCAAACGGCGAAATCACTGCTGAACACTGTATATGCTACAGAAACTCGACCACCCCACAGCTCGCCGTTTTGCACGGCTTTGATATAGTTACTAGTTGAATTCGGCGCGGCGGCACGCCGCGACCTTCCTGATAATTTTAATGTATTGTATGTTTTAATGGAAATTCAGTCGACATAAACACAGTAAGAGGTGAAAACCCAGAGTGCAGTTGCATCATCTGGTGACCTAATCGACAAAGTCATGTCTTAGTTGCTCGATATAGGTCAGAGTCTGAAGGAAATGGAAATTAAAACCAACATTGGATACTACATAGCATACCATGTGACTCTGGAATCTAGAAAAATAAACCAACATGGGAGACTACATAGCAAATAAACTTACATCGGATAAACAAAAGGTCTTCCTGTAAATCAGAGAAGGCTCCATATGCCAAACAATATATATTTGGTAACAATGCATCATAGTGATAAAACCTGCACTATATTGATGTCTAGATAGGCATTCACTGCACGTATTCCCTATGCATCTCAATAAGTTGCAGAAATATCGTAGAGTATTTACCTCTGGTTACTTATATGTGGACTGGAATCCTAGTGCTCCATCGTTCACAGATGCTTATAAATAATCTTATAATTTGTGATAGCATGATATCAAGCCATCCATGCCCTGGAAATCAAGGAACAATTAACTTTATTAGATTCATACAGGAAAAGAAGCCATCAAAATGGATGTAGATGTCGTAAAGGGCATGAAGCAAAATTGGAGAGGCCATGACATTGTTTAGGTACCAAAATCTTGATATTTACACTGACATATTGATAAGATGATTATGGCCTACCCTGAAATTGTCAATAAAAGAGCATTGGTAAGACAAACCAATCATAGAAAAGCCTCTAAATTTGAACAGGTGAGAAGCAATGAAAATTAGTTGTAGCGGAAATGAACCTATCAACGTGAGAACCACAAAATTAAAGAATGCTCAATCTATAGACGGTGTGCTCAGTGTAAGACCTCATGCAGCAACTCATTCAGAGAACTATCAACCTATCTACATTCCAAGCTGCAACTAAATACAAAAGAGATGTGTGCAGTGCTACCAAGAAAATGCATGTAGACGCTTCTATAAGAAATAACATAGATATATCCTTCCTGAAACAAAGAAACTTCAGAAGTGATGTCATGTAGGTGAGACCAGGTCACTCACCTCCTTCCGGTAATTTCTTCGAGGATTGCGGCATGAAGGAAAAGGCAACATTCCATTAGGAACTTGGAACTATTGAACATAAAGCTTCGCCACTGCCTTCCCAACAGAGTTGTCCCTGAAATAATAGATAGATCTCTTGAACACATTTACTCAATAGGTCCGATGTTCATAGTGTATAATCTAATTCAGGGAGTGTCAAAAATAGTAGGCCTGAAACACAACAATAGAGTATTCAGGTTTAAAGTTCCAGTATGCAGGAAACTGAAGCAATCTCGTCACTGAAGATCAGATATTGTACCTTCCAATTTGTCTGAGGACCGGACAATGGTTGCGCTGTTAGATGGCACCCTCCATTGGGAAGAAGAGGCGGAGGTGGGCAGGCAGCTGCGCTGGTAGTCATCGAGGACGTGAACTACACAGGCGCTCCTCGATGGAGCAGAAGACGCAGAGGAAAGCAGGCAGCTGCGCTGCTTGCCAGCGTGCTCCTTGACGAACTGGGCCGAGCAGGGCCGGCCGGTGGCCTCCGCACCCACTGCTGCACCTCCGTCTGCAGCGTACACTACTGCAGGGTGCTCCTCCTTCCTGGTCCAGATGCGGAGGAAGAGACGATGCCGGAGTGGAGCGGGAGCGCCGGCGTACGACGGCACGGCGAACCAGGGCGCGGGAGAGGAAAAGGAAGGGTCCACCCGGACCAGAAGCTCACCAGGAGCGCGCGGAGACGGCCGGCAAGGGCGGGGAAGGCCGGACGTCGGCGAATCGTACGGCGGCGGCCGGTCTGGGTGAAGACGACCCCGGCGCAGGCGTCTCCGAGCTTCCTGACTCGCGATTCTCGACGAGGATGGAGAGGAGGCCGAGGACGTCCCGCGGGTGCTCTTCGATTTGACCGGGAGGGCGTGCAGCGGCTGCACGACGCGTCGGCGCCGCCTCTCGCCGTCGCCTCGCGCGGGAGAGAGACGGGAGGGGGGGAGTTGTGTGCTTGTTTTGCAGGGAGGTCCCTGAGGTTTGCACCATTTGTAAATAGGTTTGTTTGCTCGTTAAGTTGTGAACTGCGGAGCAAGCGCAGGATTTAGGAGGGGTGTTTTTGCAAAAGCGTCACGGAGATGCGCGCGGATCGTCCGATCAGGAAGCAACGGCGCGGATCGCTGCACTGTTCACACTGTAGCAGACTGTAGCTGCTACAGTGCCAGGGCCTCCCACAAATCGCGAAATATTCCAACTTTTATATACTTAGGAAGTAAGTAATGTGTCTCCTTTTTTTGAATTGGACATGGGTCCCTTTGACTGGGGAGAGAAAGGACAGATGGCGCCCAAATAAGCTGAAATCAGATATTATTGATATGCGCCGCCCAAATAAGCTGGAGTAAAATACCATTAATATGCAACGCTCGAAACTGCAAAGTAATGTTAGCACAAGTTGACTGTCAAGGCCGCTTTGTGAACTTACTACATACTACTACTACTACTTTTTTGTATACCTAACTTACTACTACTGCTGCATTCTTTGTGATCTGTGCAAGAACATATTCAGTCTGCAGAATACACTGAACCACAGCAAAGAGTCACGATGCAAAAACACATACAAACTCATCTGAATCGAAAGGAGGAAACTGACTCACGGTCTCACTGACACAAGATGCTGGAAATTATCAGGTTGCACAGATAACTGATCAAACTGGAGCAGCTTTTATTTGCCTATACATGGTACAAACTACAAACATTGACAGGATAATATAACTAAGTTACTGTCGCCCTTAGTTCAGGGGATCATAGACTCTGTTCCAGATACTATCATTTCTGACACTAAAAGAGATTGTCGCCCAGCATTACAGCAACATGATTACATTCAACAAGCTAAACCGTTGTACAGCACTGGAAGCACAGAAACCAACAGTCATAACAAGCTACGGATTGTAAAGCATGAGCACTGGAACTCGTGTACATATGTTCGTTTTGGGTATGTTGAGAGTATCTTGGTCATCTCGCAGGCAAACTGACTGTGAACACGGCACGGCCTCTTTGAGAGTATTCGTCACTGTCACATTGCATAGACTATCTCCCCGCTGCTCTCCACATCAAGGTCAGCGTCTGAATCGAGGTCTTCCATGTCATCGTCGAGGTCAAGACCATCGTTCAAGAACTGGTTGATTCTAGAACCAGCTGCCGGTATGGTGGCCTCTGCCAGGATCTGCATGATCTCGTCCATGCCCTGCATCGGTTGCTCGGGCTCCTCATACTGGCTGCTCATTGTGCTATCATCCACTAAGTCGGCTGGGAGATTCTTCAAGAACCACGGATGGTTTCTTATCTCAGGTATTGTGATCCTCTGTATGTCAGCACTCAGCACAATAGTTATTTATCTCAAAGGAAACAGTATGAAAAATATAGTGACTCAACAACACTACACAGCTAAAGAAGTACTCACAGTAGCAGGGTTGCCAACAAAAATCTTAGAAATAAGATCTCGGCACTCGGTAGATATGTGCACGTAATCTGGAATGGAGTACTGCACGCTCAATATCCTCTGGAAAATCAAGCTCATTATTTTTGTGATCGGAATGGAGATGCAGAATCAATTAAGATGGATGGAGTGGAAACCTGAATCGTCTTCCTGAAATTCTTAGGCTCGTCAGGATCCTCAAAGGGGTATGCACCAACTAGCATAACATACAGTGTCACTCCGCATGACCACACATCAGCAATCTTCATCGAGGAACAAGGAATTAGTACGAAGTCTGGCACCCACAGGAATATACATCATGCACCTCAGAAATGTAAATGCTTCGCAATGCAAATATGTCATGAGTAGACAGCACATCAGGATCAGGGGATCATGAAACTAGCAACATGGAATTCCAGTATGTACAGTAACATGTATTCCCCCCCAATACGTATGCATACCTTTCCATCATATTCCTTCTTGAGAAGAACCTCAGGAGCAATGTATGCAGGTGTTCCGACAGTTGATTTCGGCTGTGAGTGAAGAACCGATGACTGCAAAAATACAGAGAACAAAGATGAGCAGAGTAGCAGACCGATTCAGGAGGAGACAAGTTCCACGCATAACTGCTGAAAACAGAGCACTCCAATATGCGGATTACTGAAAACTACAAGCTGGCGAGAGGCAGAGTATCTTCTTTTGATTCTGGCAGTACCTTGGAATAGCCAAAGTCGCAAATCTTGAGGCGAGGAGCCGTGCTCCCATCCAGCAGGGTGTTCTCCAGCTTCAAGTCACGATGGCATACTTGCTTAACAAAAGACAAAACGATTTTAGTATCTGCCGTTCGTAACTGCACACCAGGCCACACCTACTGAAAAAGGAAAGAGTACCATGGAGTGGCAGTAGCTGACTCCAGATAGCAGCTGCTGGAAGAAGAAACGCGCCTGAAAGAAAATTCAACGCTCAGTCAGTCGGTTAGCAGCAGCAATCAGCAGTCCACGTATGCATACAGAAACGGAAAACGCCGTGGTGAGCGGACAGACCTCGTCCTCGCTGAACCTTCCGGCGTTGCAGATTCGCTCGAAGAGCTCCCCTCCGGAGGCGTACTCCATGACGATGGCGAGGTGCGTCGGGGTGAGGATGACCTCCTTGAAGCGGATGATGTTGGGGTGGCGCAGCGACCGGTGGTTGATGATCTCCCGCTGCACGTTCTCGTCAATCTGCGGGCAACACGCAGGCGCGCGCTTTCTGTAAAATTCCAATTCCGGGAGGAGGAGGAGGAGGAGGAGAGGAAAGCTGTGTACTTTAGTAGTACCTTCTCCCCTCTGTCGATGTACTTGACTGCGACGAGCTGTCCGTCGGCGCGGTTTCGCATGAGTCTCGCGACTCCGAAGTTGCCGGAGCCGATGTCCTTGACGAGCTCGTAGCGGTCGCCGTCGTGCATTATGGGCATGTCCATCCCGGGCCCCACCGTCAGCGCCGCGCGGTCCATCCCTTCCCCTTCCCTTCGCCGGCGCGCCTCCCCGCGAAGGAAGGAAGGAGAAGCCCTCTCGATCCCTGGTCCGCTCGACGACGGCTCGAGCTCCTCCCGTGACCTCGCGATCGATCGAAGACGCCTCCGCTTTTGGGGTTCTCAGTTAGCTGAGCTCGTGGATTCTGCTGTGGTTGGGGATTGGGCGGAGGAGAGAACCCAGCTCGTGATCCCTCGCCCCTTTCTCTCTCTCTCTATCCCCACCGCGCACGCTGCCTTTATTTATTTATAAAATCTACTCTCTGGTTTCTTCTCCTCTCTGTACCGGGTTGGCGTAGGCATGTAGGAGTAGGGTGGTGGGGGAGGGGAGGCGGAAAATATCTGGTGCGGGTTGGAAAGCGGAGATGCCGGAATGGGCTCAAGGTCGGTAAGTCCGACCGGCCATCGGACGGTGCTTCGGTGGGTCTGTCGTGAACCTTGGACGGCTCAGATGGGCACCGCGGGCAGAGGGCGTTTGGTTCTTTCCGCACCAGCCGTCGTATTGATCGGCCGGCTTGTCGTCGAGATGGTTCAATTAGGTCGGTTTGGTTTGCATGACGGGACGGGACGGGAAGAGAACAAAAGCGGGATCTTGTTTCTAGAGCGAGAATGTTCGACCTAAACGACATTTCTAAGATTGATTGCACGTTCATTCTTGATTCACTTAACCAAAATTATTGGAGTCGAAAATGATTGGGGGGAATTTGATGCCCACTAGCCGTGCGTATGTTAGAGCATCTCTAGCAGAGTCTGCAAAACGCGCAAACCCGCAAAATAACCGTCGGATGCGGTTTCGAAACCGCAAAAACACAAAGAACAGAACCCTCAAAACTCGCCGATCCGTAAACCATTTTGAGGGGGCCCGTAAATTTCACCCTCCAAACATTAAGTTCACAGATTTCGCGTCCGATTTTGAGGTGGCCTGTATCCGCGCTAGGCGTTGGCGGGCTGAATATTCAGCATCCGCCGGTGACCTTCCGCCGTGGACCTCGCCGAAATCGCCATCGGAGTCGCCGGAAATTCAAAGGCACTGGACAAGCATGCACTGTCCGCGCGTCGGAGGAGCTGGCCGGGATGTTGGAGAGGCTCCCGGACAAGCATGCACTGTCCGCGCGTCGGTGGACCTTCCGCCGTCGGAGGAGCTGGCCGGGATGTTGGAGAGGCTCGAGAAGGTCGCGGACTCGCTCGCCAGCTCCGTCTGGAGGCCGCTCTCGCCAGATCCGCGGAGCCCGAGCCCCCGCCCCCGAGGCAGCCGGTCTCCGCCGACGCCGCGGCGGAGGAGGCGGTGGCAAGTGGGGACCGGCGGGCTCACCAAGTACCTCGCCGTCGGCGACTCCCTTGGCCGCGTCTTCGTCTTCTCGGCGGCGGGGGACGCGCTGCTCGAGCTAGATGCCGGGGACTCGGTGTCCTCCTCCCCGGTGACCGCCCTGCTCGCGTACCTCTCCCCGCGCCGCACCGACTGCCTCCTCTTCGCGGGCTACGCCGACGGCTCCATCGCGGCCCACCGGCTCACCGAGTCCTCCCCGCACGGCGACGACTGGCTCACCCTCGCCGCGGCCTCCTCACGCGTCCTCGTCCGTGACCCTGCAGGCCGAGCCCCCATACCACCACGGCCGGCCTCCATGCCCGGCGGCGCCCGCCCTCCCCTAACTGAACTCCAGCACCGCCCGCCCGTCTAGCACCGCCCCGGGCCGCTGACTGCTCCACTTTGCCAGCCCAGCCCTGCTCCCCATCGAGCTTCGGCAGCGCGCTGATTTTGCTGGTCAGGTTGGGGAAAAGACGAAGGAAGAAGACAACCGAATATTCTACAGCATATTCTGTTTTACAGTTTGGTTTTGAGGTTTCTGTTCTGCGCGGCGTCGTTTCGAGCCAAAAAACACACGTTACGTGACCCGCAAAACAGTTTTGCGGTTCCACGTTTTGCAGGCACTGCTAGAGATGCTCTTAGCTCAGTCTGCGGCTGCCTGCCGTAATAGGTCGTGCTGGATGGACGGAAATGCGTCATTTGTACCCATTGTTATTTGGGGTGTCAGATATTCCCATCTCTATTGGGACGGTTGACTCAGCAACACACTGAACGATCGACACTATCTAATTTTAACTTTTTTACCATTTTTTCTAATATCGGCTAGGAACAAACAATTAATAATTAACACCGAGTTATTAGAAAACAAAATCAAAATCTCGGACCAAGTCCGGCAACCAAAATGCCAACCAATCCCGCAACATCACAATACAATCTAATGGCATAAAAACAAAAAAATCTTCACGATTCCCTACAAGTTTGAGCAAACCAAGCTTGTTGATCTAGCTCCATGTTGCTCGTGTCGGTGGACATGATCTTTCGCTTCTTGGCCATTTGCTTCGACTACGCTTTAATTTTTTTTGTTCTAATCTTTGTTGCTTCGATCTTAGACTTCTCATTTTGCATCTTAAAAATGGGCGTCCATCTATCATCGGTCTTTAGGTACCTCAGCTTATTTCGAGTTAAGCACGATGAGATCTCCTTTATGAAATTGGCAATTTATGTTTGCACAGAGGAAGATAACATCACCTTCCTTTGCGTTCTTTATCCCAGTTGGGTGTCCCGATCCCACCGACTACATCGACCTTTCTTATAGATTGAAGATCTCTACTTCAATCGCAGCTTCTAGCCGTTGATGCTTCAAAGAGTTTTGAAGTGTTTTTCACTTTTGGCAATCTTAAACTCCGGTACTAGCCATTGCCGCTTGACGCTTCAAAGAGTTCTGAATGGTTTTCCACGTTAGAGCATCTTGTAACTAAGAATAAAAAAGGCACACGACATTACATTGATCATGCCAAACTAAACATAATTTGACCATCTTAATAGATAGGTGTTAGTTTTGCCACTTCATTTTTTTGGACAATTTGATCATTGCGTCTCACGGCGGCAGCTTAGGACAAGACCGGTGGACGCACAGGAGGGGCGGCATAGGCAGCGTAGAGAAGAGCTGTGATTTGCGAGGGCGTCACAACGGAAGGGGATAAATTGGTAATATTTTGGCGGGCGGCAAGCGGCAATGTGGAAGGGATATGAATAGAAGAACTTGGCACCCAAACGGAGTTCATCTCATTTTTTTAAAGGAGTGCGGTAGGGGAAGCCTCTACAACGTTTTTGTTTTTTACGTCAGTGAGGACTTGAACCTAGGTGGTTGCATTGTGCATCCACTTGCCTAACCAAGTGAGCTTATCTCATTATCGAGATCGCTGACATGTCGTGCCCACCTGTCGAAGTCCTATGTGATGGGCATGTCCGTACTTGTCCGACACATGGAGGCAGCCTTAAAAGTTAGGGCTACTGATGGGGACTATCTTCTTGTCCGGGCCCCATGGGCCGATGAGAAGGCCTATCGGGGACGCCGGTCAGTGCACCATGAATCGGACTGGTGTTCAGCAGCACCGCTTTGATTTTTACTAGGTCTGACCTCTCAGTCCAATGAGTCCGATGTGACGAACGCATCTGGATGACTCCATGTCCGCTTATCATATGGGTTAGGATGACTCCAACGGGCCGACGCAAACATACGCGTGTTTGGTCCGCGTTTTGTCCGTTTGGGTCGACAAACGGACGCTCGTTTGGCCCATGTCCGTGTTTTCTGGCCACTGTGCCCAACGGGCCGACGCATTGTGTCCGCCCCGGCCAGGGTTTTGATCATTTTTTCCCCGGCTAGGGTTTTGATATCTGTTTTTTTGCCCCGCCAGGGTTTTGAACATAATCAATCACACCAAATAACACCAAACAATCAATCACACCAAATAATACAATCCAAATAGTTCAGCAAATATTTATTACAATCCAAATAATTCAGCAAATAATACAAATTGTTTCACAAATAACAAATTGTTCCACTCATAGTCTTACAAACCAAATAAATAAGAAATCAGTAGTTCATCAAATGGAACTACTGGTTTCCGTAGTGCTGCCAGAGATGCTCCACCAAATCATTTTGGAGCCGAACATGGGCCACCTTCTCACGAACGTCATGGTGGAAGTCGAGAACTGAGCAAATGTGGACGGTCCCTGGGGCTAAACCAACTCACCCTGAAACTGCCATGCCTGATCATGCATACCCTGATCGCGTTCATCCTCCACAATCATGTTGTGCATGATCACACAAGCTGTCATCACCTCCCACAGGGTGTCCTTGTCCATGTTCTAGCAGGGTGTCGAACAATAGCCCATCGAGACTGGAGGGCACCGAATGCATGCTCCACATCTTTTCTAGCACTTTCTTGTTCCTTGGCAAACTTCTTCTTCTCTCATCATTTGGATTGGAGATGGTTGTCACAAATGTAGTCCAGGTAGGGTAAATGCCATCAGCAAGATAGTATGGCTTCTTGTACTCCCGACCGTTGATCTCATAGGTCACCTCGGGTGCTAGGCCATTGGAGAGCCTGTTGAACACCGGAGACCGCTGCAGCACATTGATGTCATTGTGCGAGCCGGCCATGCCAAAGAACGAGTGCTAAATCCATAAATCTTGTGATGCCACGGCCTCAAGAACGACCGTGCACGCCCCCAACATGGCCCTTGTACTGCCCCTGCCAAGCAAATGGACAGTTCCTCCACTCCCAGATCTATGCTCCCAAGCATCCAGGGAAGCCTCTGGCCTCGTTGATGGACAAGAGTCGGGTCATGTCCGCAGCATTGGGTTCCTCAAGTACTCCGGGCCGAACACTTGCACCACGGCTCTGCAAAACTTGTACATTGCTTCTAGGCTTGTGGACTCACTCATCCACACGTACTCGTCAACAAGATCACCGACAATTCCATATGCAAGATGCGAATTGCGGCCGTGCATTTCTGATAGGACGAGAAGCCGAGGGCACCACACGCATCTGGCTTGCATATGAATTAATAATCAAAATGCATCACCCCCAACCGGATACGATTGAAGAATGATCTTCTTATCCGGAAACGGCGCCGAAAATCTTAGGAGGATATGTGGGTTTCACCCGACGAAAGTAATCTCCATAGAGCTGGACATGGCCAGCTGACCTGTTCCGGTCCAAGGCAGGAGAACGGCCCGGCAACGACCCTAGGAACACCGGCCGCATCCTCTCTATGTACTCATTGACGATGAGGGTGGCAACAAGGCCGTCACTCTCATCGTCGGAGGAATCGTCCGATGATGACTGGTACATGATGTAGTTCTTGTAGTATCACTCATCAGAGCTATCCATGGCCGAGTTCGTACCTGAGTTTTTTGCCGGGGCGAACGGCCGAACACCTTGCGGACGGCGTTGATGCGCGGGCGCTGCGAGAGATATGGCCGCAAGATTCACCGACCGTGGTGGGGAGGAAGCTGCTCCGGTGACGGCGGGGAAGAGGAGCAGCAAAAGGCGTCCCGGAATGGCCTGCAGTGCCAAATCGAGGTGGCGACGGCGGGGTGGCGGCGGGAGGGGCGAGGGAGGAGGAGGAGATTGGGGTGAGGAATGGTCTGATACGCGGGCCAGGGGCGGACTAGGGGAGGACAGAAGAGCGCTCCGCACGCGTCCGCGGCCGACGCAAACCTGGCCCAAATTTGGACCGAGAATGGGTCGCGGCGGACAGAAAAACGGATCTCGGTCCGTTTGCGTCGCCCGTTGAGCGTGTTTTTGGTCCGCGGATAGAAACGGACGCGCGCGGACTCGATGCGTCGCCCCGTTGGAGTCATCCTTAGATATGAGAGTTGTCGATAGGGGGATACTTGGACTAGGTACAGGGTCCGGTTGGGTCGATGTTTTTTTGTGAAGAAGAAGAAGTGGCCAGTTAAAAATGCTATAACCAAAAAGAGAAAGAAAAAAAACAGAAAAAAGGGAAAGGATGGCACACACGCGCGCGACGCGGTCGACTGAAGAAATGCAATTTCGGTCAGAAAATGAGAAGCCCTGGTCCGCGCTTGCCTGGGCTTGGGCTTGTTGCCTGTTCCTTCCTCTTCTACGAATCTTCGCCACACACACCCACACTGATCTGCGCCGACGCGGGTCGGCCACCTCATCCATCCCTGCTTACCTTCGTCACCCGGAATCCCGAAACCAACCACTTCGCAACGCATCCCACCGTTCCCTGGCGCGCGCGCTCTCTCTCTCTCTCAGCCGGGCTTCTCTTTGCTCGCCGGTGAACCAGGGGGGCGACCTGACAACGACCTAGAAACAGGTACTCCGATTCGGTAAGGTCTTGTAATAGTGAACAGAGGGAGTAGCATTTTTCCGTTTCTTCTTCTCTGTGGTTCTCGTTTCCTATTAATGAGCGTCATGCCAATGTTCCAAACCGCCGTACATGTTATTTTTTCCCTCCGGAAAATTCTGGGGAATGCAATTCTAGCAACGCCAAACATAATACGGAGTATTTGTCAAATCGGAATAACTGCCAAACAATATATATTCAGGTAGTTTGGGTACAGTGGTAGGTATTGGAGGCTCAGATTCCAAATAGGTTTTAGGTGTCCTCCATTCAATCTTTTGCAATTGGAATTCCCTGTATTAATCTAGTGGACCTTGACAAATGAAGGAACCTAATTAGTACTCCCTCCGTTCTAAATTAGATGACTTTCATTTCCTTACATGTGGATGTATCTAGACATGTTACATGTATAGATACGTACATATTTGGACAAATGGAAGTCATCTATTTTGAAACGGAGGGAGTATAAGCAAGGGTTTGGGTGTGCATAACGTAGAATGTAGCTGGCCAGATTTTTCCTTTTGCCAAATTGGGCATATGGAGTTCAGAGTTCAGACGTTTAACACCAAACTAGTTTGCCTCAATCCGTGGCCCACTGTTTACATTCTGTTTGTTTCCTGTAATGTGTAACAACAGGATTTTCAGTATGCAACAAATGGCGCTATCTGCGTTCGTCACAACCCCCTCCTCATCCTATAGCAATCATCTATCGGGCCTGACTGCCCGTCAGTCTCAAAGATGGTGTGGGAGACGTGTGCGTGGACAGGTTCGAGCGCAGGCGCAAGCAGGGTTGCAGTATAACAAGCTGGGAGATTCAGACCTTCTTATAAGCGAGATTACGCTTGGAACAGTATGTGCAAAGCTGCAGAAAATGTTGCTGTTTATGTTAAATTTCTGTTACACGCCAGGCTAATTCTTCTTTCTGTAGATGACTTTTGGAGAGCAAAACACGGAGAAGGAAGCACATGATATGCTCTCTTATTCTTTTGATCAGGGCATCAATATCCTTGACACTGCGAGATGGTCAGTACAGAGCCATGTATTATTTTCTTCCCTTTGTTAACTCTATTACCTTATCCCCCTGAAGTTCAATTCAGTTACCAACGAAGCCATTCGTGGATGATTGATCTTCTTTTTCATTTGTGCCTTCCTTTTTATGCCTTTAGTACCCAATTCCAACAAAGAAGGAGACTCAAGGGAGGACTGATCTATATATAGGCAGTTGGATGAAATCAAAGCCACGAGACAAGGTACCCTAAACAGGCCCAGTTATTTATCATGTTATTCTAAACCCATTTTCGATTTAGTTGTTCAAACCTTACCAGCTGTTTGGGTTGCCAAAAGTTACATATGTGTGAGACTGTGCTCTGTTTCATAATTTGTTTCTACATGTACATGATTTTTATGATATGCATACATCTTACGCGGATTCTCGTCCAGGTTGACATCAGCGTTTATGGTCTAAAGATCATAACGGTAATATTAAGAATAAATATGTTGAACAACAATGAGAAAATATGGGTCAGACTTTATTATCAACATACAATTTTCCCATCTGTAATGGCATGTTTTGAATGGTGTCACTGAAACATGACACTTGCACAATTTGATTCTGTACGTCCAGGTAATTCTAGCCACCAAAGTTTCTGGTTATTCAGAGAGATCCGCCTATCTTCGGGACAGCATTGACGTGTTGCGTGTTGATGCTGCCAACATCAAGGAAAGTGTTGAAAAGAGCCTTTCACGCTTATCTACAGACTACATTGACTTGCTTCAGATACACTGGTTAGTGTCTCAGTTTGATGATTATTCTTGCTCAGCATAATCTGCACACCTTAGTGCAGCTTGAATGTATGCAATCATTTTCAGAAGGTACCAATATTCCTTATATTAACTTTCTCAGGTGTTTGCTTGTTTATGAACATATTTTCCAACTTATATTTATCAAATTCATTAGGGATGAAATTAATTGGGTTATATTAATATGTTGTACTTCTTTTTTACTTAACGAGAAATTAACATGTCTTCAAATGTTTCTTTTATGTTTTCAGGCCTGATAGATACGTGGCAATATTTGGTGCATTTGGTTATGATTCGACCAAATGGAGGCCAAGTGTTCCATTTGAGGATCAATTGAAAGCTTTCCAGGAACTAATTGATGAAGGCAAGGTATTATTTTATCGAAATAACACGAAGTTGTAGTGCAAAAAAGAAGAAAAGAAAAACTAACAAAACCCTGAAAACTGAATAAAGTAAGATCGAGATGGTACATATTTACTCTTAACACGGAGGCATCTTTCAACAAAACGTGGTGCACTTATTTGCTCTTAATTTGGAGGCAGCTTTCAACAGAAAGTGGCACTTATTTTGTGAAATGATGAGTATATTATTTTTGGGGTAATAACAGCCATATGATTATTCTAGAGTCCATAGTTTATGAGCAAGGCAAGCGTTGCTCCTCGCCGTAGATCATTCTGGTAGTGGTATTGCTGCTAGTCTGAACTTATCTTGTTTGAGCTCCTCTTGCAAGCTGGTGTCACCAGTGTGAATCTGTGTCTAAGAATGCTTCCACTGGGTCTGTCAATGAAATCCTGGCTTAATGCATTGTTTCTGGAAGTGCCTTATGAGCATGTAATTGCTGTTTTTTTAGAGTCGCATTTGTGTAGTTCTCTCACGAACAAATTAAAAATGCAGTAAAGAATGCTAGATTATTAACCACTGTATAATTTATTTTTGTTGTCTCTTCTAGGTACGCCATATCGGTGTATCCAATGAAACCTCATATGGAGTTATGGAGTTTGTACAGGCTGCAAAACATCAAGGACTTCCAAAGATTGTGAGCATCCAGAACAGTTATAGTCTAATTGTGAGATGCCGCTTCGAAGGTGAAACAGATTGCATCGATCTCTTTTCACTTAATTCATCAAAATTCTGTCATGCCTTTGGTTCTAAAATTAAGTGACATCTTTTTTACTTCTCTATCAGTCTGCCAAATCAGTTGCCTACTATGTCAAATAAACACAAGCTCCTCCAGCTAATTTCCTTTCTTCTTAGATATAACTAACAAAAGTAACATTGCAAAACAAAAAAACTAATAAGAATAAAAGGAGGTCTATACGGATTTATAATGTACTTGTTAATGTCGTGTATTTTATTGAGGTGGTGGGATCAGAGTGATGACTATTGATTGTGTAGCAGAGTGTCCCTGATATGCTGGCCTTGCGTTTTGTTTTGTCACAGTTGATCTTGTTGAAGTCTGCCATCCAAATAACTGCAATGTTGGGCTGCTTGCCTACTCTCCATTGGCTGGTGGTGTTCTCAGTGGAAAGTATCTTGATGCTAACTCTAGTGATGCAAAGAGGAGCAGGCTGAATCTCTTCCCTGGTTACATGGAGCGCTATAATGTGTCATTGGCTAAAGTATGATCTAGAACTACGACTATATGAGCAACCATTGGCATTCATAATTAAGTTTGTCCGCCTCCCACTTCTGCGAGAGCCTGATAGCCGCTGTGCATTCTGGTTTACTTCTGATACTTTTTCTCCACAGGAAGCAACGGATGAATATGTCAAGCTTGCCAAGAAGCATGGGCTAACGCTGGTCCAGCTTGCCCTCGGTTTTGTGCGCGACCGTCCTTTCACAGCTAGCACCATCATCGGAGCAACCACCATGGATCAGTTAAAGGAGAACATCGATGCATTTACCAGTGCTCCGCGCCCTCTGCCACCACAAGTTCTCGATGACATTGAGACTCTCTTCAAGAAATACAAAGATCCAGCAATTCTCTAGATGTTCACTGTTTTATGCAAAGGACATCAATCTTAAAACCCAAAGATCGAGCAAGCGGACAAAGATTCTGCGATTTCTTTCATGTTCATAACACATCAATTCGTCTCTTTCCATTGACACTTCCTAAACGCGTGTGTAGCCTATACCTGTCAGCCTATGTTTTTTGTTTTGGAATATATGTTTGTATAGTTGATTATTACATATAGAGTCCTGGAGTAAGGAATGATGATATCTATCACTAGCTAATTATTCTCTGAACTTTCAAAAATTGGAGTCCTGGAGTCACCATTCTGAAATTGCTCTGGGCCAAGCACACGCTTAACCCATAGTTCTGAAAGTATCTAGTCTTGGGCCACCACTTTGCTCGCCTCAGCCACGAGCAATTCTGATAGCGAGCAAAATCCTAGATGTCTACCATCAGCTCGTCCTTGGAGAAGCAGAGCCGTCATGAATCCTCACCAAGCGTAGGGGCCTGGAATAGATATTGGGCTGAAGCAAGAGGTTGACCCCTGTCCAGCCGGCCAAGGAAATACCACAGACGGGAGTAAAGGCAGTGAAGGGAGGTAGCCCCAACTTCCCCCCCTCTCTCCCTCCCGGGTCGCACGCACGGGCGAGCCCGGAAGGCCGAACCTAGCTCTAGCGCCCCCCCACCTCGGGCTCCCCTGGCCGCTGCCGCTGCCGGCGATGGCGGTGGTGGCGGCGCCCGCCGCCAAAGGCGGCGGGCAGGGCACGGCGAGCCCTGGACGGGACTTCCTCGCGCGGGGAGGGATGGCTAGATGGGCGGCGCGCGGAGGCGATGCGCGACGGCGCACGGCGAGGGGGCGGAGGTTGGCCGGGTGGTTAGCGTGGAGGTTGCGTCGCGGCGCGGTGGAGCATCCGGAGGCTGCTGCGCTTCTCGCGGCAGCGAGGCTCTCGGGCCGCGGCGCAGGCCTCCTCGGGCCGGCTCAGGATTTGCTGACTTTGAAACCCCTGACTTGGAGGTCATTGACATGTGGGTCCCACCTACAGTGACCCCACATGTCGGTGACCAAAAGTCACCTGACTTTGAGGCTTCTAAAGTCAGCCAATCTGCGCCCCCTCGGGCCTGGAGGCGAAGATGGTGGTGCGGTGGCAGAGCCCCCGGCGCTAGGACTCATGGAGGCAAAACCTATTCATCGACCTGGTCGATGATAGGCAGCCATCGCATCCCCCTCGCGCGCGTATGGGCCTGGCCCATTATCGCTGGTTTTTTTCGTTTCTATTGCTTTTTTTTTTTGTTATTTATTGTTTCTTTTTCTTTTCTTTTTTTTGTTGTTTCTTTTTTCTTTCTTCTTTTACGTTTTTTCCTGTTTCTTTTTTCGTTTTTTATTTTTTGGCTGTTTCTTTTTTCTTTCTTCTTTTCAGTTTTCTTATTAGATATTATTTTGAATTTTGAATTTTCATTTTTGAAAATGTTCAAATTTAAAAAATGTTCATATTAAAATCGTTCAAAAAAAATCCGTTCAAATACTTATTTTTGTTCTCTTTTTGAAAATCGTTCAAAAATAATTTCTGTTCATACACTTTTTTCTGTTCGCCTTTTAAAATCGTTCAAAAATAATTTTCGTTCAAATACCTATTTTGTTCACTTTTTTGAAAATCGTTCAAAAATAATTTCTGTTCACAAACTTTTTCTTTTCGCCTTTTAAAATCGTTCAAAAATAATTTCCGTTCAAATACCTATTTTTGTTCACTTTTTTGAAAATCGTTCAAAAATAATTTCCGTTCATAGACTTTTTCTGTTCGGCTTTTAAAATCGTTCAAAAATAGTTTTCGTTCAAATACCTATTTTTGTTCATTTTTTGAAAATCGTTCAAAAATAATTTCCTTTCACAGACTTTTTCTGTTCGCCTTTTAAAATCGTTCAAAAATAATTTCCGTTCAAATACCTTTTTTGTTCACTTTTTTGAAAATCGTTCAAAAATAATTTCCGTTCACAGACTTTTTATGTTCGCCTTTTAAAATCGTTCAAAAATATTTTCCGTTCAAATACCTATTTTTGTTCACTTTTTGAAAATGTTCAAAAATAATTTCCGTTCACAAATTTTTTCTGTTCGCCTTTTAAAATCGATCAAAAATAATTTCCGTTCAAATACCTATTTTGTTCACTTTTTTGAAAATCGTTCAAAAATAATTTCTGTTCACAGATTTTTTATGTTCGCCTTTTAAAATCGTTCAAAAATAATTTCCGTTCAAATACCTATTTTTGTTCACTTTTTGAAAATAGTTATTTCTTCTCAGCACACCACACCTACATCGCATATCCCCTTGGTCTGTCCGTTTGTATTTTAATTACCATTACCAAATCGGCAAAGCCACATCCACCGCATCTACAAGTTTATTTGACCCAAAAAATCACAGCGCGCGGACGAGAGTCAGCAGAAGATTTCTTTCATTTTTTTGGAGAGAGAGAAGTACAAGTGAGCGAGAGACAGAAGCACACGGACGGGAAACAATCGAGGGGAAGAACCAGTGCTACGGGCCCTCTGCCCCTGTCCGGCCGGTGCGGTGAGGACTAACCGACGACGCATGGGTGTGAGAGGCCGCCAGTGGGAGCCTGGGCGGCGGCAGTGGTGGGGGGGGGGGGGGGGGGTGTGGAAATGACAAGGAACTGCAGTGACGGCGCCATTGCCAGTGCCGGGAAGGGAGGAGAGGATGGGATCCCCGGGCGCCATGGGGCCTTGCCGGCGACGGGGACCTGTACCTGGCGGCGGGATCCTGGCCGGGACCCCTGGGGCGTGCGACCCGTGCTTAGCGTCGCACGAGTCGACACACAGGCGATCCCCTCATGGAGGCAGCTGCGGCTGTGGAGGCTCCAGCATGGGCGGCTCGACGCTGGCGGCGCGGGCCAGATCTGGGCCTAGCCGGGCTTTATCTGGGCTTTAGGAATGCGGCGCGAGCTGTCACGGAGTTGACAGCTGCGGTTCGGCAGGCCTTGTCCGAGTGGGAGGAAGAAGACATGTGGGAGCTGCGGGAAGAAGGTGTGCCCTCGTTCATGCCGGTCGTCGGTGGTCCACGACGCTTCGGCTACGATGGTAAAGGCTGCGGCGGCGGCGGTGTGATCAGCATGAACATTGGTCCCAGTCTATGGGCAGGGAGGAGGTGCGCGGCAATTCGGACGAAAGTCCTGCCTGGCTTTGATTGCCGGCGACAGCGGCGCCTGTGGGCGTCGTTCCCCTTGTTGGAGGTGTCGCCGAGGGGAGCTGACACGTCCCTCGCCCTCACCCTGGGCTGGTAGATGTCTCCGGGCGAAAGCCGAGGTTCGTTGGACCGGCGTGATGGCGGCGTCCTCGACGTCGTCCCTCTGATGAGAGCATCGTGTTTATAGACACGACTTGGAGGTCGTATGCTGTACTCCTCCGGTGCTCGCCGCTATCCAAGGTTGAGGTGCAAGGGCGCTATGCACACAAACGCTAGCGTGTTCAAGACGACGCCTTTCTCAGGATGGACCAAGTCCCGCCGTCCCCCTCCTTTAGGATGGTGCGTTGACAAGGGAAGTCAAGATGGAGATGTTCTTCCTTGAAGACGGTGGCTTCGGTAGAGTCACGGCCTTGCTCTTAGTCTAGGTTAGGCTTTTGTGTGTGTTAGTTGTTGTGTGTGTCGGACTAGCCGGTGTGGAGTGGTGGCTTGGCAGTGTTGTGCGCAACGACTGTCAGTTTCTTATACTCAAACCTCTGCCTTCTGTACGCAACTTTAAAAAAAAGGCAGTGAAGGATTCCACCTGGTCACAGAGGGAGTAGTGATCACCATGTCAACGAGTAGTGAAGTGCGGCTCAAGACGGAAGAATTTCAGTTTCTTGTGCGGCATCATGTCAATGAGTGGTCTGTAACTCTGAAACCACCTACGAACTGTGGCCCTGATGCAAAACAATCTTGGCAGCGTCCACCGGAGGAGTGGATCAAAATCAATGCTGACGGTTCATTCTCTGAACAATCTAGCGCTGGAGGATGGGCATCATTGGAAGAGATAACTCTGGAGATGCAGTTTTTGCAGCAGCGGGACAAGTGGAATTTGCCTTTGGGCCATTGCACACTGAACTTGTTGCTGTTGTCAAGCCTATCCAGGTTGCAGATCAACTGGGAATCGGGAGACCGATCTTCGCCACTGATTGCCAGATGCTACGGACTGCCCTCGTCTCCATTGAATATGATAATTCAGTGCTTGGCCCGCTCATTCTACATGCCAAATACTTTCTCGCCTTGAACTTTATCGAGTTCAAAATTGACTACTGCCCAAGGGATTGTAATAAACCAGCGCATGTGCTGGCTGCATTAGGTGCAGGATTTGCCAACGGCGACCACGCGATGTGGTTGACAGACATCCCTGCTGATGTAATGCGTCTCGTGGCCGACGATCTGGTCGTGCCCCCAAGTTAATGGAATAGCTGTGTTCCATGAAAAAAAAAGTAGTGATCACCAGGATTGAGGCCACGAAGTTGCAAGTCATCCTAGTTTCTCTCCCTCTCTCATTTGGGAGGCAACGACCTAAAAACAGGTACACAATTCTTCCGTTTCTTCTTCTTCTCCTCTGGGGTTCTCCTTTCTTTGTAGAGTAAAATCCATCGGACATAACTGAACTTGAGGCCATTACTCGTCGTTATCACTGTACATCGCGATACGCACATTATGGTCATCAAATACACGCGGGTGTGTCATCCAAGGTCACCGGAGCCTGTACAGCGTCGTATTTGCTGACGTGGCATTACCTTGACCAGTCTCCCGCAGTGACGTTTTTGCACGAAGGCCCCTCTCAATTCTGCTTTTCTGTTCAATGTCTAGAGACACACAGTTTGGCCACTTTACTCAGACTGGCCGGTGGGGCCGGCTGGTAAGTGTCACCAAGCCACCTTCCTCCTCCTCCTCTCTCTCTTCCTCACCCGGCGATACGGCTCTGCTCACCCTGGGAAACGCATCCATCCCCTTCTCCCTCCACTCGACTCTCCCCTGCTCTCTGTTTTCTGACCAGTGAACCGCGACATTGAGCCTAGCTCGTTGATGCGCACCCGCTTCTGCATCTCCCGTGGAAGCCGCTTCTGCATCTCCCGTGGAAGGTGAACGAGCATAGCACAGCCGCAGGAGATTCATTTTTTTGGTCTGTTCGCATCTTGGTCTTGTGCTTAGTGTCTGGTTAGTCCAGCCGCAGTTCTTCGTGTGGCTACTTAGTACTTAGGGATTGGGAACGGATACACATGGAATGCAAGCGATGGGAACGAGCCTTGTACGGCGCACACGAGCTCTACCGTCCTCGACGGCGAGACGTACTCCTGGCAAGACGCGTGATGCAGGATGGACAGCACAGCGGCCATGGTGCACATCATGCTAAGGTTTCAAACCGTTCCCGTGTGATTTTTCCCTAAAGTGAGGCGGGGTTGACAAGGCCGTGCGGCGCCAGTGATGGGGGCGGCGAGGATTCGGCTCGGGGCTCTTACGCGGCGGCATGGAGGTCATTGCTGCGCTGGGCTCCACCCGCCGTTGTCCTGGTCGCTGGTCGGTGAGTCTCCCTGTCCCCACGCCCCTCTCTCTAGGCCGGCCTCTGGTAGATCGTGCTCCCCGTCGTGGTGGCGGGCGAACCGATCTGAATCTGGCCGTTCTGGGATTGGGGTCTCTTCAGTGGTGGCCATGGCGGGGGTGGTTCCTGGCAGAGGGTGGCGTGGAGGGTCTGCGTCACCGGCGGCGTGGTAGGGAGCGTGTCGTGACTTCTTCGAGGTGCTTCTCACGGCTTTATTAATTTAAAGCTAGGCTCTTTGAGCCTTTGATCTAAAAAAAGAAAAATTCCCTAAAGTTCTCGGGAATGCAAGGTTAGTCCAGGAACTCGTATGTATTTGTCAAACTGGAGAAGTAGTACGTACTGAACCCAAATAGGTTTTAGGAGTGCTGCATTTTTTTTCTATTGGAGGTTCCAAATTAATTTACTGGACCTTACTAGATCATGGACCTTAACTATGATTGCTTTTTTCTCTTATTGGATATATTTGCATATTGTAGAAAATGCAGTTGTCAGATTTTCTTTACCAACTCCAACAATTGGTTAGACACTAACCAAAAAAGGGTTGTTTGCTCGAATGTGGAAGAACAGGAGCTTCAGTATGCAACAGATGGCGCTACCTGCGTTCGTCGCAGCACCCTCCTCTTCCTACAGCCATAGCATATCGGGGTTGACTGCCCGTCGGTCTCAAAGATGGCATGGGAGAAGCGTGCACAGCAAAGTTCGAGTGCAGGCACAAGCCGGGTTGCAGTATAATAAGCTGGGAGATTCAGACCTTCTTATCAGCGAGATTACTCTTGGAACAGTACGTGCATAGCTGCAGATCGTGTTGCTGTTGTTGTTGTTGTTGTTGTTGTTGTTGTTACATTTCTTTCACACCCCGGGCTAATTATTTGTTCTGTTAGATGACTTTTGGAGAGCAAAACACAGAGAAGGAAGCGCATGATATGCTCTCTTATTCTTTTGATCAGGGCATCAATATCCTTGACACAGCGGAAAGGGTCAGTACAGAGCTATGCATTATTTTCTTCCCTTTGTTAACTCTATTGTCTTATCCTCTGAAGCTCAGTTCAGTTACCAGCAAAGCCATCTGTGAATGACTGATCTCTTTTTTATTTCCGACTTCCTTTCCTATGCCTTTAGTACCCAATTCCACCGAAAAAGGAGACTCAAGGGAGGACTGATCTATATATAGGCAGGTGGATGCAATCCAAGCCACGAGACAAGGTAGTCTAAACAGGCTTAACTGTTTATTATCTTATACTAAATCCGGCTGTGAATAGTTGTTCCAATCATGCAAGGTTGCTAGGGTTGCTAAAAGTTACATAGGCATGAAACTCTACTCTGTTAATTAGTTTGTTTCTACATGCAAGGTTATAACTCCGCCTATGTCTTCTAGGCATAGCCGGTCCCAAGCCCGGGTAAAGGAGGAGGGTTGTGATAGGCTTGGCGAGCCAACGTAAAAACTAGCCAGTCCCATGGATATGAAACCCATTTGGGCGAGAGTAGTACTAGGGTGGGTGACCTCCTGGGAAGTTCTCGTGAAAGGTTTCATATCTAAGGGTTGTGATAGGCTTGGCGAGCCAACGTAAAAACTAGCCAATCCTATGGGTATGAAACCCATTTGGGCGAGAGTAGTACCAAGATGGGTGACCTCCTGGGAAGTCCTCGTGAAAGGGTTTTATATCTAGCCTACCCCAACTTGTTTGGGACAGAAGGCTTTGTTAAGGTTAAGGCTACATGCAAGGTTATATATCTCACGCTGTTTTCCTGTCCACGTTGACATCAGCGTTTAAGCTCAAAATATCATATTAAGAATAAATATGTTGAGCAAAAAAGAGAAAATATGGCTCAGCCGTTACTATCATCCCACAATTTTTCCATTTGTAATAATGGCATGTTTGAATGGTGTCACTGAAACATGACAATTGCAGAATTTGATTATGTACGCCTAGGTAATTCTAGCCACCAAAGTTTGTGGTTATTCAGCGCGATCCACATATCTTAGGGACAGCGGGGAGTGGTGCGTGTTGATGCTGCCAATATCAAGGAAAGTGTTGAAAAGAGCCTTTCACGCTTATCTACAGACTACATTGATTTGCTTCAGATACACTGGTTAGTGTCGCAATTTGAAGATTATTCTTGGTCAGCATAATCTGCACATCTTGGTTCAGTTTGAATGCGAGCAATCATTTTCAAAAGATACCAATATTCATTATATTATCTTTCTCAGGTGTTTGCTTATTTATGAAATTAGCTGGGTTATACTGAGATATTGTACTTATTTTTTACTTTACGAGAAATTAAGCTCGCTTCAAATGTTTGTTTTATCTTGTCAGGCCAGATAGATATGTGCCAATATTCGGTGAATTTGTTTATGATTCAACCAAATGGAGGCCAAGTGTTCCATTTGAGGATCAATTGAAAGCTTTCCAGGAACTAATTGATGAAGGCAAGGTATTATTTTATCGAACTAACACAAAGTTATATTGCAAAAAAAGAACGGAAGGAAAACTAACAAAACCCTGCAAAACTGAATAAAATATGAAGGGCCAAATGGAATTTAACTAACAAAACATGGTACATGTTTTTTCTTAACACGGAGGCATCTTTCAACAGAACGGGCCTCGCGCAGATAATTCTGGCAGTGGTATTGTTTGCTGATCATTGTTGCTAGTCATAACTTGTCTTGTTTGAGCTCCTCTTTCAAGCTGATTTTATCGGTGTGAATCTGTGTGTAAAAAAGCTGCTGCTGGGGGCTGTCAACGAAATCCGGGCTTAATGCTTATTTCTGGAATTAGCTTATGAGCATGCAATTGCTGTGTTTTTACAGGCGCATTTTAGTAGTTCACTCACAGCATACGCAGAATGCTGTCAAGAATGCTCGATTGTTAATCATCATTGAATTTATTCTTATTGTATATTCTAGGTACGCTATATCGGCGTTTCCAATGAAACCTCTTATGGAGTACTGGAGTTTGTACACGTTTCAAAGCTTCAAGGACTTCCAAAGATTGTGAGCATCCAAAACGGTTATAGTCTAATTGTGAGATGCCGTTTCGAAGGTGAAACAGATGGATTGATCTCTTTACACTTGATTCATTAGAATTCTGTCGTGCCTTTGATTCCAAAATTAACTGAGCTCTTATTAACTACTCAAAAGTCCAGCAAATCAGTTGCCTACTATGTCAAATAAACACAAGCTCCTGATAAATATTTGTTGCCAGCTATTTTTTCTTCTTAGATATAACTAACAAAAATAGCATGGCAAGAAAAACCTAACAAGAATAAAAGGGGTATGTACGATTGCAATATAAATTACTTGTTATATGTTCTACTCCCTCGGTTCACAAAAGGATGTCTCGATCTAGTCTAAATTTGTATGAATCTAGACATGATTTGGTGTGTAGATACATGCAAATTTGGTCTAGGTTGAGACATCCTTTTATGGATGGAGGGAGTATTTCTTATTGAGGTGATGGGATCAGAGTGCTGACTCTTGTTATATGCTGGACTTGAACTGGAAGTTTTGTTTCGTCACAGTTGATCTTGTTGAAGTCTGCCATCCAAGTAACTGCAACGTTGGGCTGCTTGCCTACTCTCCATTGGCTGGTGGTGTTCTCAGTGGAAAGTATCTTGATGCTAACTCTAGTGATGCAAAGAGGAGCAGGCTGAATCTCTTCCCTGGTTACATGGAGCGCTACTACAGTGCGTCATTGACTAAAGTATGATCTAGCACTATGACTTTGACTAACCATTTCATATTTTTTTTCTAGATTCCTACTTCTCTATGGCCTTGATAATCGATGTGCATCCTGGTTTACTTTTTTTTGCCTTGGTCTTAGGAAGCAACGAATGAGTATGTCAACCTTGCCAAGAAGCATGGGCTAACCCCTGTCCAGCTTGCCCTTGGCTTTGTGCGCGACCGCCCTTTCACGGCTAGCACCATCATCGGAGCAACCACCATGGACCAGTTAAAAGAGAACATCGATGCATTTACCAGCGCTCCGCGGCCTCTGCCCACACAAGTTTTTGATGACATCGAGACTTTTTTCAAGAAATACAAAGATCCAGCAATTCTCTAGATGTTCAATTTTTTTTTATAAAAGGACATCCATCCATACAATATACAAAGATTGAGCAAGTGGATGAAGATCCACCAATTTTGTAGTGTTGCCTTGGACTTTTGCAATCCTTATTTAGACGAAAGGCCTAAATTAGTAGTCAACCACCTCAATATGAGCGAGAAAAACAGGACGATCAAATTCAGGGGTTGTCCCACACCTTGTGGATGGTGGGCTCTCTATCCTCTAGTATGCGGACAATACGAGCTTGCTCCCGAAAAGGGTAATCATATCCTCCTTTTCATCATCATTCGCTGCTTCCTCAACATAATCCAAAAGAGATGGTTCAAAGGAGATAGTAATTTTAGGTGGAGAATTCACCTTAGATGCCTTAGCCATAAGGCACATTGGCTTGGAGATCTTGTCGTCGTTCGGAGACGTGAAGAGGTTGCGCCAAGGAATGAGGAAGGTTGCCCATTGCAAGGACCGATATTCCCGCCCCACTTTCCTCTTTTTCATCGTCCTCGCCTTCGGACTCGTACTCCTCATGTGCAAAAGACACAAGAGCATTTTGAGGAGTTCTCTTGATGAAGTTCTTGGCTTGGGGGAGAACTTGTTGTTCTTGAGAATAAGTTGGCCACCATGGTCCTCCCTTCTCTCATATAAGCAATCAATAACAAAGTGATTGTCCTTTCCACACTTGAAACAAGTTCTTTTCTTCCTGGAGGTTGATTCCTTTGAGGGGTTGCTCTTGAAGTTCCTTTTGCCCCCAAACTTAGATTTCATTGAGAGCCACCTCCAAATCTTCCCCTTGTTCAATGCTTGAGCTTCTTTCATATCTTGGTTCTTCCACTTGAGCTTTCAAGGCAAGTTTATTCGTGCCACGAATTTGAGAAATGTGGTTCTTGGAGGTGGCCTTCAATGTGTCATGGGTAACAAACGTTGCCAAGATATCATTTGGAGACAATGATGGGTAGTCCGATCTTGCATGGATATTCATCACCATGTTATCATTGTATGAAACAATTTCCTTGGGGAACTTGGACTTGACCCATTCATCATCAAGATATTTTAATCCACTATCCCTCATGGCCACAACAAGCTTGGTGAGCCTCCGAAAAAGTTCGGATGGGTTCTCTTCTTCCAACATGATGAAGTTGTCCACTTGATGTTGGAACACCGCCTTCTTAGAACGTTGGCTGCCTTCATTTCCGTCATATAGGGACTCAAGATAGTCCCAAGCATTGGTGGTTGGGAGAGCTCGCACTTGATCTTCATCATCCGCGGTCATAGCCCTCTCAAGCATGAAGTGAGCGGTTGCATCAAGTTGATCATCAATCTCTTCTTGCTTGGTCAAGTTGTTGGGATCAACGGGCTTGTATCCACTCAAGACGATTCTCCAAAGTTTCACCGATGAGATGCGGAAATAAGACTCCATAGAGGCGATTCTACAAATTTCCTTTTTCTTTTAAACAAATTAAGGCTTTGCTCAAATATAAGTTCTCTAGATATGCAACTAGGTAAACAATCCTATATGATGAGCAAGATATCAAAGCAAGATAAGCTAGTAAAACAAGTAAAGGAAGGTTTTTTTTTTAGACGGCAGGCACCACGTGCCCAACTTTAACTTAATAAAGCCACAACAACGGCAGAGTACAGCATTACAGGTGAACACCACGACAGAAAGATTTAGGGTTTACAAGCCACTTGGCTGAAATATAAAGTTCTAGCGATGAAGCCAAAAGAACACTCAGGTTAAGACAACTGTCGGTGGCTTTGAAGATGCGTGGCAGCAAACAGGGCCCTAAGCTCCACGACCAGCACGTCCAGCAGCAAGGCGACCTCGGGCTTTAGGAGTGGTCTCCATTGCTGCAAAAGAGAGATAATTTTGAAAATGCAGTCAGCAGGTTGGTTAGGGAATTTGGCCTCAATAGTGTACTTGTTGCGAATAAGCCATAAACCCCAACAAACAGCCGCAAAAAGAACCCTGAGGACTTTGCGCTTATTGCCCCTATACCCAGCAAGCAACATGCACAGCTCAGCAAAAGAGCTCGGGTTCCAAACCACCCCAAGCTTCTCTCTCAAACCCGCCCACACAAATTTTGCCAATACGCAATTGAAAAAGATGTGTGACGCGTCCTCAGGGTCAACACAAAGAGCACACTGCCCATTGGAAGGCCCATGACGCAGAGCTATCTGATCGTTGGACGGTAACCTATCTCTGGCCAACTGCCATAGAAAAATTCTAACTTTTAGAGGAACCTGCGCCTTCCAAATGTCATCCACGTAACCCAGCTCCGGGTCTTGACATAGCTTTAGGTATAAGGATTTTGTCGAGAACTTCCCAGACTCCTCCAACGCCCAAGACACTCCATCTCTCTGGTCTGAGAGCTCAATCTCAGCAATCTCCTGAATCAGCTGAGACCACTGCACTTGCTCTACCGGGCCCAAACACCGTCTGAATCTAATGTCCCAGCCATTGGCTCCCAACAGCTGAGAAACTAAGGCCTCTGGGAGTAATGCAATGGCAAAGAGGTTGGGGTACCTGGCACTCAGGGGACCCGAACCAAGCCAAGCATCAGTCCAAAATCTAATCGCACGGCCGTCTCCCAGGGAGAAAATGACCCCTGCCCTGAAGATGTCCTTCACCCTATGCAGCCCATGCCAGAATTGGGACCCTCCCGCAGGAGTGGAGCCAAAGAAGTCCACCGCTCCAGGATATTTGGCCCTAAGCAATCTTGCCCACAACGCAGACTCGCTTTCCTCTGAAAACAAGCGCCAAATCCACTTGGCAATAAGAGCCTTGTTGAGCAGCTTGGTATTTGTAACCCCAAGGCCACCCTGACTTTTGGGTTTACAAATGTCCACCCAGCTAACCATGTGGTATTTACGTTTATTTCCTTTGCCTTCCCAGAAGAACCTGTTCCTATGTCTGTCAAAACCATCATGCGTGCCATCCGCCAACAAGAACAAACCCATAGTATGCAGAGGGATATTGGATAAGCAAGCATCCACCAGAGTTAGCCGGCCGCTGAAGACATGAACCTACCCTGCCACGGCTCCATACGGAAACCCACTTTGGCAACAACGGGTTCCAGATCAGCTATCGTGAGCCTCCTATCCGCCATGATGAAGCCCAGATAGATGAACGGAAACGCACCCTCTTGGCAATTGAGAACATTGGCCACTCTGGCTTGTTCTCGACTATCTCCTCCCATGACGATCACTTCACTCTTGTGAAAGTTGATTTTCATGCCCGACATGAGCTCAAAACAGATGAGCAAGAACTTCAGGTTGGCCAGGCTCTCTGGCGTGTTCTGAATCATAACCATAGTGTCATCTGCATACTGCAGATGAGTGACTCCCCCTGGGATCAAATGTGGCACCACACCCGCAATGTGGCCTGCCACTCTAGCTCTTGTCAGCATTAGATCAAGAGCATCAACCACGAAATCAAATAACAGGGGTGAGAGGGGATCTCCCTGTCGCACTCCTCGTTTATTGACAAAAAAAGGACCAACCTCCCCATTGACTGCAATAGCCGTATGTCCTCCCGACACCAGCTGCATAAATTTCTGCACTAAGGAGGGATCGAAGCCTTTCTTAAGGAGCACTTCCGTAAGAAAGGACCAGCTAACTCTATCGTACGCCTTTTCGAAATCTAACTTGAGCAGCACCGCTGGCAGATTCTTGGACTTGAGTTCGTGGACGATCTCGTGCAAAGCCAAAGGCCCTTCCATGATCTGTCTTCCTTTAATAAAGGCTGTCTGCGTAGAGCTGATAACCCTGTGGGCCACTGGAGATAGCCTCCTTGCCACTGCTTTGGCGACCAACTTGAAGATCACATTAATCAAGGCAATAGGCCTGAATTGCTTAATATTCACTGCACCTTGCACCTTCGGGATCAGAGACAGGATGCCATAGTTTAACCGGGAGATGTCAACTCTGCCCAGCATGAACCCATTGAGGATAGACAAAACCACATCCTTCAGCTTGTGCCAAAACTGTTTAAAAAATGCTACCGGGAACCCATCAGGACCCGGCGCCGTGTTGGTTTTGGTCTCCTTAAGCACTTCGTCAAGCTCCTCCATGAGGAAAGTCCTAGCGAGCAACTCATTCTCCACACCGGAGACTTGTTGCTCCCCCCTCCAGGGGTTAGGGACCAGAGCCAGCACCTGCGGCTCATCCGCTCCCATAAGGTCTCTATAAAAGCCATAAATGTGAGCCTGGATATCCTTCTGCGAGGACACCACGCCCTGTGGTGTTTCGAGGCTGAAAATTGAACACTTACGTTTCCTACCATTGGCAAACGCATGAAAATACGCCGTGTTCGCATCCCCTTGGAGCAACCAGTTCTGGCGACCACGCTGGCGCCAGTACTCTTCATCCCTCTCCAGAATATGCATCAGTTGCTCTTCTAGGGAATACCTCAGCGCCCAGTTATCCTCATCTAGCCCTGGGCCATCCGCTAGCCTATCCAATGCTTCAATCTGGGACACCAGATTAGCTTTACTGACTCTATCTTGTTTGCCAAGATTGGCTCCCCAGCCCTTGAGGAACTGTCTAGTTGCCGCAGACTGGGCGTGCCAAAAATCCACTGGGCCTCTGCAACTGACCAGCTGGGACGCAAACAGCTCCCACTTAGTAGCCAGCACCTCCTTGAAGCCTGGTATGGAGAACCACGATGTCTCAAGGAAGAATCTGGGAGACCTTCTAAACGCCTCTTCACCTGTATCCAGAATCAGGGGAGTATGGTCAGAGCCAATGGCTGCCTCTGCCCTCAGAGACACCAAAGGAAATTTGGCTTCCCACTCAGGGGAGACAAAAAACCGGTCAAGAACACTTCTCACCGGACTACGCTGTTTGTTTGACCAAGTATATCTAGCCCCATTCCTGGAAACCTCTCTTAAAGCCACTCTAGCGATGAAATCATTGAACAAGCCCACTCTGGGCCAGTTAATGTTTGCATTGTTCTTGTCCCGAGCACCTCGGATCAAGTTAAAGTCTCCTCCCACAACGAGAGGAACCTGGCATCTAGCAATCTTGCCTTCCAGTTCTTCAAGAAACTCCACAGATCGTGAGTGATCTGCTGGCCCATACACGCCAATGAACTCAAATTTGAACTTGGTCGCTCTGTGGAGAAGAAGGGCACTCAGAAAAAACACGCCCTGATCAATCTGGCCAACCTCAAACACCCTGTCTCGGAAGCCAAGAAGCATGCCACCCGAGCGCCCTTCCGCCGCTTTCCAGTGCCAAAAGAACTTGTCCCCACTCTCCAAACTATTCAGTTCCTGATCCGAAAAGTCCTGTTTCATGGTTTCTTGCAGAAGGATAATGTCTAACCGTTCTTTCCTTATGTAGTCTCTGATCTGGGTTTGGCGCCCTCTGCGCGCGAAACCCCTGGAGTTCCAGCCCATGGCTCTCATCAGGCTGGAAGCTTAGCAGCCCGTGCTTGGCGGGCAGGAGTATCTCTCAGGTTCAGTCTAGGACCCAGACTCGTCCCAGCTTTCGATGAATTCTTTTTACTCAACACTCGGAGCGCCGAAAGAGGAGCTAAAAGGTCAGCGTCCTCCAGAGAATCTGCTTCCTCTGAGCAAGATCCCAAAGTGGTGGTGGCAGCCACACTGGCTGCCTCCACCCTTGGCTCGCACTGAGCCGGTTCCTCTGCTGATGAGTCCTGAGCACTAGGGTTTTGCAGTTTCTGCTTGAGCAGTGCCATAGCAAGCGAAGCTTGAGCTACTTCTTTTGCTCGGATCAGAGACAGGAGTGAGGCTGGAGAGGAGCCCGGACGCGAGACAAGATCCACCCCAGAAGACGAAGCAACCTCTAACAGAGAAGCATCCGGAATGGAATCAAGGACAACAAATTCAGAAGAAAGGTTACCGGACAAACCTGCATCCTTCAACGCCGCACGGCGAGAGACCTTGAGCATGATTGGCTCCGCCGCCGCAACCTTGCCCCTGTCACTGCGCCGAGTGCCCGAGATAGGCGACGCCACCAGCCTCGCGCGCTTGGAGCTGGCAGGAGTTGCGTGAACCAGCGAGTCTGCCTGGGGAAGTGCAGGATCAGAACTTGGAGGGTTGTCCACCTCCCCATCTTGCTTCTTCTTCAGCCTAGCCACCTTGGCAGAGAGCGTCTCAGTGTCAAACGCCCAGTCAGTGGGGCTCTCCCACCCAATCTCCACACGATCAGCATCCCCCAACTTCGACCTTTTCAAGAGCGACGGAGAGAGAGGAGGAGTTCTCTCAGCCGACGGGACAGGCACTGGGGATGTTGAGCGAGATGGGGACGAGACTGCGGGGAGATTAAGCTCCGCTGCCCCACTCAGGTTGGAACCATATTGGTCAAGGTTGAAAGGAATCGGCTTGAGAGACTTCGACGGCACCGAGGCAGGCTTTGAGATGGATCGATCCACATGGGCGGGAAGCGGCACACTGCTGCTACCCACCGAGGTTTTCATTTGAGCCGGCCCCAAGTGCACAACTTGGGTCGCCACCGCAGGAGCAGCTGCCTGAGCTTGAGACGTCTTGCGAGGCGGAGACTTTGATTTTGGAGGAGCAGACTTGCTTGCATTCTTCTCAATATCTTTCCCATAGCTCGGGGCCCTCCTCCAGTTCATGTCATCTCTGCTAGGCTCATCAGTTTCGTTACCTCCATCCTCATCAGAATCCTTGCGGGAAGGAGGAGGAGGGGGAGGAGGGGGCGACGGGTTGGAAGGGCCCGGACGACTGACCGGCTCCACCTCAATGTTGATGCGAAACCCTTCCAAACCTTCAAACAGCACCACGCTCGAGGGCATCTTGGACGGTGCATGACAGTGGAGCAGCATGCGAATCGGACCGTCAGGCACCTCCAAGGTTTCTTCATCCACCATTCTGGGCCTCCCGAGCATTCTCAGCGCCACCAACAGCAGCTCCTGGTTGCGCAGGCACGGCGGGACACCAGAGAGCAGCAACCAGATCTTCGTCAGTCTTTCAGCAGCGTGGGGATTGTATTGCGCATCGACGACCTGCACCGCCAGCTTGCTCACTGGCAGGTTCACCTCACCCAGGTTTTTGCAGAGATTCAGACTTGTTGCATTGGGGAACACCAACAGGAATTCCGTTGGCGACCACTGTCGCACTTGCCAGTCCCAGTTGGGCTCAACGAGCTTCTTCATATCTTGAGTCAGCAGCTCCACAGAGAGCTTGTTCACCTTGGCAATCACCATCGCCGAGTTTGGAGGGTGAGCCGCACTGGCCAAACCCTCGCCTCCTTGCACCTCCAGGGAATGAAAGCCAACACCATCAAGCGCATAGCCATACCAGAGTAACGCCGGGGGCTTGGCTTGCGTCGGGCACATCCCCGTAGTGTGGCCCTCCACCTCGCAGATCCCGCAGCGCGCCGGGTAGGTGCACTTTGACTGATAATGACCCTCGCGAGAGCAGTTGTGGCACATGACCCCCTTCTTGGCAGCCGGCACCGCAGCCAAAGAGCCAGCTTGCGCGGCGGGGGCCGCCGGAGGAGCAGACTGGACCCGAACCGGCGGCAGGGGCTTGGGCGGAGGCTGCGGCCTGGACCCCGCAGAGACCTTGCGCACCGCCGCCCTGGGCCGCCTGGGAGCCAGCGTCTCGCGCTGAGACGAGGAGCCCGCCTCAAAGCGGCCAGCCGGGCCCCTGAAGCTTGCATCGTTGCGTCGCCACTCTGGCTCGCGCTCCCACTCTCTGTCCCTATTCCTGCCACGGTCCCGGTCGCGGCAGCGCCAGTCTTCATTGAGCTCCAGCCGCTGGCGCAGCTCCAACTCGTACCGTCGACCTTCTTCATCTTCCTCAACGCCCCGACTCCGCTTGAACCCAGCACGAGCATCCTCCCGGCCCCTCTCCATGAACCACTGATGCAGCGAGCAGATCGGGGGCTGGAGGGACTGGGAGGGAAGAAACCTTGGCAAACGGTGGAGGGCGACAGCAGATCTGGACGAGCGCAACCACCGCCGCACGTCAGAGGAGGAGGCTGGAAACCCTAGAGACGCGACACTCGCTCCCTTCACCACCCAGCACCACTTAAGTACCGGCAGGCTTCTTGGGCCAACCGCAACGCTTGGGCTGGGCCCGCAGCAAACAGTGGACACCGCCAGGCCCGTGGCATCCGCCTGCGATGTCCCACTCGAAGGCCCAACCGCAGCACCGGCCCGGCCCGCACTGGGGCCCGGACCCACAGACGATTCCACAGAGAATTCAAAATTCCCCACCTGTAGAGTCCCTATCCCTTCCGACGCCGGCGCAACCTTCCCGGCGGCGTCCGCCGGCCGCTCAGGCGTGGCAGACGCGCCCTCAGTCGGACCAGACACCGCCACTGGGACCGCCACCGCTCCCTGTCCGAACGTACCGGAGCTGGCCTTCAGCGTTCGCGACTCTCGCAAACTCGAGAAGACAAACGCCCCACCGAGGTCACCTTGCCCGAAGCGAGACCCGCGGCCACCCGGAGCAAACGCCTGACGACGACCGCCCGACGCACGCTGCGGCCGGGGGCCAACCTTCTTCCAAGCCGGATCTAAGAAATCACCCAGAGTGCAGACCGACAGGCCAGATCTGGGGGAGCCCGATTCCGTCGAGGGGAGCTCTTCCTCCTCGTCGGAGCTGTCCCCAGCCAGCGCCCAGAACCTAGATCCCAGAGCGCGGGGCGGCCTCACCGACGCCGGCGTCGGAGCAGGGGCACTCCACTGCTCCTTCCGGGCCAGGGAGGCGGCGGCCGCCGCGGCGTCGCCACTCGGTTCGCCCTGTCGCGAGAGCGAGGCGCACGCAACGGTCATTTCCCAGTAAAGGAAGGTTAAGAGATAACCACACAATGACGCGGAGATTTTATCCCGAAGTTCACTTCCCAATGGATGCTAGTCTCTGCTGGAGCGGTGCTGAGTCACAAAGTGATCCCCGAATAGCCTTGATATGGCACACCGTATCCCCCTCGTGCTTACCTCCAATGAGGGGAGGCACGAGCCACTATATGATGCCCTTGAGGTCGGCAACCAAACCTTTAAAAGGATGAGGCACACTCCACAACCAAATTGGAGGCTCCCACCAAATTCCCGCGGCTTCCCAAGCCACAAGAATCACAAGGCCAAGACACTCATCCACAACTCAATTTGAGCTTGTTGGCTATTCCCCGCGGCTTCCAAAGCCACAAAGAACTCAACTTCCGTCTAGGGTTCCAATGAACCCAAGAGGTAACAAGATCCGCTAGGGATTAGTGGGCGAATCAAATTGCTTTGGTGGAAGTGTATATCTAGATCTCCTCCGTCACTTCTCAAAGTTTAAAGGTGTTTGGACCGAGGGAGTGAGAGATCTAGGAGCTTGAAGCTTTGTATCAATGGTGGAGAGAGAATGTTAGAAATGTTAGCTTCTTTGGAGAAGAAGACTAACTTATATAGTCCACCACGAAAAATGGTCGTTGGGCTGATTTTCTGCGCATGCCCGGTAGTACCGGGGCAGACCCGATACTTTCGGCCTACAAAAAATCGATCAAACGCCTCGTGGTCAAACCCGAGTGGGAGAGGTTGCCCCGGTACTACCGGATGGTAGGGTCCGGTACTACTGTGCAAGCAGTAGTACCGGGCTACTACCGGGGCAACTTCCGAGAAAAAATGCAGGGACTCCAGAAGCTCCAAGCTAATGTAGTACTAGCCCCAGTACTTGGCAGGAAGTTTCGAGCAGGGTAGCTCGGTACTACCGGGCCAAATCCTGGTACTACCGGCAGTACAAAGTCAAAGCCAGCATGCCCAACTCCTCAGAGAGGAGCCAGGCGGTACTACCGACTTTGGCCCGGTACTACCGGCTCCATCAGAAAACCAGCAGCTTGGAGCAGGAATAGAATGATCACACGGTTTAGGATGTCTGTGGAAGTGAGTATAGGGTTTGTGCAAATAGACAAGATCGATTCCGCCTAAACCTTCACAACAGACCCCCTCTTGATAGTATGGTTTTCCCACAAGGATAAAGCATCAACTAGGAAAACTACGTCTTCGCGCTTATTCCTTTTAGAGGCGATGTCCAACCATCGAGTGCAGCGTAGATGTATACCTGCAAATCTTTTAGTACACAATTGAGCGAGGCTCATATATCCATGTGGATAGTGCATCTTATGTCGGGGGAGTCGGCTCATCTTCTTCCGATGAAGTCATGCGTGGACGCGCCAGAGAATTGCTGAAAGTTTAGTTGCATGAGGAGTATTCTAATTGTAATTGTTGAATCACTTAAAATGACTTTTATTATATTTTGGCAATTGATGAATTGTAGAACGTATGAAATTTGTACTAAAAAAGACTTCTGTATTCATTTCTATCTCATTTGTATTAAAACCTAGCTTACAAATGAAATTTAGGGGCGCTATAGACATTTCACCACTCACCCCATCAAACAAGCCAAATGTCTAGAAGCTGAAAAGAACAGAGGTAGCAGATTTTGCCAGCTTCTACCCACCACAGATTCTCCCCACAATCTTCCAAAATCCAGCTTCTCTAGAATCATAAGCTCAAAAGAAGGGGGCCTTAGACCGCTCATTGTGTTGACAACAAACATCAAAAATAGTTAGGATAGAAATGTCCTTTCACTTAACCAAACAATACTACTGTTAGATCCTTGTGTCAATCCTTATGTCATGACACGTCTCTTAAATCTGAAAGCAAATTAAACGATCTACTACCTCTGTATCAAAATATAAGATGTTTTAGAATTTTTTTGATATGGATACACGTAGACGTGTATTTGTGTGTAGATTCACTTATGTAGTCCGTATAAAATGTCTAAACCATCTTATATTTTTGTGAGAACTTGTCTGTGTACCCTAGCCCACCAGAGTTTAAATCCTAGATTTAACATTGGTGTTTCTCATTTAGGCGGAATATTTTTCAGTGGGAGACGACGTTCCCGTCAATAGCGAGGCGCCTGTGGTGACTTCGTCAATCTCAAGACACGACCGCCGGCTCCGTCTTTCGGAGGTGCTCACAGGGATAGGATGTGCGTGCCTGCGTTCATAGGGGTGAGTATGTGCACGTGTATGTGAGCGTCTGCGTTGTACTGTGTTTCGCAAAAAAAAAATCTTATATTTTTTGTACACTCTTGTATACGCCACCAGCTATGGTTGCGTGGGTCTGACACGTCGTAAACTCAAAAGGAAACACAAAATTAATGGCCCTCACCATTCTGAAATGAGGAGCAATTGCCTTTCAGGTCTAGTAGTTGCTTCATAGTCTTGAAGCAACGAATATCTTACTCATGCTCCAACTAAAATTAACGGAAAAAACCGTAGAGTTCTGAAAGAAACCCCAGAGTCTCAAAACATATAAGCAGTCTAGAATCACCAGCGATCGTGGTCGAGTAATTTCGTAAATGTGTCGTAAATGTCAATTCCTATCATTATGTCGGAATGTTTCATTTTTCGTGACTTCTTTTTTTAGAACAACATTGTTTTGTTTGTGACTTGTGACTTGTGAGAGTGGGAGCTTGCTTTTTGGAACTCGCGCCGGCGCGGCGCCTCCTGATAACGGACCTTCGCCACCTTATCCAAACGTTCCGAGCTGCGGAGCGACTCCAACACTCGCTGCAGTTGAGGTCGGCCGGAGCAAGCAATGGAGGGAAGCTGTCAGAGGCGTCGAGGCGGGCAACGCCGTCGCCCATCGAGCATCTCGCCCACCTCGCGCAGCGCGTCGGCGCCGTCAACCTCGCCGAGGGGTGCCCCGACTTCCCCGCGCCCGCACACGTCAAGGCCGCCGCCGCCGCCGCCATCACCGCCGACCTCAACCAGTTAAGGTCCGCCTCCCGTCCGGCGATTCCATTGCCACCGGTTCATTCACCCCACCCTGTACTATAGTGACGCGCATTTTGGTCGGTGGGTTGGTTCAAGGCATGTGCAGGGGATCTGCGACGTGCTCGCGGAGACGATGGAACGCGACCATGGCCTCCACGTCGACCCCCTCACCGACTTCGCCATCTGCTGCGGCCAATCCCTGGCCTTCGCCGCCGCTATATTTGCAAGTAGTACCATATGCAAACCACCAATGCTCATTCATTCTGTATGCCGTTTCTCAAGGGCATCTCAAGGGGCCATACTTGGTGCGTGTTATTCACGCGTTTGCCGTTTTTGTTCATGCAGTTATAGACCCAGGGGACGAGGTTCTGCTCTTCGACCCGGCTTACGAAACGTATCAAACGTGCATCGAGCTGGCCCGGGGTGTCCCTGTAAGTCTTTCATCCAGTTCAGTGGTTTATCGTCTAACAGGAACGATGATGACCTTCTGTTTTCATAACTTGATTTCTGTACATGAAGGTGTATGTGCCATTGGATCCACCTTCTTGGACACTGAACGAGGATAAGTTTTTGGAATCCTTTACGAGTCGGACAAAAGCCGTGATCTTAAATAGGTGATCAATTCCCTCTGTTTTTGTTCATAAAGTGGCTATGAATATACTACTAATTTAATAAATGTCACTGTTGTGCTTGTTGCTACAATGCTCACCTTTGCAACTACCACAAGTGATTTGCACTCAATGTGGTAGTGCTGTACTCGTACTTGGTTGAGTCCAACGTTTCTGTTTCACTTTGTGACAACTGACAAGGCTAAATCTCATTACTGCAGCCCACATAACCCAACAGGGAAGGTTTTTAGCAAGGAGGAATTGCTTATTATTTCTCAAGCTTGTCAGAGAATGGACTGCTTTGCAATAACAGACGAGGTAAATCTGCGAGATGATTTTGACAGAATATCTTGTGGTACATACACGTCTTAAATAACTTTCATTGACCTGTTTGTCCGTTTTCGAACTGAGCCTGAAGTCTGAAACTCTGAAAATGTTCCAGGTTTATGAGTATATTACTTACGACGAGAATAAGCATATCTCGCTGGCTTCTCTTCCAGGAATGCAAGAGAGGACCATCATCACATCCTCACTGTCAAAAACTTACAGTGTAACTGGTGGGTATTACTGAGATCCATATCTAGGCTTAGTGTACATCTTTACTATGACGCAGACAATATTATATAGCTGTATACAGTGCAAATTCCTGCTAGTGATTTGGGATTTTAACTACGAGCTGTGTAAACTGACTAGGTTGGAGAGTTGGTTGGGCTTGTGCTGTAGCAAACATAGCAGCAGCAATAAGAAATATCCATGTCAAACTGACAGATGCAGCTCCTGCACCATTCCAAGAAGCTGCGTTGATTGCATTAACCAGCACACCAGACTACTACGAGTCCCTTAGAAAAGTAAGATTTCCTGTTAATTGTTTATGATTACTGTTATTCTATCAAATTCAACTACCCACCGTCATGTGACTGGACCTTGGACAGGACTATGCCGTGAAAAGAGACTTCATTCTTCAGTTGCTGAAAAAGTATGGTTTGCACATTAGCTTTGAGCCACAAGGTTCAGTTTTTGTGTTTGCTGAGTTGCCCAAGTCTTGGCAAATCTCTGACGTGAGTTCCTTTTTCATACTAAACTACTGTTGAAGTATGAAACGACACTATAATCTGGCAATTCAAGCATTTGAACAAACAGTTGTTGATTGAATTGGGAAGTAAAACAAGGGCACCTGCTTTATTAGTCCCTTAGCAGACAAAATAACTCACGAGTTCTTAAAAAAGGCAACAACTCATGAGCGGTTAAGTATATAGATTTTTTCAGATAATGTTGTACTAATATTGCCAGACTCATCAACTTAGTATATGTGAGAATACTGACTATTCAGAATTTTGTTGAATGCTTTCGAAGTAACTGGTGGAGTACTTACATTTGAGAATATCTCTCCATGATGTGCAATGCAGGTAGATTTTGTGACGAACTTGATCAACAACGCTGGTGTGGCGGCCGTGCCTGGCAGTGGCTTCTTCCACACAGGCCCCGATGACCAAAGCTACCATCATCGATATGTTAGGTTCGCGTTTTGCAAGAGCGACGAGACCCTCAAAGCTGCTGCCCAGAAGATGATTAAGCCCGCTGAGAGCAATGGAAAAGTGTTGCATGACACTGGAAGCTCTCGAGTGTTCTAAAATGTAAGGCGAGACGCAGATCACAATATCGTTTGCATCATTTTGTTCACTGGAAAGGCTATCTGTATCTTCTATACCCACACTGTGAACACATAAGATTCAGTATTCACATTGCCATTTTAGACATGAATGAACAGGTGCCAACTTCCAAGTACAGATGCTTAGGGACTACTCTCTCTGTTCCAACATATAAGACTTTTTGTCTTTGTCCTGATTAGTACGCATGTAGACATGTTGTAGTGTGTTGATTCACTCATTTAGGAACGAATCATGACAAAATTAGAGATGGTAGAAAGTCTTATATTTGGAAAGAGTTGATAGCACAAAACTATCACAATTGTGGCTAAATTCCGGAAAACTACCACTTTTCGGCCGAATCACAAACAACTACTCCCTAATACATCCGTATTTGGACAAATAGAAGTCATCCTTTTCCGAACGGAGAGAGTATCACATTTTGGTCGGTTTGTTACAATGTGCGCTAAAAACGAATTGAACGCTAACTGACACTCGTGCTGACAGGTGGGACCCACCAGTCAGGGCTGAGGTAGCAGCACGCGTGGACTGTTTGCTGAGGTGGACATGGGCCCACCTGCCAGATCAATAAAAAAATTAAATATCTTAAAAAATAAGTCAAAGGAGACAGTAGGCCCGTACGTCCTACTCGCACGCTGGCGCCGCCGTCCTCCTGCTCTCTCGCCGTCGCCCCACCCGGCCCTGAGCACCCCGTCGCCCTCTCGCTCCCCATTGTTCCCACCCCCGACACCGCCGCCTCCCTCCTCTCCAGTACCGCCGCCTCCTCTTCTCTCCCTCGCCTAACCAGCGCCATGCCGACGCCACTCTCGCCCGCTCCCTCACACCCGCGTGCCGCCGCCCCTGGGTTCGCCTCTTCCCGTCTCCCTGTGCCTCCTCTACCCCACCAAGCCATCGAGCTTGCTCCCCATCTCCCTCCTCCCGCCGCCGTCCCTCTCCGACCTCGAGCTCCGCCGCCTTGCGCAGCACGCACGCCACCGCCTCCCTGCTCCCTCCTCACGCACCGGCCTCCGCTGATCTCCTCGACCTGGCTGATGCACCATGCCCGCGGCAAGCTCGTCCCCGACGCAACGCCGCTGTCCTCGCCCCACCACTGTCGTGCGTGCGCCCTCTCCCGCTCGACTCCATCCCAGTGAGCCTCCGACCGTCGCCCGCGAGCAGGCGGGCAGCGACGCCGGCGAGCGAGGAGGAAGTACGGGCCTCGTTTGACTTTTTTAGACATTTAAATTTTTTATTGGTCTGGTGGGTCCACCTCAGCAAACAGTCCACGCGTGCTGCCACCTCAGCCCTGATTGGTGGGTCCCACCTGTTAGCACTGAGTGTCAATTCACGTCCAATTCGTTTTTAGCGCACATTGCCACAAACCGACTCAGATGTTGTAGTTGTTTGTGATTCGGCCGAAAAGTGGTAGTTTTCTAGAATTTAGCCACAATTATGTTAGTTCTGGGTTGTCAACTCTATCTAGAAACGAAGAGAGTACATTCAAAGGGCGGCGTGACTATTACCACCAGCACTTGAGCGTAACCTGTTGATGATCCACATAAACACGTTTATTGATGAACTCCAACGAACAAAATTCATCTCCTACGAGATCCATGACTGTTTGCAGTAATTCGTCAACAGCGACGGTCTCCAAGTCATCTTGTGGAGCTTTATACGGTGCTCTACACAGACCACACACAAGCACCGCAGTCCTTCATCGTCCAAATGGCAAGGGAACAACGAAACCTTTCCGGTCGTCAGTGGCTCAGTGCTGAATAAACCATTGCATGGACATAGGATGAGCTTGACCCGGGTACGGGAAAACTGGCTGGTACGGATGGCAATGGGTACCCGATACCCGCAAACCCGACGGGTACCCGCCTCAAATGGGGAGGGTTTGGGCTAGAAAAATCCCCATGGGTATGCTTAGCAGGAAAATGTCATACCCATCGGGTATGCGGGTGCGGGTATGGGGATGCCGAACCCATACCCGCGAACCCGTGTACCCGACTAGAACGTAATGACCCCACATGTCATTGCCTACTAAGCCACTAACACCCCTAGCCCACAAGCCCACTAACGCACCTAGCCCACTAAGAGACCTAGCCCACTAAAGACACTAACGTACAGGCCACAGCCACACACGAGCTGCCTCTCCTTGGCGGGTACGGGGCGGGTCCCGCGTACCCGCCGGGTCGCGGGTATGGGGCGGGTGGCGGGTACGGGTGGAGGAGCCGGGTACGGGTATGGGTATGCCAAACCCGGCCCCGAACCCGGCGGGTGCCATCCGTACTGGCTGGCATATCGTTCTGCTATTTGATGATGGGCTGACAAGGACTTTAACAATTTGGAAAATGTCCGGAGGCCCAGTAATACCCAAATGGTCGTGGCAACTTCTCCACGACCACCAGGCTCCACGGAGGTACTGTAAACAGCAGGGAGACCCCAGCGACCACCAGTCCACCACCACGAATTCTCAGCTCGCCGGCGAGTTTCCTCCAGCGGCAACTCTCCCGTTGGCCGTCTCCGCTTGTGAGTGCCCCAGCCCCGCCAAAGTAGTTACAGGAGGCATAAATTGAGAGCAAATGCTTCTCTAACCAGCACGCCCGTAGGATGCTCGCACAAATGCCACTTCGGCACATACTTCTCCAAGCGCGGTGGCGCTCGTCCCATCCGCCTCCACAGCTCTCCGAGCTCCTCCATACCTTCCGCTCGCTCTCCATTCTACCATACGTATCCTCGGCCACCACGCTGTCTTGCCCTTCTCCTGCACAAACTCAGCTGCCCCACACCGATGCAAACCCACTTGGCGCTGGCTTCGGGCTTCCACATTAACATCGCCGACTCTGACCTCTGGCCCGCTTCGCCTTCTCATCAGACCCCGCACCAGGGGGCGAATATCTTGATGACTTCCAAAAACACGAAGAAGAAATGCACGACTCGGATGATGAGATAGATGACATGAGAAACCCCAACCCTAGCCGCCGCCACCCCTCCCGCTCCCGCTCCCCCACCCTCGCCGCCGCCGGAAAGCCGCGCGCCCAACCATGACGGCGGCGGCGAGGCTCTCGCCCGGCAGCGCCTCTGGCCTGGGGGCTCGGACGCCGGGGCCACGGCTCTGGAAGGTGGAGGCGGCGTTGGCTTGGCGGCGGGCGGCGCGCGTCGTGTTGGCTGTTCTCCTCGACCGCTTGGGCGAGAGGTGAACGGCGGGTGGCGGCCGGGTTGGCCGGCCGCCAGATCTGGAGGCTGCGGCCTTCCTCCCCTCTTCTCGTTCCCACGTCGGATCTCGGAGGTCAGCTTCTTGCTGCCTCTACACCGGCCGAAGGTAGCAGCTTTCGGAGCTGCGGGTGCTGTAGTGTACACCTGCTTCATATTGGAAACAGTAAATATAGTTTTTATAAAAACTATGATTTGTAGCACAGCTTCTGTGATAGCCTCATAGCCCACCATTGACACTATAGTTTTCTCTTACTCCTTGCCTCAACGGCCTGCCAACCACAATTTAAAACTTGAACCCAACAAAGTATAATTTTTAGAAAGGACTATAAGATCATTTATCTTTACAAAAGCACTACAAGATCATTTATCTTCAAAACCAGCTTTGATAATATATCACCCAAAATATCAAATATAGTCCTCCACAATCACACAGTTTGGAAATACTTTCTATGGGCACGATTAGATCAATACTTAGATTCTACCACAACAAGCATGGCAAATTGCTCATTGGAAGGATGGACCTAAGTACATCCTACTAATTTGATTAGGACACTGTCCAACAGTCTACCTCTTACTCTTGTGTTTCCTTTTCTTTCATGAGAAGGTTACTCCCTTTGTCATATTGAGTAATATGCTGAGCACATTTCAAGATAAGAACAACTTTGTTCATACTCCAGCAAATAACCGTGCTAACCCAGGAAGACCGCCCAAATGTATCTTTGTACCTTGACAAGAACAAATAATCCTTAACTCACGCACACTAAACTCTACAGTAACAGGAAGACCCATAAATATTCCTAGTTGTAACCTCAAAACAGGCACAACGGTAAATCTGGCAAGAACATAATACTACGCAAAATCTAAACAAATCGATCAGACTAGGTAATGAAGGCTACCATTTTTTTTATGAAAAGGTAAAAAAGTTCAGCATCAAACCAGCGAGTACGAACAAAATAAAGCTTAGCCTATTTCGAGGATGTGGGGAGTATGAGTGGGTAACTTGTCGGAAGAGTACGGAAAGGAAGGTGTAGGCCCTAGGTTCCTCTTCGGAGCTGTTGTAGTACGGGTGCGCACCGACGCGTCGAGGCGGCCGATGAGGCTATACGAGTTAGGGGAAATAATCGCCCTCTTCCGCACGATGGGAGGAGCCCGCAGCATCGACATGCGGTACGTGACGCTCTCCACCTCCTCCTCACCGCCGACGCCTCTTTTAAGGTGGAGGAGACGTCGCCGCGCGGCGGCGGCGAGGGAGCGCAGCATCTGTCCGACCTGGGGAAGCGGCTAGTCGATTTGGAATATTTATTTAAGGACTGTGCTACTAAAGGCACGTGCCCTAGATTAGACTTCCGTGGGCACGGATGAAATATGCTAATTAATTTTTTCGTTTTCAAACTTTAAAATGTTTTATCTCTTAAACAGTAATTCAAAATCCACCTCCGTTTTCACGGTTGGCTTTGTTGCGATGAGATCTTTAAAACTAGATCCCATCTTGATATGTTTTGATAATTTTTTTCCGACCTTAGTTGCCAGATTATAATCACTTGGTTACCAGACATTATCAACTTGGTTACCGGGTTAAAATCAAATGGTTGTCTAGTCTTTTGAACTGCTACTCACCAATGTAATACTTTTGTGACAGTAATCCCATATTTTACGTGTCTAGCTTGGATCAAATACTCACTTTCTGAACATGTAGATCATGGTTATCAGGTTATGACAAAAAAATATGTAAAAATGACGTGGTAACTATGTATTATTTGGGTGGTAACTGTTAATCAGCAATATGGTAACTACGATATTATAACCTGGCATCTGACGATGAAAAAAAAGTTTATGAAAACATATTAAGATGGGATCTTGTTTCGAAGTACTCGTCGAGATGTACCCAGCTGTGAAGACGGATCTTCAATTCGATTTATGGTTTAAAAGATAATGAGTTTTGAATTTCCGAACTATAAAAAGATGGGCTTATTATTTTTGTGCCCTGGTTTGCTTAGTTTTCCTCATTTGTGCCCTACTTGCTTAACTTTCCTCGTCTGTGTCCTGCCTGGCTCTTTCGAAGCCCGCGGACGGCGAAACGCAGTGTTTCCGTCTGGTCAACCTCCTTTGACCGTCACTTGGCCTGACTGGTAGGGTCGGCTAGGGCACCTCCATTTTGAATCGCATCCTTCTGGTCAAGCTCATTGGACCTGACTAGTGGGGTCGGCTAGGGCAGCTCATTTTGAATTGGACCATTGCTAGGGCAGCTTATTTTGAATCATCGTCTTCCCCCTCCCCCCCAAATCCCGATCTGACCCCAGCCACCGCCATAGTGCCGCCCACCCCGCCCCGTGGTGCCCTGCACCTTCGCTTGGACGACGCATCCATGGCGGCAGTTCTAGGCCCCGCCGTTCCGCCTTGTGTCGGCGAGGACTGGGTCAATTCGGATTCAGATAACACTTGGATTACAAAGAAGTAAGTATACAATCTCTCGATTGTCTCGATTACGTGATGTATGTAGTTAATGCGGCTTCAATTTCACCTTACCGCCATGATTTCGTGGAATAGGATGGATCCGAGGACTGCTTTTCGCTTGGCAGTCAGAATGGATAGTCGCATGGGGGTGGAAGGAGATCTCTCTAGTTTTTGGTATCAGTTGGTGGTAGATTCGACTTATTCGTACAAGGAATTGCTTATTGCTTGCTATAATAAGTACGGCTGGCGGCAAGATGATTCTGTTCTGGTGAAATACTGGTCAATTCTAGAAGAGGAATTCCTCCCACTAAACACAGACGAGGAAGTAAACTTCCTTTTTTCTCAGAACATGACCAAACGCTTCAGTAGAATTAAATTCGAAGTGGTTCGGAAACCAATTCAATTTCAATTGCCAAAGAGAAAGGGAAAGGAAAAGGGGGGGCTGCTTCTGAGCCATCACAACCATCGTCTGCTAATACTGAGCTTCCGCCGACTCCTCATAGGTCCAGTTTAGGTAAACCTACTGGCACTGCAAGTCAGCCCAGTGCAGGTCAGACCAGTGGTGCTAGTCAGCCTAATTCAGACAATGAAGTGGCGCCCGATGATGTTGTGCCGCGGTACAATGATGAAGATGAGAAGCTATTTCCTGAGCTTTCGGATGAACTGGGCAATATGGCCATCGTTCCGCTTGTACAAACTGATTCTGAAGAGGAGGCGGAGATCGCTGACATGTTGATTCCAGATGAATACGATGGCGATGACATGCCAACGCTTTAGTGGGACAGAGATAATCCTATACTTGCCCCAGGGAGAAGATTCAAAAATGTGGCAGAACTTCGGAATGCACTTACAACGTCCTACATCAAGACCAACAATATTTTCAACATTGAGAAGAGTGAGAAAGGAAAGTATACGGTTCACTGCCCAGATGGAAGGTGTCAGTGGAAGTTGCATGCCACTCGTGTGGAATGGAAGTTGTGTGCCACTCATGAGGAAGGGAAAAGCATGATTCAGATAAGGTATAACGACTTTCTGCACACTTGTCAAGCTAAGGTGGAATCGCATAAATCACACTTAGCAACCACCAAGTGGCTGGCAGAGGTGATGAATCCATGGCTAAGAAAGGATTCAGCCCTTGGAACATCTGCCCTCGGCAAGAAAATCTCAGAGATTTATGCAATGGAGGAGAAGCTACCTTACATGAAGTTATGGCAAGCTAGAGACCAGGCCCTTAAAAACATATACGGTACGGGGTGGGAAGATAGCTTTCACTTGTTGTACACATACAAAGCTGAGGTGGAGGAGGCAAGTCTAGGTAGTCTGGTAGAAATCGATTATGTGACTGTGCCGTACAAAGTGAAAGGAGAAGTTAAGGAGAAAAATTGCTTTAGGAGGGCTTTTGTCTCTTTCAAGGCTTGCTCGAAAGGGTTTCTAAACGGCTGCAGGCCATATTTGGCTGTGGATGCAACTGTTCTAAATGGAAGATGGAAAGGACAGTTAGTAGCTGCTTGTGCAGTTGATGGACAGAACTGGCTTTTTCCAGTTGCTTTTGGTGTGGTGGAGGTGGTGTCCGAGATGAGTTGGAGGTGGTTTTTGGAGAATTTACGCAAGGTCATAGGGAGCCCTGCTGGATTGACAATTCATACAGATGCTTGTAGAAATGGTGTTCCCTGACGCAGAGCATAGGGAATGTATGAGACATCTTGCTGGTAATTTCAGGAAGAAATTCAGGGGGAAAGTATTTGATGACAACCTTTGGCCAGCAGCGTACACATGCAGCAAGAAGAAGTATAACCACCACTTGAGGGAGATGCACGCTGACAATCCTGAGGTGCAACAATTCTTGGAACAACATCACATAAAGGTGTGGACGAGAAGCTACTTTAGACACATGTGCAAAGTGGACTATGTGACAAGTAACCTTGCTGAGAGTTTCAACTCAAAAATTAAGGATTGAAAAGTCTATTCGTGTGGGAAATATTTGACAAGATCAGGCAGATGATAATACAGAAGATGGTATTGCGTCATAGAATTGGACTCGTTTCATATGTTGGCCATCTCATCATTCCAAGTGTGATCAAGAATTTGCATTTGCGAGGTAGAAATATGCAGGGTACTATGTCTTGTATTAGACGAACTCTTACTACGGCTGAGCTGACATATGATAACAAGAAAGGAGGGAATTGGAGGTATCCAGTGGATTTGAAAGAGAGGACATGTAGTTGTATGCGATGACAGATCAGTGGCAAGCCATGTATACATGCCCTGTTCTTCTTGAACATCATCGGAGGAGAGGAAGGCAGAGTTGATCCGTATGTGTCTGAATATTTCTCTGTTGCCAAGTTTCAAGCAGCATATGCTGATAACGTGCTTGCTTTGTTGGGAAAAGACCAATGGGAAGAGTATGATCCAGGATTCAAGCTATGCCCTCCACTTCTAAACAGAGCACCTGGAAGGCCAAGGATACACAGATTCAGAACAGCTGTAGAGGGTGCAACCATAAAGAGGCGTAAGTGCAAAAGATGTGGAAAATTGGGGCATATTGAAAGGAAATTCAACAATGCCGTCTCCTTTGGAGAAGACGGAGGATGGGGCGCAGATGAAGCCGCAGCAGCCGCAACAGCAAAGGCGGCAAAAGCCGCAGCCGCCATGGTTTCAGCCAGGTATGTGTGTCTAGAATGGTTGTTGTATCCACTAGTAAACATATTTTCCATATTTGTTAATATTTGTTTCACTTGAATCTCGATTGCCAGCTCTAGGACAAGTAAGAAGGGTAAAACTAAAGGATTTTGGCAACCAAGGAGTAATAAAAGGAAGAGAGCTAGTGAATGGGTGTCGTCAACAGAAGCTACGGAAGGAGAAGCTTCTGTTCAAGATACTGAAAGAGAAGCATTTGTATCGGCCGCTTATGCTGGAATGGAAGAAGATACTTTTGATGCTGAAAGAGAGCCATATGAAGGTTTGATGTCTACGCACGCTTCTATTCTTGTAGACAGTGTTGGGCCTCCAAGTGCAGAGGTTTGTAGAACAGCAGCAAGTTTCCCTTAAGTGAATCACCCAAGGTTTATCGAACTCAGGGAGGTAGAGGTCAAAGTTATCCCTCTCAAGCAACCCTGCAATTAAGATACAAGAAGTCTCTTGTGTCCCCAACACACCCAATACACTTGTCAGGTGTATAGGTGCACTAGTTCGGCGAAGAGATATTAAAATGCAAGTGATATGGATGATTATAAGTGGTAATTGCAATCTGAAATAAAAATGGCAGCAAGCAAACATAAGACAAAATGAGAGTAAACGGTGTTTCAATGCTTGGAAATAAGGCCTAGGGATCATACTTTCACTAGTGGACACTCTCAACAATAATAATATAATTGAATACATAGATATTTCCTTTTCACTATGCTACTCTCAATTATTCTCTCGTTGGATAACGAACGCCAATCCACTGCGTAGGGCTATAACAGCACACCTCAAAGTCACATTCTACATCTAGGGAACCCCACACTGTCAACTTGAGCGCCCTAAATAGTACTAGACAAACACCGCAATTTCATAGCGACATCCAACGCAAATAATAACTCATGATAAGTATTCCTGTAATCTTTAGCCTAAGAGCCACACACGAAGCACACACTGTCAACTTCGCACCGTGGGACAAAGGTGACTCCGGAGTTTACATTAATAAAACCACTCAAGTAGCATATAAGATAATGAAGAGTAACATCTATGGATTCAACTAGATTACAAAGCTCATGATCACATAAAGATCACACCATGGGAGAGAGAGATAAACCACATAGCTACCGGTAGAGCCCTCAGCCCAGATGAAGAACTACTCCCTCCTCATCATGGGAGTTAGCAACGGTGATGATGGAGGCGGTGGCATCGATGGAGATGGCTCCGGGGGCAATTCCCCGTCCCGGCAAGGTGCCGAAATAGAGACTTCTGTCCCCCGAATTAGGGTTTCGGATGGCGGCGGAGCTCTGGAACTTTTCTGGGGAAATCGTCGATTCTTTTAGGGTTTTCGGGGTAGGAGCAATATATAGGCCAAAGGGCGTCGCGAGGCGGTGCACGAGGAGGCGACACCACCCCTCGGCGCCGGTGGGCCCTTGGCCGCGCCGAGCCCACGTGTGGGGCCCTCGTGGCTCCACTTCGCCTCTCCTTCGGACTCCTGGTGTCTTCTGATAAAATAGGGGCCTCCGTAAATTTTCGTCCAATTCCGAGAATATTTCCAGACTAGCTTTTCTAGAATACAAAAACAGCAGAAAACAGGAACTGACGCTTCGGCATCTTGTTAATAGGTTAGTCCCAAAAAATGTATAAAAGTGATATAAAGTGGATGCAAAACATGTAACAATTGGTATAATATCAACATGGAATATCAAAAATTATAGATACGTTTGAGACGTATCAAGGTTCGCCTCAGAGACCACCAACTTCGGCTACTGGAAGTAACCCAACACCAGCAGCAACAACGGTTCCAGTAAAGAACAAACAAGCAAAGAAGCACAAGAAGGGGGAGGTCCAAACTGGTCCAAATCCAGCAAAGAACACCCAGAGCAGGGTCATGGCCCCATCTAGTAACACAAGGAGCAAGAAAAGAGGGTGAACATTTGAGAAAACTTGAAATATTTGTTGTGTTACTTCTATCGAACACCTTAAGTGTGCGCTCTGGACGCGCTCTGGGCGCGCCATGGCGTGCTCAGGGCGCGAACTGGCACACACGCGCGCGCTTTGTGCATCGCTCTAGTCAAAACTTGTTGTATTGGATGTTTATTATTTTTATTCGAAACTAGTACTCTGATAAAGAATCTTGCCGCTGGATTTCCTATTTTTTAAATGTTCCCTCAATTTATATGATTTTTTTGTGTTAAATCATATTAAACTCGTTTAATGCATGAAATATAGCTAAAAATCTCAAAAATTCAAAATATTCCGGCATTGTGCCTCCCATATGTCATGCCCTGCGTAAAATTTATGGACGTTTATTTTGCACTCTTATTTATCATTGCTACTTCACAAAAAATAAGGAATTTGGCACTAAATAGAAATTAGAAAAAGGTCAATTTTCTTGGAATCTTTTCTTCGGAAATATTGTTTGTAATTTCAAAACCCATGTTTGTGCCGAGTTTGGTCATCATAGTTTAAGGCTAGCTATGGATATGGCCATGAGCTTGGTCATCTAGCTTGCATCCCATGAATGTTCATACAAGATAGCCCATTTTGAGAAGACCCGTTTTTTCAAAATCTTGAATTCCAAGTTTATGATTTTTCCTGGACAGTAGTACACTAAAAGAGATGATTATCGCTGGATTTCATATTTTTTGAACTTTTCTCGATTTATGAGAGTTTTCTCAAAAAAGGTCAAAATTGGCGGAGTGACCATTCATAACCAAGGTGTGAATTTTCCGATGTTTTGGCCGGTTTTGTATAGAACCATTCTATACTACGTATATATGATTTTTTTTATAATTTTGGGGACAAACTATAACACACTTGTAGTTCAAATCTTGTTAAATAGCGTTAAATCCTATTAAACTCGTTTAATGCATGAAATATAGCTAAAAAGCTCAAAAATTCAAAATATTCCGGTATTATGCCTCCCATATGTCATGCTCTCCGTACAAATAATGGACTTTCATTTTTCACCCATTTTTGTCATACCTACTTCACAAAAAAATAAGAAATTTTCCACTAATCAAAATTTAGAAAAAAGGGTCAATTTCCTTGGATTCTTTGCTTCGGAATCTTGTTTGTAATGTCAAAACCCATAAACCAAGCGAGTTTGGTCATCATAGCAAAAGGCTAGCCATGGTTGTGGCCATGACCTTGGTCATATAGCATGAAATCCATGAATGTTCGTACAAGTTAGACCATTTTGACAAGACTCGTTTAAAAAAACCTTGAATTACAAGTTTATGATTTGTAGTACACTAAAAGGGACGATTGCCGCTGGGTTTCATATTTTTTGAAGTTTTCTCGATTTATGAGAGTTTTCTAAAAAAAATGGTCAAAATTGGCGGAGTGACCATTCATAACCAAGGTGTGAATTTTCCGATGTTTTGGGCGCTTTTGCATAGAACCATGCTATATTACGTTTATATAATTTTTCAATAATTTTGGTGACAAACTATAACACACTTATAGTTCAAATCTTGTTAAATAGCGTTAAATCCTATTAAAATCGTTTAATGCACGAAATATAGCTAAAAAGCTCAAAAATTCAAAATATTCCGGTATTATGCCTCCCATATGTCATGCTCTCCGTACAAATAATGGACTTTCATTTTTCACCCTTTTATGTCATGCTCTCCGTACAAATAATGGACTCTCCGTACAGATATTTTGGGATCTTTGACCAAGTTTGACCGTTCGTCAAACTTGGTGAGAGGAATCTATGTGCCAATTTCACGTTGCGCGCCATATGCGTAGCATTTCCCGCCTCCTCCGCGCCAGTTATATACCCAGTACGGCAGTTCCTCCGCCCAGATCTGCAGTTTTCTCCTTCTCGCCACCCCTCTCCATTCTCGCCTTCTCACCTCCATGTCATCCGCATCCGGGCGCGGCCGTAGCGGTGGACGTTCTCTTGCCGCGAGCAACTGCGAGGAGGAGCGCCTCCTCTTACATTCGAATGTGGGCCGCAGGCGCGGTCGCCGCTGCTTGATGAACTGGAACGGTCTGCGCACCCCAGGCCCAACTCCCCTACTCCACCACCGCGACGCCCAGCGCTGCGACGCCACGATGGGGAGGCTGGGTCCTCGCGGGCCACAGCGCGTGCCCAACCGCTACCGGCACCGTCTACCGAGCCCAGCGATGATGAGTCGTACTCAAGCGTCGAATCGGTCTCCACCGACGACGACGAGGAGCTCGTCAAGATCGTCGACCCCGTCGAGCTAGAGGCGCGCATTCTCGCCAAGTCCGTGCGCTCGGAGCGCCGCGCGGAGAAGCGTCACCATGCGGATGCCGAGTTTGAGGAGGTGATGAACGAGGTGCGTCTGGAGCAGGGTCTCCGGCAGGACGCCGAGCACACCGCTCGCGTGGGAGTGGGAGGAGGTGCGGCACCGCCAGCGTCTCAACCAGGCCTTCGCCTTCTCCGATAGTGAGTAGTGTTTAGATTAGGTTTAGATTTATCCAAAAAATATGTATGAACTACTGTTTGTCGAATGTTTGTTGAACTAAGATCAGTATCATTCCAATGCGATTTTTGTAATGAAGTGTTCAGTATGCATACTAGAGCGATGTCGGTCGCCTTCTAAGCGCGTAGTTGCGTTACAGCTCGATCGCTTGCGCCAGTCGGCGTAATCTGTTCGATCATTTATGTCTACATGGACCATATGGCAGAACGAGCAGAACGAGACAAGCGGCACGTATCCGTTCATGTTTATCTACTTGTGTGAAAGGAAAGTACATTCAGAATCCGAAGCAGATCAATTTTAGATATATTTCTCTTTATGAGTAGTACGATGAGCATGAGACACATCTGAGAGCCTTCCACTGTGTGGCACTGCGTGCACATTGATTGCATGCGTGGCATGCCGTTGCAATGGCATGCCGTAGTCCACCCTACGTCTATGTAGCGTTCACAGATGGACATGGCCATTGAAGGCGCGCAGAACTTCTGCCTCACCGCTAGCCTAGGCTAGCCTACCCATCACGTCCAATCATGTCCAATCACGGTGTAAATGCATTAGTTAAATTAGATAAACGATCATAATACAAGATTTACTACATAGAAACAAACGATTTAAACCCTAAAACATGAACTAATACAGCAGCTACTTCTTCTTCTTCTTCATGGGTGCTGCGGGGGACTGATGGTGACTTCAGAGCCGTCGGAGTCGTCGGAGTCGTCCTCATCGTCCTCCTCGTCGTCCCCTCGTACGAGTCCATGTCGTCGGAGTTGTCGTCGCCAGAGATGTCCTCGATGACAACATTGTCCTCGGCAATGGGTGCAATGGGTTCGATGACGATGGCTGCGGGCGGTTGGTCCATGACAGCAGGCCCGCGCTTCTCGTCCGAGTAGGGCTCGTCCGAGGACATCGACGCCCCGTACTCGTAGACTGGGGACTGCGGCGGAAGATCTCCACGCGCCACTGATACGTCTAAAACGTATCTATAATTTTTTATGTTCCATGCCTGTTATATATTGATTACCACATGTTTATCTTACACTTTATATCATTTTTATGCATTTTCTGGGACTAACCTATTAACAAGATGCCACAGTGCCAGTTCCTATTTTCTGTTGTCTTTTTGTTCCAGAAAAACTCTTCTGGAAATATTCTCGGAATCGGACGCCAATTTAACTGATTTATTTCTGGACCAAGACGAAGCAGCAGCCCGAAGGAGAAGCCCAGGAGGCAGCCGAGGGAGGCAGGCGGGCCCACGGCACGGTCAAGGGTGGGCCCACGCCCCCAGGCCGCCTGGTGCCCTCGGGTGCCCTCCGACGCCGCCCTTTCGCCTATAAATCACATCTATTTGGGAAACCCTAGACACCCGAGCAAAAATCCACGAAAAGTTCCGACACCGCCGTCATCGTCAACCCTAGTTCGGAAGGGTTTCTGCAGTTCTTCCCGGCACCTTGCCGGAGGGGAAATCATCACCGAAGGGCTCTACATCACCATGCCTGCCTCCGGAGTGATGCGTGAGTAGTTCTTCATGGGACTACGAGTCCACAGCAGTAGCTAGTTGGTAGTCTCTCCACCTTGTGCTATCATGCTTAGATCTTGTGAGCTGCTTAACATGATCAAGATCATCTTTATGTAATGCTATATGTTGTGTTTGGTGGGATCCGATGAATTGTGAAGTTATGATCAAGTTTGTTCATCTATTTATATCATGTTTTATCTATGTTACTGCATGCTCTCCGTTGTTAGTAGATGATTTGGCCAAGTAAATGCTAATGACTGCAAGAGGGGGTATTTATACTAGATAGTGGGTTCATGCCTCTAGAAGACTGGGCTTGATTGACAGAAACAACTAAGGCTGTAGATGTGCTGTTGCCACTAGGGATAAAATAACCGATGCTTAGCTTAAGGGTACTGTTGTTAAGTCTAATGCGTTTGTTTACATTACACACTTTGCTTAATGCTATAATCTGTTGCTTGCAACTTAATACTCACGGGAGACCCGAAAGCTATCTCTTGAGTGGATTATGAGTCATAAATGCAGCTTGTAAGCAGTCTATGTATATTGTTGTAATGCCCAATAGATCTAACAATGAACATGTTCTTATCATATATTGCATTGTCATGCGTTTGCACTTTGTCAATTGCCCAGCTGTAATTTGTCTACCCAACATGTATGCATATCTGTCTTATGGAGAGACACCACTAGTGAACTATGGACCCCGGTCCTTCATTCCACACTGATACAAACACCGTTTTCACCACGCTCTACAATTGTTTCCTCGCTGTTCCTTTTTGTGTTCATCATCATATTCCACACCATACATTTAATCCTTTGTATTCAGCAAGCCAGGGAGATTGACAACCTTCATGTTTCGTTGGGGCAAAGTATTTTTGATTGTGTTGTGTGCAGGTCCACGTCAGTAATCGTAAACGGCGCCGCTGACACCTTTCTGAAGCTCTCCCAATTCCTACTGGTACGATAAACCTTGGTAGATTCAAGGGAAAACTTGTTGCTGACTACATCATACCTTCCTCTTGGGGTCTCCCAGCGAACGTGCGTTTCCACGTCATCAAGCATATTTTCTGGCTGGAAGCTACAGCAAGGGGAGTGACACACCACCATTCTCTTTACTTTGTTTTTGTCTTGCTTAGTTTATTTTTATTTTATCTTGTTTGTTTTTAAAATCGAAAAACACAAAAAAATTAGTTCCAGTTTTATTTCTTGTTTTTACTTTGGTCAAAATGAGTTCTCGTGAAAACACCAAGTTGTGTGACTTCACTAGCACAAACAATAATGATTTTATTTGCACACCTATTGCTCCACCTACTTCCAAAGCACAATTCTATGAAATTAAACCTGCTTTACTAAATCTTGTTATGAAGGAGCAATTTTCTGGTGTTAGTATGGATGATGTTGCCTCTCACCTTAATAATTTTGTTGAATTATGTGATATGCAGAAGTACAAAGAGGTAGAAGGTGACATTATTAAACTGAAACTATTCCCTTTCTCTTTAAGAGGAAAAGCTAAAGAATGGTTATTATCCTTGCCTAGGAATAGCATTGATTCATGGACTAAATGTAAAGATGCTTTCACAGGAAAATACTACCCTCCTGCTAAAATTATATCATTAAGAAGTGGCATTATGAATTTTAAGCAATATGATAATGAGCATGTTGCCTAAGCTTGGGAAAGGATGAAAAGCTTGGTTACGAATTGTCCCACTCATGGACTGACTTCTTGGATGATCATTCAAACCTTTTATGCAGGATTAAACTTTTCTTCAAGGAATTTTTTGGATTTGGCCTCTAGAGGGACTTTCATGTCCATCACTCTGGGTGAGCAACAAAACTTCTAGATGAGATGATGGTAAATTACTCCCAATGGCACACTGAAAGAGCCCCAACAGGTAAGAAGGTAAATTCTGATTAGCAGATTTCTTCATTGAGTGATAAGGTTAATGCTATTATGACTATGCTTTCTGGTAATCAAGTTCTTGTTGATCCAAATAACGTTCCTTTAGCTTCATTGGTTGCTCAAGAAGAGCATGTTGATGTGAACTTCATTAAGAATAATAATTTCAACAACAATGCTTATAGGAACAACTTTGGTAATAACAATTATAAGCCCTATCCTTCTAATAATGGCAATGCTTATGGTAATTCCTACAATAGTAATAAGATTGTGCCCTCTGATCTTGAGGTTATGCTTAAAGATTTCATTGGTTCACAATTTTTTTTCAATAAAACTGTTGAGGAAAAGTTTGAAAAACTAGATAGTCTTGTCTCTAAGGTTGATAATCTTGCTCAGTATCCATATTTTCGGTAGGCTCTCCCTCCCGTGCCGCTCCCAGGGCGGCACCGGAGGCGCACCTCCGCCCCGCCGCTAGCCCCCCCTCCTCTGCCCCCCTCGCCGCTGCTGCCGCCGGCCTCCGTGCCGCGGTGGCAGCAGCCTCCCCGCCGCCAAAATGCGGACTGGCGGGGGTGTATCTCGTCGCTGCGGACGTCGGGCCCGCCTGGGACGGCGATGGCGGGCCGCCGGCGAGGGCGCGCCGGAGCGGCGGCTCCGGGACTGGTGGGCCGCGTCGTCTTCGCCTCGCGGGTGGCTGGACGGCGGCGCGGGTGGCGGGACGGCAGGACGGCGGCTCGGCTTTGGTGCGATGGGCTCGGCCGGGCCGCATATGGGCTCTGGCGGGCCCGTCGGTGGGGCGGGTCGGCGGCCAGGGGGAGTCGCGGCGTGCGTGCTCGGGAGCGGCGTGGGCGTGTGTGCCTTCGAGCTTCGGCTCTGGATGCGCAGGGAAGGCGCGCGGTGGTGGTGGACGAGCTCGTCCTTGTCTCCGGCCGCCGGCGGCCGTGCGGCACGCTTGGCGCGTGGTGTCGTGCTGCTTGCAGAGCTGCGGCCATGAGCCGTGGTGGCTCCTGTCCACGGGCGGCGCTCCTCCTGGCTTTCCGGCATGGTGCTCGGGGAGGTGCGGTGGTTATGCTGCGTCCGGCGGTTCTGTTCCGGTGGTTGGTGTCGGACCTGCTGGCCTGCCGTGCGGGGTGGCTGCCGGTAGTCTCCGCGAGGTGCGGGTGGCTGCGGCGACCTGCGTTGCGCCTCCTCGTCGTCGGGCTTGGTGGTGGTGGTGGTTGGTGAGGCTTGCCGGCGCCGGGTGTAAGGCATGGCTACGTCGAGCGAAAGCTCTGTTCCGACTATCGTCGGACAGGCGGCGACGACGCCTTCGGGCGCCGTTTCTCTTTTTGAAGACGCCGTCGAGACGTGGTGCTCGCCTCCACCCGGACCACTCCGGGGGAAACCCTAGATCTTCCGGGATCGGGCGATGATGGCGCTCTGTGTCATGCTCCCCCTTGGGGGCATCGTTCTTGGAGTGGTGGCCGGCTGGAGGGACATGTGGTTGCGGGAGGAGGTGTCGAGGCTGGTGTGGCGGCAGCATCTGTGGCTGTCTTTTAGGCCGGGGCGGCGGCCCCGGAGGCTGGTACGAGGTCCGTGGTCTGCGAGCAGTTCTCCCTGGGCAGCTTGGGCTGCGGGTGGCTGGTTCGTGCGGCGTCGTGGCTCGGTTGCGAGCGGTGCTATGTCGGGACGGCGGTCCCGGAAGGGGGTGCTGGCGGCGAGGCTGTCGGGGCTGCTAGGGCAGCGGCAGCAGCGGTTGCCTTTTAGGCCGGGGCGGCGGCCCCGGATTCTGGTACGACGGCCGTGGTCTGCGAGCGGCTTACCTGGTGCAGCGTGGGCTGTGGGTGGCCGCGTCGTGCGGCGTCGTGGCCTGGGTGTGGGCGGTGGCATGTCGGGGCGGCGGCCCCGGAAGGTGGTCCTGGTGGTTTGCGCAGAGCGTGGCGGAGGGTTGGTTGTCGGGGCAGCGGCTCCTTGCTGGCCGGCTGGCCGTGGTGTGGGTGTTGTGTGGGCTTTGCCCCATGGCGTTCGTTGTTGTTGGCGTTGGTGTTTGTTGTTTGGTTTTCGCCCAGTTTCTTCCATTAATAAACCGGGCACCTTCTGCTTAATTAATATAAGGGGCAAAGCTTTTGCCTCTCGTTTCAAAAAATAATCTTGCTCTGGATGTTGAATTTTTGAAAATAAAGATTATGCCTCATGATGTTAAAGAAAGTAAGTCTCTGAATGCTATACAAGTTAAGATTGATAACAATATTAAGATGCTAGCTGATTTGCATGCTTGATGGGAAAGAGAGGAAAAAGAGGCTGAAACTGCTGAAAAGTGTAGGATTGCTAGTGTGGCCACTATTTTCACTAATGAAGATATTAAAACTTTGAGCACTAGTGAATTACCTACAGGTCCTAATCATGCTAGTAACAATAAAATTAAAATTGGAGAAGCACCTACTTGTATTGAGAAGAGTTCCAAGTCACTTGATGAAACTAAAGCTACTCCTGTTAAAAATGATGAAATTTTTCGTGTTGTTAGGAATGATACTCCCTTTTCTTTTGATGATAATGAGTTTGACTTTGATAGTTGTAATCTTACTGAAGTTATTAAGTTCTTGCAAAAGCTTGCTCAAACTCCTAATGCTAGTGAAATAAACATGGCTTTCACTAAGCACATCACTAATGCTCTTATCAAAGCTAGGGAAGAGAAACTTAAACGTGAAGCATCTATTCCTAGAAAGTTAGAAGATGCTTATGAACCTACTATTAAAATGAGAGTGAATGATTTTGATTGCAATGCTTTGTGTGATCTTGGTGCTAGTATCTCTGTTATGCCAAAGAAACTTTATGATATTCTTGATTTAGCACCACGAGAAGATTGTCACTTGAATGTTCATTTTGCCGATTCTACTATGAAGAAAACTGTGGGTAGAGTGAATGATGTTCTTATAACGGTTAACAACAATTGTGTCCATGTTGATTTTATCGTTTTGGATATTGAATGCATGGCTTCTTGTCCTATTGTTTTGGGTAGACCTTTTCTTAAAACTGTTGGTGGTATTATTGACATGAAAGAGGGTAATATTAAATTTCAGTTTCCACTCCGAAAGGGGATGGAACACTTTCCTAGAAGGAAGATGAAACAACCTTTTGAGTCTATTGTTAGAACAAGTTATGCTTTCGATGCTACTCTTGATAATACTTGATCTTTTTGCTACTGTGCCTAGCTGAAAGGCGTTAAAGAAAAGCGCTTTTGGGAGACAACCCAATTTTATTTTCTGTTATTTTTGTTTTCTTGAGTCAAGGAATTTGCTTACTTTTGTAACAACTCTTTTGTATCTTTTATTTTCGTTTTTGTTGTGCCAAGAAGAGCCTCTAATAGCTAGATATGCTATAAGTTTTATTTGCTGTCCAGAAACAGATTTCTGTACCTCACGGTAAAAATTCGTGAAATATTATTTTAATCTGTAAATTTTTTAGCAGAAGCCTGAACTTATTACCTATCTTTAGTTAGTTAACCGTTTTCTGATTTGAGCATCGTAAGTGCCTCAGAAAATTTTGTCTTTACAGACTGTTCTATTTTTAACAGATTCTGTTTTTGTTTTGTCTTGTCTCTTTTGCAAGTATAGATTTACGTTCTTCAGGGGGGGAGACCAGGATCTTGCTTAGTAACAGTAGCTAATGTTTGAACTAAAATATGCGATGTGTTTTTACAGAACCAAGTGAGCTTATGTTTTGATGCACTAACCCCTCTAATGAAGTTTACGAGTTATCTTTGTGTGAAGGAAGTTTTCAAGTATTAGGAGAGAAGGATGATATAAGAAGATTAAGAAGAGAGAAAAGCTTAAGATTGGGGAGGCTCCCTTGGATCTCCCCAGCATATATCAAGAAGACTCAAGCGTCTAAGCTTGGGGATGCCTTGGGCATCCCCTTCTTCATCAACAAATTATCAGGTCATCTCTAGTGAGACTATATTTTTATTGCTTCACATATTGTGTGTTGTTCTTGGAGCGTCTGTGTGTTTTATTTTCTATTTTGTTTTGTTTTTATTTTCTGATCATAACTAGTTGGACCCTAGCATTCTTGTGTGGGAGAGAGACACGCTCCGCTTTTTCATTAGAATACTCCTATTGTTCACTTATACTTGTTGAGTATTCTTGTCTAGCGCTGCTATACTATTAGCTCTTGTTTTTCACGTATCTCTTGTTCAGAGCTATTAGTTCTTTTGGAGAAAGTACTCTCTTACTTCACTTATATTTGTTTGGAGAGTTGTATAATTGGCGTCTGGTTGGAACAGAAAATGCTAAGTGTGTGGTAGTTGTATAACGGAAAAATTTGCATAGTCTTGTAGATCATTGAACTTTGATAACTTTATTCCTTGCAAATGTTTTGAGATATTAAGAAGTTAGATGTTAAATTCTTGTTGGTTAATTAAGCTAAAGTCTGATTAGTGGTTGTGTTATTAAAGCTTGTACCGTACTACAAACTCTTAAAACTACTGAAGGTGTTGTTGGACTTGATAGTTGATTCCTTGCATATGTTTTGAGATATTAAGAAGTTAGATGTTAAATTCTTGTTGGTTAATTAAGCTAAAGTCTGATTAGTGGTTGTGTTATTAAAGCTTGTACCGTACTACAAACTCTTAAAATTGCTGAAGGTGTTGTTGGACTTGATAGTTTCTCATGTCTGAAGGTAGTTGGAAACAACATAGTTGTGTGCTAAGGTCGGGGGATCTAACAAGGTACTTGTACCTCCGTGAACGGCCCCTCTTGGAGTGAATTTAATCATGCTCTTAATGTTGAAACTGCTAGTCGTTTGCAATAAACTTGTGAGTTCTTTTTGATTAATGTTAAGCTACGGTTTTTGGCACTTCCACCATCCATATTTTGCTAGTCTCTTTGGTGCTGTGCATTGCCTTCTGCTCACATTGAGAGTTGTACATATTTCGTCAGTACATCCAACCCCGTGGGAGAACTTGCTCTTGTTCTCCTACACATAAGCCAAACATCTTCCTCAAAACACCCACCATAACTACCTATCACAGCATTTTCATAGCTGTTCCGAGATATATTGCCATGCAACTTCCATCTTACATTACATGACTTGTTGTCATTCATCATTGTTATATATTGGTTTGCATGATTCTATACAGCTGATGTGTGGTTTTACCCATATTACGCTAGATCATTGCACATCCTGCTAAACTGGCAGAGGCACTCAGTTTCATACATCATGTTTTGTTCATTATGAGTTATTTCTACCAAAAAGTGTGTCATCATGTTAGAATGTTGCCCCTACAGTGAGGGCGTGAAAAGTGAAAAGAGCCATGGAGGCCATTGAAAAGAGAAATAGAAAAAAAGAGAAAAAAAGAGAAAGAAAGAAAAGAAATAAATAGAGAGGGGACAACATTACTATCTTTTATCCACACTTGTGCTCATGTTTAGCACCTGCAGTTTCATATTCATCATTTGTGCTCATGTTTAACACCTATACTCCATGTGAGAGAGTTCTCATGTTTTACTAGTATAACTATGTGGGGAATTAACACTATAGAACTTGGGTTGTATATTCCAATGATGAGCCTCCTCAAAAGTGCTCTAGGTCTTCGTGAGCAACCAAGTTGGATGCACCCCCACTAGTTCCATTGGAGAGCTTTCATACACTTAGAGCTCTATGTGCATCCGTTGCATGGCAATCACTACTCCTTGCATAGCTTCGATTATAAGACTTCCTCTTGTCTAATGATCACCTATAGCTTTGTGAGCCTATCTTCCTTTGGCCTTCCAAACCCCCATTATTATTCTCTTAGCCATAACATCCTGGTGCCAATACCAAATGCTTACGCTCACCGGTTGAGTAAAACTTATAAACAGTTGATTCATTACGTTTATGATACTTTTGCTTGACTGGATCCTTTCTATGTTTGTGGAAGATTGCTTGATGCTTGAGTAGAAGGATTGAACTTCTATACTGAATGCTTGAATCATCTATAATAAACTTTGTGCGGTTTCATGTCTTTGTAGCATCTTCCATGAAAGGTTTTTACTTGTTTAATTGTCTTGCTTTATCATCTGTTGTTTAATATCAAATATAGACTTTTACTTTGAATTATTTGATCTCAGCTCACATGCTTTACATTACTATATGATCAAGATTATGTTGGTAGCAAGTCACCTAAAAAATTATCTTTTATCATTTAACTAATCGAGGACGAGTAGGAACTAAGCTTGGGGATGCTTGATACGTCTAAAACGTATCTATAATTTTTGATGTTCCATGCCTGTTATATATTGATTACCACATATTTATCTTACACTTTATATCATTTTTATGCATTTTCTGGGACTAACCTATTAACAAGATGGCACAGTGCCAGTTCCTGTTTTCTGCTGTCTTTTTGTTCCAGAAAAACTCTTCTGGAAATATTCTCGGAATCGGACGCCAATTTAACTGATTTATTTCTGGACCGAGACGAAGCAGCAGCCCGAAGGAGAAGCCTAGGAGGCAGCCGAGGGAGGCAGGCGGACCCATGGCGCGGCCTAGGGTGGGCCCGCGCCCCTAGGCCGCCTGGTGCCCTCGGGTGCCCTCCAGCGCCACCCTTTCGCCTATAAATCACATCTATTCGGGAAACCCTAGACACCCGAGCGAAAATCCACGAAAAGTTCCGACGCCGCCATCATCGTCAACCCTAGTTCGGGAGGGTTTCTGCAGTTCTTCCCGGCACCTTGCCGGACGGGAAATCATCACCGGAGGGCTCTACATCGCCATGCCTGCCTCCGGAGTGATGCGTGAGTAGTTCTTCACGGGACTCCGGGTCCATAGCAGTAGCTAGCTGGTAGTCTCTCCACCTTGTGCTATCATGCTTAGATCTTGTGAGCTGCTTAACATGATCAAGATCATCTTTATGTAATGCTATATGTTGTGTTTGCTGGGATCCGATGAATTAGGAAGTTATGATCAAGTTTGTTCATCTATTTATATCATGTTTTATCTATGTTCCTGCATGCTCTCCGTTGTTAGTAGATGCTTTGGCCAAGTAAATGCTAATGACTGCAAGAGGGGGTATTTATACTAGATAGTGGGTTCATGCCTCTAGAAGACTGGGCTTGATTGACAGAAACAACTAAGGCTGTAGATGTGCTGTTGCCACTAGGGATAAAATAACCGATGCTTAGCTTAATGGTACTGCTGTTAAGTCTAATGCGTTTGTTTACATTACACACTTTGCTTAATGCTATAATCTGTTGCTTGCAACTTAATACTCACCGGAGACCTGGAAGCTATCTCTTGAGTGGATTATGAGTCATAGATGCAGCTAGTAAGCAGTCTATGTATATTGTTGTAATGCCCAATAGATCTAACAATGAACATGTTCTTATCATATATTGCATTGTCATGCGTTTGCACTTTGTCAATTGCCCAGCTGTAATTTGTCTACCAAACATGTATGCATATCTGTCTTATGGAGAGACACCACTAGTGAACTGTGGACCCCGGTCCTTTATTCCACACTGATACAAACACCATTTTCTCCACGCTCTACAATTGTTTCCTCGCTGTTCCTTTTTGTGTTCATCATCATATTCCACACCATACGTTTAATCCTTTGTATTCAGCAAGCCGGGGAGATTGACAACCTTCCTGTTTCGTTGGGGCAAAGCATTTTGATTGTGTTTTGTGCAGGTCCACATCAGTAATCGTAAATGGCGCCGCTGACACCTTTCTGAAGCTCTCCCAATTACTACTGGTACAATAAACCTTGATAGATTCAAGGGAAAACTTGATGCTGACTACATCATACCTTCCTCTTGGGGTCTCCCAACGAACGTGCGTTTCTACGTCATCAGCCACTTCGTAGGGTTTCTCCTTCTTCTCGCGCAGGGGGGAGAGCCCTTGCTGCTTGCGGAAAAGGATCTCCGCCTCTCGCCGCTCCTCCCGCTCCTGCTCCTGCATGGCGTGCAGGCAACTAGGCGAGTAGAGCTCCGAGTCCGACAGCGGCGAGTAGGGGCTCTCCGACGTGGGCGGGCTCCACCACATTTTCGAGGTAGGGAGGGAGAGAGAGAAAGAATGGGGTTTTCTTCCATTGCAGGGGTAGGCCCCCCTTTTATTCTAGCTGCGGCGGGCGGTGGGCGAGGGAACCCTAGCCGACCCCACTAGTCAAGATCCCACCTGTCAGCGCAGTGACGGTCAAAGGGGATTGACCAAAATGATCTGCCCTAGCCGACCCCACTAGTCAGTCGACCCCACTAGTCAGAAGGAGGCGATTCAAAATAAGCTGCCCTAGCCGACCCCACTAGTCAGAAGGAGGAGATTCCAAACGAGCTGCCCCAGGCCGACCCCACCAGTCAGGCCAAGTGACGGTCAAAGGGGATTGACCAGACGCAAATCACGCGTTTGGCCGTCCGCGGGCCTCGAAAGAGCCAGGTAGGGCACAGACGAGGAAAACTAAGCAAGTAGGGCACAAACGAGGAACACTACTAGGAAAAGGGTTATAGAGAGGTTGCCAGTCTGTGGCGCACCATTAATTCGTGCGCCACAGAATTATTTCTGTGGCGCATGGATGCTAGTGCGCCACAGAAATTTCCCACTTTCTGTGGCGCATCTTTTGCCCATGCGCCACAGAAAGTAAAATTCTGTGGCGCATGTCCACAGATGCGCCACAGAAAGCCAGACTTTGTGGCGCATGAGACACCATGCGCCACAGAATTCCTGTGGGTCCCACGTGCAATCATTGGGCCAAGGTCCATCTGGGACATTCTGTGGCGCACCGTGGCTGGTGCGCCACAGAAACCCAACGTTCTGTGGCGCATGGTGTTGGATGCGCCACAGAAAGTTGGTTTCTGTGGCGCACCACCACGGTGCGCCACAGAATGTTCTCTTTCTGTGGCGCATCAAACACCATGCGCCACAGAAAGTTGGCCCAGATCTACAAAAAGGTGGCACCACCCTTTCCCATGCATGTGACCTTCTTCATCCTCCCATCTAGCTCGAGCTCCTCCTCTCTCCCATGCCATTTTGACCATCCTATTCTCCATTATTTGTTATTAAACCTAGTTTATTTGATATATAATTGGTGAGGGCTTGGGAGAGCCTCCATATATATTCTCCTCCTCTCTTTTTGTCCACAATTTTCTCTCCATCACCACACACTCTCTCTCATCGATCACGGTCACGTCTCGGCAACGGATCTAGATCTACTAGGTGGGTATTGTTGGATGGATGTTTGTTAAAGGCATGAGAAACTTGTCGGCGGGCGATTGTGTGTGTGGTTTGCATGAAGCAAACTATTGTTGAACGGATCTATGCATGAAACTTGTGTGTGTGGTTTGCATGAATCTTTGCTTGCGCCGGCGTGGTGCATGGATGTTTGCCGAAATGTTGATTCATTTCCATTTCGGTAAATTTTTGCACCACATATGTCCTACTTTTAGGGGAAGTCATGCCGAATTTTTTCGTCGAACATTTCCGACTTTCCGATTTCCCGCATGAGAAGCTTGTATGTGTGTGTGTGCATGTTGCGGTTAATTAATTCTAATTAATAACACATACTCTATATGTATACCGCGTAGGCGACCATGGTCATCAAGATGAGCTCCAATCGAATCAACAACTACAAGGAAGAAGCGAAGGCGGAAATGATCGGTGCAACGGGCGCCAGATACGATGTCCGTGTAGAAGTTGCAAATTTGTGAGATGGATCGACCCTGATTCCGGACAATTGGAGGAACACCTGCTCAGGCGCGGTTTCATGGAAGGCTTCAACCAAGCGCCGACAGCAAATGTTGCGCCTGAAGACGAGGGCGGGCAAGATGATCGTGACGAAGGAGATGCCGACGGACATGGTCATGATGGTGGTGGAGAAGACGCGAACACGCCGCAGAGCTCGCTAATGTCGGCCTTGATGGAGTCTCATGTTCAAGAACTGCTCCTCAAGAACGCGAGCACCGTTAGAGAGAAAGCCAAGCTGGCGCAAATGGAGATAGACGGGAAGACTCCGTTGTATCCTGGGTGCCGGCCACAGGATACGCGCTTGCAAGTAACGCTTGATGCTCTGGAGATGAAGTCGGGAAACAAATGGACCGACGCGAGCTTCAACAAGAACATGCAATTCTTGCACGAGCGTCTTCCCGAGGGGAACACATTGCCAACTAGTATCGAGGAGGCCAAGAAAGTCGTTTGCCCTCTTGACCTACCGCACGTTAAATACCACGCCTGCATCAATGATTGCGCAATTTATCGGGGCGAGTACGAGGACAGAACCACATGTCCGGTGTGCGGCCAAGGACGGTACAAGAGCCGTGGGAAGAAAGTTCCTCGAAAAGTGGTATGGTACTTTCCTATCACTCCCCGTCTGCAGCGGTACTTCGTGGACCCTAAGGAAGCAAAGCTCATGCAATGGCACGCGGAAAGGGAGAAGCCCGAAGAAGATCCGGAGAAGGGCAGGATCCTTACACACCCTTCAGACGCTAGCCAGTGGCAAGAGTTGGACGCCGTCGGAAATTTCGGAGGCGACGCAAGGAACGTCAGGCTCGGTATGAGCACCGATGGACTCAATCCGTTCGGCAACCAGAGTAGCACGCATAGCACCTGGCCCGTGTTTGTATGGCCTTACAACCTTCCCCCGTGGTTGTGCACGAAGCAAAGGTACATACACATGAGTATTCTCATTCAGGGGCCGAAACAAGCAGGTGTCCACATACATCTGTATCTCGCGCTGTTGAAAGAGGAGTTAGCCACGTTGTGGGAGACGCCAGCCCGTACGTGGGATGCCTACACTGGAGATTATTTCGACATGAGAGCCGCGTTGCTCACGACGGTGCAGGACTATCCTGGTTGCTCATATGTATCGGCCCAGGTAGGCCACGGATTCTGCGCATGTGTCAGGTGCATGGATAAGACCCCGCATCTCCAGCTACCAAGGAATCCCGGGTCTTCGAAAACCGTGTACCCAGGGGCTCGAAGGTGGCTTCGCATGGATCACCCGTGGAGAAAACGCGGTGACTGTTCAATGGTAAGGACGAGATCGAAGGAGCCCCGAGCCCGAGGAGCGGCACAGAAATCGACGAGCTGTTGAAAAATTGGGAGGAGTGCCCCGCGCCGGGAAAGAAACGACCGAAGGTAGATCCGCTGCTGGGTGTATGGAAAGCGAGGTCTGTTTTCCACGACTTGGAGTACTGGAAGGTCCTCAAGACGCCACATAGCCTCGATATGATGCACATTACGAAGAATGTCACCGAGGCTCTGCTTGGCACTCTTTCCAACATGCCGGAAAAGACCAAGGATGGGACGAAAGCAAGATACGATCTGAAATGGCTTGGTGTCAGGAAAGATCTTCAGGCTCCCGATAGCGATGACGATGATGATGATGATCAGACGGAAGGGACTCAAGGTCGCCGCAAAAGGGTAAAGAAGAACACTGTGGTGCTTCCCGCTACGTGCTTCACTATGAGTCCGGAGGAGCTCGAGCAATTCTACATGTGTCTCCTAGGAGTCAAATTTCCTCATGGTTACGCGGGGCAGATAAGCAGATATCTGGACGGAACGAAGAAGAGGTTTAGCGGGATGAAGTCTCACGACTGTCACGTGCTGTTGACGCAGATACTTCCCGTTGCGATTCGAGGGATAATGGACGAGCACGTCCGTGATACGCTGCTTGCCCTTTGCAACTTTTTCGACGTCATCAACAGGAAGTCGATCGGCGTGAAGCAGCTCGACAGGCTAGAGGAAGAGATCGTGCTGATACTATGCGAGCTCGAGATTTACTTCCCGCCAGCATTCTTTGATATCTGCGTGCATCTCCTTCTCCATGTCGTTGATGACATCAGGCAGCTCGGGCCAACGTTCATGCACTACATGATGCCGTTCGAAAGGATGAACGGTGTCATGAAAGGATACGTCCGCAACAGGTCCCATCCAGACGCAAGCATGGCCAAGGGCTTTCTAACCTACGAGTGCATCTCCTTCTGCCAGAATTATCTAAGCACCGAGAACCAGGATGTTGGTCTCCCCACGAGGAAACACTTCGGCAGGCTCAATGGATATGGTCACCGAGAGGGCACCAGCTCAACCTTTGTCAGCATGCAGGGTCGAAAGGACGACTTCGACAGGGCTCACCGGGTCGCGCTACAACACTTACAATTGATCGAAACTTGGGTGGAACAGCACAAATGCTTACTCGAGCAACATTACATCAAACTGGGCCGGCCGAGGAAGAAGGGAGACGTAACCAGAGCGCACAACTCTAGCTTCACGCGTTGGTTCAAGCAAAAGCAACTGGAGCTAGCAAAGAACAAAGCACCATCTACGGAAGATGAAAGACTCATATTCTCCTTATCACGGGGTCCCTCGCACAACGTAAAGACCTATCAGGCGTACGACATCAACGGCTACAGATTCTACACCGAGGAAAAGGACAAGAAGTCGGAATATCAAAACTCAGGAGTAACTATGCTATCCTACGGCGATGAGGAGGCTACTGTCAAGGAAAGATATTTCGGAAGGATTGAGGACATATGGGAGCTCAACTACTGTGGAGAGTTGGTGCCAATGTTCCGTGTAAGATGGGCCAAGGACGTCGTCAAAGAAGGCCGGTATTTCACCACCATGGTAATACCCGATGCCAAATCGAAGAACGCCTCCGCGAAAAATGAGCCATGGGTACTCGCTAGCCAAGTTGAGCAATGCTTCTTCATTACCGACCCGTCAAAGCCTAGCCGTGTTGTCGTGAGGAGGGGCAAGAGGAGCATCATCGGAATGGAAGGAGGCGCCACCGAGCAAGACTTGGACAACGAGCCAAAGATCGAGGAGGAATTCGACAAGTTCTTCGACATGCCTACTACTAGTACACAAAGAAGGAAGACATCCCTACCTACCAAAGGTTGTCCGTTCACGCGAAGAAATCTCAAGGTCACCGGCCTAAAGTTTTCAACCGCGAAGAAGGGAAAGAAGAGAATCTAGCTCGCGGAACCGAGACGAAGAAGAGACTTTTTTGGTGTATTTAATTTGTGTGTGTGTGTGAGACAATGCAAGAGTTATGTATTCAATGAACTAAATATGTATGACATTGTGTGTGAGACAATGCAAGAGTTATGTATTCAATGAACTAAATATGTATGAGACATATTGTGTGTATTTTTTGAACCAAATTTAACCAAAAATATTTGTAAGAAAAAAAGTTCAGCAAAAAAAAGCCCAGGACATTCTGTGGCGCACCATCTAGTGGATGCGCCACAGAATCTTAACTTTCTGTGGCGCACCCCTTAGCGGATGCGCCACAGAATCCTAACTTTCTGTGGCGCATCGCCTGGATGGTGCGCCACAGAATTCTTGCGCTGCACTTACATGTGGGGCCACCCTGCGCTGCCCGTTTCTTCCCCAAAATTTCACCAAGTCCTGCGCCCTCGCCTCGCGACCACCTCTCGCCGCCGGCAGCCCACCGCGCTCCACCGCGCTTGACCCGCCCGCCACCGACGGCCAGGAGGACCTCCACCGCTACCCGCACCGGCGCCGCCGGTGCTCGACGCTCCCGTGGTCGCCTCGCTCGTGCTCGACGCGCCCGTGGTCGCCTCGCCGTGCCCGTGCCCACGGACCGGCCGTCGTCAACGCAGCGGAGGACCTCGGCGCCGGCTTAACCTCCCCTACGCCCCGGCCGTCCTCGACCTCCCCTCCCTCCCCCCCTCCCCGAGGTATGCTTCCCCCCTCTCTCCCTCCTCCCTCCCCTCCACCGAACCTTGCACTCTATGTGCTTGTGGAAATGCCTAACCGGATTACATAATAAGACTAGGGCTGGTTTATGCATCAGATTAGATGCCAGGGATCATTCGGGACGTGACCACTAACTACCAAGAGCAATAGGCCACCGAGAGTACTCTCACAGTCTTGCAAACCATGTTTTTTCTAAAATACCCATCACCTGGTGGCCTGGACACGGCCACTGATCGTTCTGGGACCACCAAATCCAGCAATTGTTTGCCATTTTAGCAAGAGAAAGATTTAATTTATACCAGAATAAAAATGGGGTCCTGGAGTAATTAATGGCAGCGATCGATATGGACTCTCCATATACCTTTCGAGTAAGATGAGGTCCAGCGTTGGTACTGCCTTTTTTCCTAAAGCTTGTGATCCTCCCTTGACAGCCATGTTGCCCACACGCTCTCCATATAACTTATTTTTTTGGGGATAGCTAGGTGGGGTAGGAGAATACCCTAAGATCACTTGTGTTTTGATTAATTTGTCTATGCAGAAATATGTGGTGGCATGCTACACTCCATTTATGATATCCTTGTTGGTCTATCTCAATTTTGACAAGACCATTATTTGGTGACTTGTAATAAAATTTAATGTGAAACACCTTGTGCACTTGATGTATAACAACAATAATATATCTATGTAGTGATGATATAGGATAGCTTATTTAAAATAGCCGTTCGTTGACAAGAGCAACATATGTATTCTATATTCACAACATAATCGATCATATATGTATGTGTCCACGTGTTAGTTCTAGCCAAAACCAACAATCCCCTACCGAAAAAACATTGTGTTTCCGTGGTCTATATGTTAGAGAAGGATATGAGCGTAGATGGGGATTATCACTTATATTTTTAATCATTATGCATGTGAATTTGGTAGTCTGTTGTAAAAGCATATATGAATTTGGTAGATTTAATTTTAATGTAGTTGCATGGTCAGGGAATATAGCACAAGTGAAGTTAATTTATTCACAAGTTTTGACTTTTTTATGTACTATGCAGTTTGAAGAGGAGACCTCGACGCTGCTGTTCCGGAGCTCGTCGACAAGTGGTGAGAAATTATGGATGTGTTGTGAATGGTGTTGATGGATATATATGTGTCCACGACCATCATGACGTGGTTGTTTGTGCTCCGACCATCGTGTCGTGGAGATGCCGGCCGGAGTTGTGGATATTTTTTGTGAAATGTTTGCAGGTACCCCGTGAGGCCCTTGAGATTGCCGGAACGTCGATTAACTTCCGTTCCAGCAAATTCGGGTACTCCATATGTCCTATTTTTAGCAAAGGTCATGCCAAAAAATTTCATGAAATTTAGCATGACTTTGCTAAAAATAGGACATATGGGGTATTGCGGCTAATGCATGGGCCGGGGTATCTTAGTACTAAATTAAGTGATGCTTTTGTTATATTTGTTGTACTAACTTTTTTCCTCTTTTTCAATGCAGTGCAAACATGTCCTCCGAGGCCGGTCCTTCTAAGCACATGAGCGTCGAAGAACAAGCTAGAGAAAAGAACAAGCCGTTCTGGGAAGTGAATAACCCGGAGATGGAGGATGCGGAGGCCGCCGAACTGGCTCGTGACGGCGATGGTGACTTTCTGTTAGAGATGGAGGATGCGGAGGATGCGGAGGACACCGACGGAGATGGGGACACAACCACCACCACCGAGGGCGGCGACCACACGGATGTCGGGGGTGGCGACCACGCGGATGGCGGTGGTGGTGGTAACCCGACCGCTAAGAGGCATAAGAAGCAGAGGAAGGACCGGACACCGAATGCGGTGGCCCCCATCACAGACACGTTCACTAAGGTCTCCTTAAGTGGCCAACCACAGGAGCCTAGGAACATCGCAAAAGGGTACGGCATGCAACTAGGGTGCATCCTCCGGGAAACCGTGTCGATCAACACATATGACCTCAGGAGCGCGGAGAATGAGGCTTTGCGCACACAACTCCTCAAGAAGCTTCACGAACGATACATTTTCCCGGATGATGGAAACAAAAAGGTGGACAACTTCGCCATCACGAAGATGAACACCGCCTTGACCAGCTGGAGAGGCCGGGTGAAGGCGAAGATTGAAAAGGGTCTTAGCTGGGAAGAGATCAGTGCCAAAGAGCCGTACATCGACATAGAAGAGTTCGAGGCATTGAAGTTGTCCTTGGCATCTCCGGAGGCTGAAAAATGGACCGAGTGGGGGAAGAAAATGCGGGCACTGAACTTAGGTAACCACCATTTGGGAAGCGGCGGTTACGCAGGAAAACAGCCCGTTTGGGACAAGGAGGATGCCGAGGTTGCGAGACTTGGGAAGGAGAACATGTGGCATAAAATCACGGACGAGCAAGTTAGGAACTTTGTTCGGTCCCGCTACTATCTGAAGCCGGGGACGGGGGAATTCGTTACCGACTATAAAGATGTGCTGGATTTCGAGAAAACGCTGGTAAGGAACTTAATTACCGCGGATATCTCAAAGTCCATTTGCGTTGATTTCTACATGGGTTCACGTTTATTTCCTTTGTCCGCAGGAGGCTGAGTTGAAGGCTGAGGCTGAGGCCGGCCCGTCGTCCCAGGAGGCTCAGGCCGGCCCGTGGGACACGACTTTCAACCGGGCGATGAACGTTTTCAAGGGGAGGGACAAGTCAAAGCCGCCGACGTCAGCTGGCCGTGTGACCGGCTTTGGTACGTCGATGAAGTTCATCGAGTACTACAGCACGGACACCGACAAGAAAAAGGAGAGGAGGAAGCCGGCTAAAGATAGAGCCGAGGTTCTCGAGCTAAGGAAGAAGCTGGAGACACTAGAGAAAGAAAAGGTGGACTCTACCATGGTGGACAAGCTAGTGGCCGAGAAGGTGAACGAGCAGCTCCGGACAATGTTACCCCCTGGGTTGATGGAGGGGTTAGCTGCCTGGAACGCGAGAGGTCAACAGGGGCCGATACACGTGCCCAGCTTCGCCGGCAGCACCTCCAGCAATAACGTGTCGCCGGTCCTGGTGACCCCACCGGTGCTCCCTGTCGTGGATCAACATACACCAAGGCCGGAGAATAATGATAATGCGCACGAGCGGCCGGAGAATGATAGGCCGGCCGCCGGCACCGGCGCCCTTGTCTCGACATTAGCCGAGCTCGACGCCATCACCAAGGTAACTAATTAGTTAGTCCGCGACATCTTCTATGACTATATATGCCTTTGATGACTGCCATATCTCATGCATGGTGCCCAACATGTGTTGACTCCCAGGACATGCCTTGCATACTCCTGCATAGGGTGGGGGTCGGCGGCGAGTTGAAGGAAGTCGCAACGGCCAAGATCATACAACCTTTGACCCGCGATATGCACAACACCCGAATGAGCGAGGTCGTGATGAAAGTCAATGTGAGCGAGGTACTGCCTGAGTTCCATGACATCGACCCCCCCACGCAACCTCCGGGAGCCGAGAAACACATGAAGCTTGGCGAATGCGGGAAGTGGATGATGGAATGGCCGAAGACCCAGATTCGTCTTGGGGATGTTCTTCATGGGGTCAGGCGCACCGGCGGCGCCACCTCGAGGCCCCGGCCCAGGTCGTTCGGCCCCCGTCGAGGCGGCCACAAAAAGCTGTTGCGGATGAACCGGCGCCACAAGCAGCCGTCGCCACCACCCAGAAGGAACCGCCGGTCGCCGCCACCACCACCCAGAAGCTACCGCCGGTCGCCGCCACCACCGGCCGGAAGCTACCGCCGGTCGTCGCCGCCACCAACCGCCACAAACAGTTGTTGGGAACATCTTCACCGCAACCGTCCAAGGTTAGTTCTGACTTTCCGAATTCCCCGACTTTCCGACTTTCCCGACTAACGGATGTGCTATTGTTTATGTTTAGGACAAAGCCGTTGCACCTCAACTTGGTGGCAACGACGACAATGAGGAGGAGGAGAATGATGTCAACGTCGATGACTACATCAACACTGGCGCCTGCATGGATGGTATGTACATGCCTCTTGTGGATGAAGAACCCTTCCGCGACCACCGCGGTCAACCTGCTCGTCCCACTTCATGCACACAACGCCTGGCCTTCACCGACACGCCTCCGGATGCCGGCGATCATCAAGCTCAACCGGGTAACATTTTCAGCCCTAACACACTGAAAGAAACTGTTAAAGCGGGGTTCACTTCACCCCCACAATCCACAGAGATGAAGAACAAGAAGCACAGGAAGAGAAAAGGATCCTCCACCTCTGCGAGCCAGCCAGCTCCTAAGATCCGGGGTCTTGAAGACACGATTCCACCCCGTGCGGATGGCTTCCCCCGAGTTCATGAAGCTGGTAAACCTATCTTGTCTGGGGACTTGCTCCGCCTTGCAGAAGGACCCATGATTGCCTTGCAGGATCTATCTTGCATCTAGAGGAGCTCCTTCTTAAAGACAAGCAGCTGAGTTACCCGGCGTTCGTGGTCAAGGTGCCAAACGAGCTGGTGGACTTCGTCCAGGAAGACCCCGTGGATGTGTTCTTCATAGCGTACGAGGACATCTTCAAACTCTTTCACACTCAACGGCTGGACTATAACATGGTCCGCCTATATGCGCTCGATATGGCGATGAATATCAGGAGAGATGATACCCCGTATGTCGCGATAGTGGATCCCTACTACATGCGCGACAGCCATCTAGTGGAAGGATCAAAGACACGGGAAACGCCACGGAGTACCTCGTAAGGGTCATGCTGGCCAAGAAGAGGAAGAACGCCCTTCTTCTGCCTTTCTTTTTCGAGTAAGTACACATCCACTCGCCACCGTCGGATCTTATGCCTTCTTGTACATTTCTTCCATCGTTGATCCTTTGTCCAACATTCCGTTTCAATTGTGTTGAGCAGGGACAAGTACTGCGCACTCATCTACGTATCCCCGAGGTGGTCCATTGCCACTTATTTGGACTCGGGGAATAAATCCACGCCGAGACGATACACCAGAATAAAGGGTGTTCTCGATTACGCTCTCGAGGCCTATGCCCAAAAGGGCGGCCCCTTCCATAAGAAGTCGGAATTCTTCACGGACGAAAACACACACAAGTTCCAGCATGGGACTGGCTTCCATTGCATCAAGCAACTGGATGGCAGCGTGAAGGAGGCCTACTACGCCCTCCATCACCTTAAAGCGATTGTCCGGGATTTCGAGAAAATGAAGATTCCATCTGGTCTCGCAGAATACACCAAAATGGCGGATTCTCTCACCGATGCTGATTACAGAACAGACTTCCATCGCATCCGGCTGCAGTTGTCAACGATCATCCTCGACGATGTCATTCACAAATCAGGGTCCTACCACTACCCCAGAGGTATTATAGAAGTGCATGTGTTGGGTTATATATTATATATATGCTATGCTATGAAACCCAAATAGGATAGCCATATGATTTCCAACCATGACAATTGATTGATTGTCTTGCCTCTCTACTTAGATGAATAAATAAATTATACTCTATTTATATCACTAACCAATATATATCCCAATCCATCTTCAGGGTTGTGTCAGAGAGATATCGAAGAACGACTAGAGGCACAGAATGATACCAGGGAGTGGAAGATGAAAGAAGGCTTTCAACCATTCCCGGCACCGCTCAAGAAGAGGACTCCATGATCATGCATGCTCCCGCGCGCTCTTGCTCACCATCATCGCCGATGTGTACTACATTTGATCATAGTTAGGCGGCGAACACTTGATTTGTAATGTGGTGTGAAATGATGAAACATTCGGCACTTTTGTGACTATGTGTATATATGTATCTCGATCGGGCACTAAGTAATATGTGTGATGACATATTGATTAATGTGTTTGTCTGTTTATATACCTGTTAAATATACCTGTATTTCTGTATAAACCTGTATAAATCCTGTATATACCTGTATTTGTACAGCAAAACGAAAAAATACCGGTATTTCTGTTTCATATTTCTGTGGCGCACGCTTTTTTTTTTGGCGCACCACTTTCTGTGGCGCACGAAGGAACAGTGCGCCACAGAATTCCTCTGCATAGGGTGCTGCCGACCTATTTCTGTGGCGCACGCCCTGGGTGCACCACAGAAATAATTTTTGTGGCGAGAATTCTGTGGCGCACCCAGCAAACCTACAGGTGCGCCACAGAAAGTCAAAAACGTGCGCCACAGAAAGGCCTTTCTGTGGTAGTGGAAAACTAAGCGAACCAGGGCACAGAAATAATAAGCCCAAAAAAGATTGCATGTTCATGCATGCAGATATACGGGAGAAGAATGTTAATAAGAAGCGTCTGATGGAGAGAGTTCGTGGGGGCACGATCCTTGATTAGAAAAACCATTTATTTAATTTTATTGAATAAGTAGATATTAGGAATATTTTTAAGGTCTTAAATTTGAATGAATAAGTAGTTCACTAATTTTTTAACTTAAGAATTTATTTTCCGATTAGAAATATTCATCAAGTCATGTCCACTTAAGGATCCTTGAATTTTTCACTCAAAAATTATTTTCCAAAAATTCAAATAAAACCTATATTTGATTTTATCATAATATTCTGGGTTGAATTCATATTTTTGTTTGATTTTTATGAATCTCATTTTTATTTAAAATTCATTTCATTTGGATTAAATTTGGTAGGTGAAATTACCAAATTGCCCTCCTGGTTAATCGGTTGGACCCAACCCACTAATAGACCACTTTAGGTTCGGGTCAAGCCGAACCAGCCAGTCTCACTCTCCCCCCTCTAATAAGATTTAGTCTAGGTTTAGTTTAGGGTTTTCTTTTATCATTTCCATAATTTTCTCTATTAGTAAAATTCCAATGTACTTTATTCTTGTAACTGAATTATGAGATGAAATAAAGATATTTGTGAATAATACTTGTGAATGTGTCTTTGAATTGTTTGAATTATTTAGGTTATGACACTTGTCAAATATTTTGAATTCAAATTTTTAATTTGAATTATTACTTTGAATAATTATGATTTGAATTTCATATCAAGAATGAGATGAGCATTAGAGAGTGGATTCGTCTAGTGATGAATATTTTGATTGAAAGTTGATAATTGAAATGTGTTTGAAAATAATTTGAATCAAAATATAGAGTGTTAGTTTATTTCAACACCCTTGGCCTAATTTGTCCACGACTTGTTTCCAAATCGTTGACGTTGTCGAGTGTTGATCACCTCAACTCTCTCTCTCTCTCTCTTTCACAAAAGCGCGAAAATTATCCCAAATTCCAATGCATGAATGCAACATGAACACTTCTAGATTCTACCCCTCGAGATTCTAAAACGGTGGGTTCTCACTCACATCACCTTAGGACCAATCACCATCTTATTTCCTATAAGAATCACCATCCAATTTTCCGCAAAAAAAAGTTGCTATTGAAGATCTTAAGGGATAAACTCACGGTACAACGAGTTGTTTGTATTTAGAACGTGGAGAACGTAGAAAGCAAGCGGCCTTCTGTAATGTGTACTATCCGTGAGGGGTGACAGGGGTCATCTCACAGACCCATGATAATATCTGTTGCTGTTAATTTAGACGTGCGGTTCCAAGACACCAGACATGTATTTTCAGGGTTAGGAACACGAGGGAGGGACATTTTTGTAAGTCGTACTCAGACGTTGGCCTGTTTTCGCTTTCACCGATCGTCGCCACAATTTCTCATCACCCAAACAGTGGCAATGGCAGCGGCTTCCTAGTAATAGTACGAATGGCCGTGTTCGCTTCCAAGAATCTTGGCCACAAAATTTGCCCTGTCACAGGTTATCCATCGGCATCACGTGCACACTGACTATTATTCCTTTTTTTTTTCTAATCTAAGTATCTAACCAAAATTCGCAAGGGCAGTGGCTTCCTACTAGTAGTCACCTGCATGCTCCTCACACCATTTGTGAGCTCTCCCTCCCTCGCACCGTGCTTCGCTCTTTGCTCTTGATATATTTTTTTTAGAACAAAGGCTATAAGCCTAGCTTTGAATTAACAAATCTCACAGTTTTACAACGGCAATTACATGATGCTGAAAGAACAGCTTTCCAGGAAACGAAATACAAGCAAACACAGGATACAAGAGGAAGCACAGCTTGAACTTCGAGACCACCATCCGCCGACAGAGGCAGCAAACCGGAGAGGGACGCCGTGAAGCCAAACACGCCACCGGGGAGATCGACTTCATCATCCCTTGCTTGTCGTCGTCATGCCATTCGCCTCCACCTTCAGAGAAGACCCATGTCTTCTCGCCCTGGCTCGTAGGGCGCCGTACCGTCGGAAGGTGGAGCAGCTCACCCAAGAGCACGAACGCAGACACTTCGAGGAGCAGAAGAAGGACCCAGCATGAACACCACCGCACGCGAGCTGGCAACCCACAGACACCGCCGCCGGCACCGACCACGCAGTAAGACGCAAGCTGAAGGACGAGAACACGCAGAAAGAAGACACGGCCAGAGGAAGGTCAGAGCCGCCATGGCAGAGCTCAACCAAGACGCTGACTCCACACATTCGACACGGTGTTGCCGTCGCAGAGGGGAACCCTTTCCCCTCTCGCCCAGTCTCGAGGGCGCCGACCCCGACGAGCAAACCACCTGCGAAAGGTTAGCACAACAACATGGGAGCAACGGCCAGACAGCACTGCACCGCAAGAAGCGCCGCCACGAGCAGACCACAGTCACACACAAAGCCACCACCTTCCCATGGCCCAAGACGGCGCCTCCAAGGAGAACGCGACGCCAGAGCGCCGCCGCCACCCGGTCAAGGACCTAGGGTTTTCACCCGAGCACAGGAGAAGGAGGGCAGGAAGGGGGTTATACCTCATCGTCGCCTCGAAGGAGAAGCACTGCGTCAGAGACGTCGCCGACGACGTGGCCGCCCCGCTGGCCAGGGATTTCTCCCGGCAGAGCCCCCAGCCCCGCCAGCCCCGATGGGTCGGGATCCATGGTGGACGTGGCCGCCGTCTTCAGATCTGGAGCAGGGAGTCAACGGGGAGACTCCCACCGCGGGCCTCTTCCACCGCCCCCTTGCCGCCCGCGCGACCAAGGAGGGCGACCAGCAGCACCAGCGACGCCCCCCGCCGCCAGGGCCGACGCCGCAACACCAACCGCGACCGCCGTCGCCGACACCAGATCCCTCCGCGCGCGGGGCGGAGCAGCGAGATCCTCGCCGCCACCTTCATCGGCGGCCGCGCGGGCTTTCCCGTCGGCCTCCTCGGGTGGCGACGAGGGAGAGGAGGAGAGGAGGGAGGTGGCGGCGCGCCGGAACCCTAGTCGCCCCCGAGTCGCCCTCGGGAGGACGACGCCCAGGGCCGGGAGCGTTTCAATGTTGGCTGCTGCTATTCTGCTCTTGATATTTCACTAGGAGCTGATCGAAGAACTGTGTTGGCCTGGGAGACGGCTGAACAAACACTAGGGTATTCCGTTCCTTCTTCTCCGTTTGCGGTTTTGTATGAGTGCAATTAATTCTAGGCATAAATTATTACTTACAGTAAACTAGTGTATAGGTTATACATGAAGTAAGATGGGGATGTATGATTAGGTGTTAATCCAAAGGGTTAAAAATATGACTGAATTTTTGTAAAAAAAGTAGACAACTTGGAGTATGAGATGGGAGATCTAAAATCTGAAGTTGGTCGTTACACTCAAATCATAGCTTTGTCCAGTAATCAATGTTTTAAATAGCGGGTTATAGCAAATAGCAGCAAAAATCGGAGCTATTTGCTATACCCCTAAAAAAAGAGGTATAGCGGGCTAAATCGGAGCTAAATGAAGCTATAGCGTAAAAGTTGTACATGGATTCATATAGCGGTAACATGCTCAAAAAGCTACACCGGAGCTATAGCGGGCTATTTAAAACTGTGCAGTAATTAGCATAGTTAAACTGCATAACTTTCATTTGCTGCAGCGTGTTAATACTATTTAAATCCTTTACACTATGTCCGTTCTATTACTAGTTTATCGGCCGGTAATAAACCATCAGGGCGTGAATTGTGAAAAATTGTGTTTTATGCGATCGGGATCTCACATGGCTACACCTAATAATATACTAAAATACAAGCCAAAATTTAGGCATCTAGTATTGGCGAAACTGTAGCTGGTTTTGCATCATCTTACGGGCCAATGCGTATTTCTTGATATGTTTGCTGGAATGTGCAAGAACAGGAATTTCAGTATATGCAACAAACTGTTTCAACAACAGTATATGCGACAAATGGTCCTGTCCATGTTCACTGCAATCCCTTCATCCAATAAAAATACCTTATCAGTATTCACTGCCCATCAATCCCGAAGATGGCACAGGAGAGGCGTCCGCAGACAAGTTCGGTCAGCGCAGGAACCAGCAGGGTTGCAGTACAAGAAGCTGGGAGATTCAGATCTCCTTATCAGCGAAATAACTCTTGGGACAGTATGTGCATAGCTAAATATCATGTTTCTGCTGTTGTTGTTGTCATCACATTGCTTTACATCCTAGGCTCATTTTCGCTTCCTTTAAATTAGATGACTTTTGGAGAACAGAGCACGGAGAAGGAATCACATGATATGCTCTCTTACTCTTTTGATCAGGGCATCAACATACTTGATACCGCAGAGATTGTCAGTACATAATCCTTCCCAAGTTCATCCAAATTTTAACTGAACTCGTACATAAGTGATTTTAAGTTTTCCATTTTTTCTACTCCCATTTCCTATTCTTTATGCCATTTAGTACCCAATTCAACCCAAGGAGGAAACTCAAGGGAGGACTGACCTATATATAGGCAGGTGGATGAAATCCAAGCCACGAGATAAGGTACCCTAAACAGGCCCTACTATAGATAATTTTGTTCAGTTTCCGAATCCATTTGATTGTTTGTTCAGAGTTCAAACCATGCCCACTTACGAAAGATAGCAAGAACCCGATAGCCATGAGACTCAACTCTGTTTAGTTAACATGGTGCTACATTCCGCGCAAACAAAAACATGTTGCTACTTGTAAACGATGAACGAGCTGAATGTTTTGCACTGATTTCCTTCAAGTTGATACCAGTGTGAGAGTGTCTAGGATATTGACATCATTATTATAACCATTGCAATATGTTGAAGAATTTATTTAAGCTTTATTACGGATAGTACTTTCCGAATTACCCACTTGACATAGTATATTTGAAAGGTCTCATTGAAGCATGGCGCCTGCCTGCTTTGTATTTTCCATCCAGGTAATTTTGGCCACCAAAATTTCTAGTTATTCAGATCGCACTTTTCTCCGGGACAATGCAGAAGTGGTTCGAGTTGATGCTGCCAATATAAAAGAAAGTGTCGAAAAGAGCCTTGCACGCTTATCTACAGACTACATTGATTTGCTTCACATACACTGGTTAGTTTTTATTTCAAAGATTATTATTGCTCGGCATAAATTGCACATCTTGTTCCAGATTGATTCACACACTAATTTTCATAATTTTCACTCCCATACAGAACTTGAGAAATTGTAAACCCGAGTTCTGTTTTCCCTTTGTTAGTCTATTCTTTGTCTTATACAAACTGTTTTCAGCACACGTCCTTCATTTAAGTGTAATTGTGTTAGTTCTTAATTATTCATCTTATTTAAGCGAAATAGGATTTTTCGTATTGATATGTTTTATTTGAACTTTTTACTTGACAAAAAGACAACCCTTGCTCCAAAAGGTTTGTTTTATGTCTTCAGGCCAGATAGGTATGTGGCACTATATGTGAATTCAGCTACGATTCAACCAAATGGAGGCCAAGGGTCCCATTTGAGGATCAACTGAAAGCTCTTCAGGAACTAATTGATGAAGGAAAGGTAATACTATATATTATTTAGGCATATTCCAAACAAACAGCATTTGTTGTTGCATTTAAATGCATTAGATAGTTGTACGTTAGTTTCGTTGTATGTTTTATGAGAACTATGTATGAACTTTATGTATATATTTTCGCAGTAATAACATTTGGTCACTACTCTACTTTGGTTTTAATGTGATGAACTTGTATTAATTAATTTGGTCATTTCTCTATTCATGATGTTGTGTAATGGTTTTTGATATACTTATATAATGCAGATGAGCCGGCAATGGATGTACGTTGACCGACGCTCTTAGGAGTTCATTAATGGCATGCATTCTTTTATCCGTGTGGCTGAGGAAAACAATCGGAATGGTTTTATGTGTTGTCCATGTAGTGTCTGTAACAATACGAAGGATTACTCTTCCTCAAGAACCCTTCACATGCACCTGTTTCAGTCCGGTTTCATGTCTGGCTATAATTGTTGGACCAAGCACGGAGAAAGAAGGGTTATAATGGAAGACAATGAAGAAGAAGAGGATGATGACAACTATCCTATGTTTCCTGAACACGGTGGTACTACAATGGGGGAAGAAGCTGAAGAAGAGGCCATTGTTGATGAGCCCCCCGCTGATGATCTTGGTCGGGCCATTCTTGATGCACAGATAAACTGCGAAAGTGAAAACGATAGGTTGAAGTTAGAGCGCATGTTAGAGCATCACAAAAAATTGTTGTACCCAAATTGCGAAGATGGCCAGAAAAAGCTGGATACCACACTGGAATTGCTGCAATGGAAGGCAGAGAATGGTGTATCTGACAAGAGATTTGAAAAGTTGCAGAAAATGATAAAGAAGATGCTTTCAAAGGATAACGAATTGCCCGCCAGTACGTACGAAGCAAAGAAGGCTGTCTGCCCTCTAGGATTAGAGGTGCAGAAGATACATGCATGCATTAATGATTGCATCCTCTACCGCGGTGAGGAGTACAAGAATTTGAATGCATGCCCGGTATGCGATGCATTGCGGTATAAGATCAGGCGAGATGACCCTGTTGATGTTGAGGGCGAGCGCCCCAGGAAGAGGGTTCCTGCCAATGTGATGTGGTATGCTCCTATAATACCACGGTTAAAACGTTTGTTCCAAAACAAAGAGCATGCCAAGTTGTTTCGATGGCACAAAGAAGACCGTAAGAAAGACGTGATGTTGAGACACCCCGCTGATGGGTCGTGATGACCCACAAGTATAGGGGATCGCAACAGTCTTCGAGTGAAGTAAAACCCAAATTTATTGATTCAACATAAGGGGTGCCAAAGAATATTTATAAGCCTTGACAGATGAATTGTCAGTTCAGCTGCACCTGGAAATAGACTTGCTCGACACAGTTTGTCAGTACCAACAGTTTTATGATAGTAGCAGTAGTGAAATAATAGCAGCAGTAAAATAAAGACAACAGTAATGATTGAAGTAGACAGCAGGTTTAAAATATTGTAGGCATAGGGATGGATGAACGGGCGTTGCATGGATGAGATAGTTCATGAAATAGTCATACATAGGGCAATTGCAGGTAAATAATAATAAAGCATCCAAGTAATAATTAATCATAGGCATGTGTTCTGTATTTAGTCGTACGTGCTCGCAATAAGAAACTTGCACAACATCTATTGTCCTACCAGCCCGTTTGCGGCGGGGCCTCAAGGGAAACTACTGGTAATTAAGGTGCTCCTTTTAATAAAGCACCGGAGTAAAGCATTAACACTCCGTGAACACATGTGATCCTCAAGTCGCAGCCATCCTCCGGTTATCCCAATTTCTGTCACTTTGGGGCCTCGGGTTCCGGACAATGATGTGTGTATACAACTTATAGATATGATCCAAAACAATAATTATTCTCATGATACAATAACATGTTCAGATCTGAAATCATGGCACTCGGGCCCTAGTGTCAAGCATTAAGCATAACAAGTTGCAACAATGACATAAAGTACTAATAATGGATACTAGGCACCATGCCCTAACAATCTTACATCTATTACATGAACGATCTCATCCAATCCCTACCATCCCCTTCAGCCTACAGCGGGAATTACTCACACATGGATGGGGGAACATGGTTGGTCGATGGAGAGGCGGCGGTGATGATGATGGCGATGATCTCCTCCAATTCCCCGTCCCGGCAAGGTGCCAGAACGGAGTTTCTGATCCCCGAATTAGGGTTTTCTGTGGCGGCGAGCTCTGGAGTGTTTTGGAAAAAGCGTCGAACCCCCCGTCATTTTTAGGTCAGGAGGAATAAGTAGTCCAAAGGGGAGCGTCGGGGGCCACGCGAGGCGTCCACACAAGGCCTCGGCGCGGCCCACCTCTGCCGCGCCGAGGGTGCATGCGGGCCCCCGTGCTCGTCTCGCTTCGTCTTCTGGCTCCGTGGGTCTTCTGGAAAAATAGGACTTCTGTAATTTTTTGGAATTTCCCGAAACTTTGACTTTCTGCACAAAAACAAGACACCAGGGCAATTCTGCTGAAAACAGCGTTAGTCTGTGTTAGTTGCATTCAAATCACACAAGTTAGAGGAAAAACAACAGCAAAAGTGTTCGGAAAAGTAGATACGTTTTGGACGTATCAACTCCCCCAAGCTTAGCTTATTGCTTGTCCTCAAGCAATTCAGTTAACAACTGAGTGCGATAAAAGAAACTTTTACGAACACATTTGCTTCATATGATGTATACATACTTACTATATGATCAAGCTTAGGCAATTCATAATAGGAACTATGCAAATAATGATACTTAGTAGCTATGCAAATCATGAAAAGATACCAACATACTAAAAATAAATAACATAACATACATCTATCCACATGAATTGCAATGTTCGTAATAAGATATGACAAAATGGTATCTCGCTTGCCTTTATTTGAAGGGCAAAACATAAATGCCAAGGCACCTCTGAAGTTCAAGTGAAGACTAGATATAAATATGTCAAAGATAAGAGCATCATAGTTATACCTCAATTAACCGTATTCTGGGACAAGCACATTACACTAAGAATGACAGCTATGCTCTCGAAGAAGTGCTCAAAGAAGGGATGGTGACTCAACATAAAAATAAAAGATTGGCCCTTCGCAGAGGGAAGCAGGGATTAACATGTGCTAGAGCTTTTATTTTAAAACAGAAGTAAAAATTTTTGAGAGGTGGTTGTTCTTGTCAACGAATCAGTAATAGAGTTCTTGTTATCTTCCATACTAAACAAGTTGAGAGCGGTTCCGAGTTATTGATATTAGGCATTTATAGCATGCACTTTTATATAGCATGACACTCCTCCCAACCTTTGCTTTCACAAACCATGGCTAACCGAATCCTCGGGTGCCTGCCAACAATCACATACCATGGAGGAGTGCCTATTTATTTACTTTTTAGATGTTATAATGGTCTAACCAGCTCTTTGCAAAATTAATGACGAGCAGATGAAGCATGCAAGTCGGGAACTTAATTTAGTATGGAAGATAACAAACCCAACTACCACGTCCTCATGAGCTAAAAACAGTGTCACAAAATGAGAAGTATTTTGAAGGTTTTAAAGGTAGCACATGAAAATTTACTTGGAATGGTTCGAAATACCATGCATAGGAATTTATAGTGGACTCTTTGGGATAACTTGGTTTTTAGGGATTTGGATGCACGAGCAGCATTCCCGCTCAGTACAAGTGAAGGCTAGCAATAGACTGGGAAGCGACAACCAAGAGAGCAATAACTGTCATAATCATACTTGCGACAGAATAAAATTAACGGAGGCATAAAAATGATACTAAAACTCTGAGGCAAAATAGATCATCAAGGCTTAATTGACTTTTGTTTTTCAGTCATAAACATGTGTGAGCATGTGCCAAGTCGATTCAAGTAAATTATTCAGAGGAGGATACCACCCTGCCATACCGTTTTACGAATAGAACAATGCATGTAAATATCTATATGACATGTTATTCAATATTAGCAAATTGGTACTGATCATAAGAAGACATGAACTACTAAGCAATCATTAAATAACATAACCACTACCATGACAGCTAAGCATGTTCACATGAGCAGGTATATTTACAAAAATGAAAAACAAATAGAGTTCATACCAGCCTTTTACCACATCCGGATTGTCGTAAATCATCATTATTGCTTTTCACTTGTGTGGCTTGAATGATATGAAATGATAACCAAGCCCCAAGTGGAGTCACGGAAATTGTTGAACTCTGAAACAACTATACAAAACAGAAGAAGAACAACAAATATTTTTGGGTTTTCGATTTAGAGCAAGCATGGAAAGAAACAAGCAAACAAAGCAAAATCTTTTTGGATTTTTGAATAATGAACCGAAATGAAAAAGCTAAAGTAAACTAGCGCTACAAGTACAAAAGAAAGAGAAATAAAGGAAATATTTTTGGTCTTTTGGGGTTTTGTGAAAGTAAAACAAATACAAGAAACAAAGTGAAAAGAAAAGAAACAAACTGAAACATGGATATACAAAGTACCGACATGATATGAATATGATAAAATGAGTGAGCTGTCGGTGGGTCGGCGTACCTCCCCCCAAGCTTAGGCTTTTGGCCTAAGTGGGAGACCAATCATCCCCATGGCTGCCAGCTAGGCGCGCCCTCAGTGTACGACGAGGAGGGTTCCTCGTCCGGGTACGAGCTCGAGGATGCACCACCGCGGTACACGTGTAATCCTCAGGGGCGCCACGAAGGTCTCCTGTCGGTGCTCGGGTAGTGCTGTAAATGGAAATCAGGTGCACCAAGGTACTTGTCCAAATCCTCCCTCGAATATGACAGAGGACTCCTGAAAATACTGAACAAACTAGGCTGCGGTAGCCGGACCTCCCGCTCAGGTCCATTAGCAAAAACAACTCTATACAGCAAATATCCATTGTATGAACTAGTAGTAACAAAATTATGAACTTTCATAGCAGCAAGATCAAGTCTTTCCGGAACCATCAACTCATCACAGGATCAACAGAATAACCAAGATCAGCTAAAACACGTGCAGCAATAATCCTCCAAAGATGGGACCTTTGGCGGCAAGGCGGCGAGCAATCAAGGCACCAAGGTTGTAGGTTTTATTATTTTTAAGTGCAGCAGCTAGAAAAGCTAGATGATAATTAGAAATATTACTAGTGTTCTCTCTAGCAAGCACACTTGAGGCAAGATAATACGTGAAGTACCTGATGGCTGGAAATTGAATGTTCCTTATCTTACCACGCTGCGCTGTACGGTGATCATCATAGCTCAGCTCATGGTAAAGATCCAACAACTCATGCGGCTGTGCCTGATCTTCCTCGCCGTCCCAGATGGAGCAATACCTATGACCCTGCAAAATCTTTTCAGATCCATGTTGCATGCACGATTATAAATCTTAAAATCAACAGTTGGGTTAAAGGTAGAGTTATTAAACTTAAAGCTTTCAACAAAAATCTTGGTGAGTCTAGCATATTGTGCCTCTCATCCTCATGAATTCCATCAAGCCAACATTGTCAATTAATCTCATGAAGTCATCATAAATCCCTGCATCTCTCATAAAGTTAGCACATGGAAAAATGGATGGATGTGCAACACCATCATCTCCTCATCACCAATCTTTGGTGCTAAAGATCCTCATTATATGATGGCCTAAATGGAGCTTTTGATCTTGAGGCCCTTGTTTCCCTTGAGGAGGGTGGTGTTTGCCTCTCAAAAATTCTCCATAAGTATGTTTGTCCATCTTCCTTTTCTGAAATTTTAAACAAACCTCATAAAAAGTGATTTTGGAGTGATTAATTCAAGGGAACACTATAGAGACTTGCTAGAGGACTAAACATGCATCAAAACTAGTTAATCTAAGCAAGAACAAGCATGCAAGCTCTCATAACATGTCACCTACAGTACCAAAATACTCAGATATACACAACTAAACAAAATTCTACTTGGATAATCGGAGGAGTCACATACCGGAGAGCAATTGATCCAAATATCAGCAGCAAAGATGGGCTGAGCAAGGAGATCGAAAATCGAGCAAGAACAGCAAGAACTCGAGTTTGAGCAATGGTGGTGTGTGGTGTCGGGAGAGAAAGGAGTGGGAGGAGGATGAGTGAGTGGAGGGCCAGGTGGGCCCCACACAGGGCAGGGCGGCCAAGCCCCTGCCGCGCCGAGGTGGCGTGTGGTGCCTGGTGGGTCCCCCTGGTCATCCTCTGGTACTCCCACGTTCCATTTTAAAAACTAGGACTTGTAGAATTTTTTCAGAATTTTTTGAAAACTTTTATTTCTGACATTTTCTGGGTGTTTTAAATAATGAAAACTAGGTAAAAATAAATTTATGTAAAGACTAAACATTGCTTAAACTTTGCAAATTACAGTAGCAAAACAGTAGGTAAAACAAGGAGAGAAAGAAAATGTTGTTTAGCAATTTTATGCATGTAAAACATATTTGTTAACAAGGTTGATCAAGTCTTGCCACCAAATATTTTATATGACATAAAAGAATTAAACCACATTGAACAATCATTTTACCTTAAATTGTATAGCTATAGATCCAATCATAATATTTTGAAATCCTTCATGAGGTTCATATATAGGGCAATCAATACTTCCCACTTTGATAGTTCTAAAATTGGCAATTGTATTCACTCCAAATAACTTGTCCAGCTTCTTGGGAAAATAAACAGTATGCTCTTTGTCATTAACATGAAAGTTACTTTTCCTTTGTTGCAATCAATAACAGCCCCTGCAGTGTTAAGAAAAGGTCTCCAAGAATAATAGACATATTATCATCTTCAGGCATTTCAAGCACAACAAAATCAGTTAATATTAAGCAATTATTAGCCACTTGAACAGGAACATCTTCACATATACCAACAGGAACAGCAGTAGATTTATCAGCCATTTGCAAAGATATATCAGTTTTTCCAAATAAAGCCTCTTGTAAAGAGAAAAAGGCATGACACTTACCCTGCCCTAAATCACATAGAGCAGTTCTAACATATTATTTTTGATAGAGCAAGGAATAGTTGGTATACCGGATCTCCAAGCTTCTTTGGAACCTTACCATTGAAAGAATAATTAGCAAGCATGGTAGAAATTCTTCATTAGGAATCTTTCTTTGTTAGAGACAATATCTTTCATATATTTGAATAGGAGGTAACTTAATAGCATCAGTCAAAGGAATTTGCAAAAACAAAGGTTTCATCCAATTCGCAAAATTTATTATAATGTTCTTCTTCCTTAGATTTGTGTTTCTTATTAGGAAAAGGCATTTGCTTTTGCACCCAAGGTTCTCTTTCATTACCATGTTTCTTAGCAAGAAAATCTTCTTTAGTGTACTTTTTGTTTTTAGAATGCTTTTCAGGTTCCTCTTCACTTTCCTCTTTATCAGAAGCATCATTCTTATCTTATCATTGTTGTTCATTACCACTTTCAGTTTCAGCATCAGAGATAGATATACTATTGGATCATTAACATGTTCATTTCTTTAATGGTTCAGGAGATTCTCAACATGTTTATGTTTCTTCTTCTTCTTTTTCTTAGAAGGAGTTAGTTTCATTAGCTAGTTGAGAATCTTGCTCAATTCTTTTAGGATGTCCTCAGGATACAAAGGATCCTGAGTGGAAGCACCACCTCTAGTTGCTATACCAAAAGCATGTTTATCATTTTTCTAGAAGCATTACTAGCAAATCTTTTGCACTTTAGTCAATTGTTCTATTTGAGTTTGAACCATATGAAAATGTTTAATAAGTATTTTAACATCATTAGCAGTTCTTTCCAAAACATCATGCAAATTATTAATAACATGAGAATTCTTTACAAGCTATTTTGTATTCTCTATTGAAATTATTGCTTAACAATAAAATTATCAAATTCATCTAAGCATTGATCAGGAGGTTTAGAATAAGGGATATCTCTATCATCAAAGTGTTGGAGAGAGTGTACCTCAACGTGGATGGTGAGGAATTGGCTTACACAATTCTTCTATAGGTGGAAGATTTTTCACATCTTCAGATTTAATACCTTTCTCCTTAAGAGATTTCTTGGCTTCTCTCATTTCTTCATCATTTATTCAAGAATTCCTCTTTTCTTGGTGTGGGTACCGGAGTTGGTTCAGGCAGGGTCCAATCATCATGATTTTGGCTTATCTTAGCCATAATTCCTCGGCTTCATCTGGAGTTCTTTTCCTGAAAACACAGCCACACAACTATCCAGGTATGTCCTAGATTCAACAGTTAGTCCATTATAAAATATATCAAGAAGTTCATTTTTAGCTAGTTGATGTCCAGGCCGAGCTCTAATTAAAGAACAAAACCTTGCCCAAGATTCAGGCATTTTCTCTTCTTTAATTGTTTAAAGTTAAAGATTTTCTGTAAAGCAGCATGTTGAGCACTAGCAGGAAAATATTTCTGAAAGAAGACATTAACAAACCCATAGGACTCTCAATAGATCCAGGAGATAAATTTTAAACCAAGTTTTAGCTTCATCTTTCAATGAGAAAGGGAAAATTTTAGTAACAAGTAACTGCGTTTCTTAATATCATCAGAAAACAAACTACTTAGAGTAGAAGAGTATTCATATGATCTACAGCACTTTCATTTTCAGTCCTCGAAAAGGTTCTTTCTCAGCAATAGATATAAGACAAGTCCACAGAGAAATCATAATCTTTATCTTGTATATTTATGGGAGATGTAGCAAACTTAGCATCAGGAGAAAGTTTATAATTAACAGCACGTCTTTGAAGAAGATTTTTAATAGCATTAACATCTTTAGAGTATCACAATTATGTATTCTTCAATAAATTCATCATCAAGTTCAACATAAGTTTCCTCAAGATCATCACTAGTGTTCTCTCGACCCAGGTGAATAAGCAGGTGTAATAGGAGTTTCATTAGGTGTTTCAGTATTTTCAATTTGTTAGATTTAGCAATTGTAGCATCTAGAAAAGGACCTAGTGAACCACTTTCATCAAGCACAGTAGAAGCATCATCAAATTCATCAGAAATATTTTCAGATTCAGCAGAAGTAGCAGTACGTGAAGCATGTATATGTGGTGGTGTAACAAGTTTACTCATAACAGACGGTGAATCAAGAGCAAAAGAGGTGCTCAGAGTTGTACCTCTCCTTGTAGTGGATGGCAATATGGAACCTTCTCATCACGAGGTTTACCCATGATGAATAAATTGCAGCGAACAATATCACTCGGTGAGCTTATAAATAAGCTATGCTCCCCGGCAACGGCGCCAGAAAATAGTCTTGATGACCCACGGGGGATCGCAACAGTCTTCGAGGGAAGTAAAACCCAAATTTATTGATTCGACACAAGGGGAGCCAAAGAATATTTATAAGCCTTGACAGATGAATTGTCAGTTCAGCTGCACCTGGAAATAGACTTGCTCGACACAGTTTATCAGTAGCAACAGTTTTATGATAGTAGCAGTAGTGAAATAATAGCAGCAGTAAAATAAAGACAGCAGTAATGATTGAAGTAGACAGCAGGATTAAAATACTGTAGGCATAGGGATGGATGAACGGGCGTTGCATGGATGAGATTTCATGAAATAGTCATACATAGGGCAATTGCAGGTAAATAATAATAAAGCATCCAAGTAATAATTAATCATAGGCATGTGTTCCGTATTTAGTCGTACGTGCTCGCAATGAGAAACTTGCACAACATCTTTGTCCTACCAGCCCGTTTGCAGCGGGGCCTCAAGGGAAACTACTGGTAATTAAGGTGCTCCTTTTAATAAAGCACCGGAGCAAAGCATTAACACTCCGTGAACACATGTGATCCTCAGTCGCAGCCATCCCCTCCGGTTATCCCAATTTCTGTCACTTTGGGGCCTCGGGTTCCGGACAATGACGTGTGTATACAACTTATAGATATGATCCAAAACAATAATTATTCTCATGATACAATAACATGTTCAGATCTAAATCATGGCACTCGGGCCCTAAGTGTCAAGCATTAAGCATAACAAGTTGCAACAATGACATAAAGTACTAATAATGGATACTAGGCACCATGCCCTAACAATCTTACATCTATTACATGAACGATCTCATCCAATCCCTACCATCCCCTTCAGCCTACACGGGGAATTACTCACACATGGATGGGGGAAACATGGTTGGTCGATGGAGAGGCGGCGGTGATGATGATGGCGATGATCTCCTCCAATTCCCCGTCCCGGCAGGTGCCAGAACGGAGTTTCTGATCCCCGAATTAGGGTTTTCTGTGGCGGCGGAGCTCTGGAGTGTTTCTGGAAAAAGCGTCGAACCCCCATCGTTTTTAGGTCAGGAGGAATAAGTAGTCCAAAGGGGAGCGTCGGGGGCCACGCGAGGCGTCCACACAAGGCCTCGGCGCGGCCCCACCTCTGCCGCGCCGAGGGTGCGTGTGGGTCCCCGTGCTCCGTCTCCGCTTCGTCTTCTGGCTCCGTGGGTCTTCTGGAAAAATAGGACTTCTGTAATTTTTCGGGAATTTTCCCGAAACTTTGACTTTCTGCACAAAAACAAGACACCAGGGCAATTCTGCTGAAAACAGCGTTAGTCCGTGTTAGTTGCATTCAAATCACACAAGTTAGAGGAAAAATAACAGCGAAAGTGTTCGGAAAAGTAGATACGTTTTGGACGTATCAGGTCGCAGTGAAGAAAAATCAAGAGAGAGTTCTCGGACTTTGCAGGTGACGCTAGGAACTTATGGTTTGGTCTAAGTACAGATGGCATGAATCCTTTTGGGGAGCAGAGCTACAGTCACAGCACCTGGCATGTGAATCTATGTATTTATAACCTTCCTCCTTGGTTGTGCATTGAGCGGAAGTTCATTATGATGCCAGTGCTCATCCAAGGCCCGAAGCAACCCGGCAACGACATTGATGTGTACCTGAGGCCATTAGTTGAAGAACTTTTACAGTTGTGGCGTGAAGAAGGTGTACGTGTGTGGGATGAGCACGAACAAAAGGAATTTAACCTACGAGCGTTGCTGTTTGTAACCATCAATGATTGTCCTGCGCTTAGTAACCTTTCAGGACAGACAAACAAGGGATACAATGCATGCACGCACTATTTAGGTGAGACTGAAAGTATATATTTGGATAAATGTAACAAGAATGTGTACCCGAGGCATCGTCGATTTCTTTCGATCAAGCATCTCTTAAGAAAGAAAGGCAAGCATTTCAAATGTGAGGCAGATCACCGGATGAAACCTACCCGCCGTACTGGTGATGATATATATGGTATGGTCAAGGATTTAAAAGTAATCTTTGCAAAGGGTCCTGGCGGACAATCTGTTCCGAATGACGATAACGGACACGCACCCATGTGGAAGAAGAAATCTATATTTTGGGAGCTACCCTATTGGAAAATCTTAGAGGTCCGCACAGCAATCAACGTGATGCACGTGACGAAGAATCTTTGCGTGAACATGTTAGGTTTCTTGGGCGTGTATGGCAAGACAAAAGATACACCGGAAGCACGGCAGGACTAGCAACGTACGAACGAACGAGACGACCTGCTTCTAGAGAAGTATCAAGGTCCTGCCAGCTACGCTCTTACCAAAGAAGAGAAGGAAATCTTTTTTAAGTCCTGAGCAGTATCAAGGTCCCGTCTGGCTTCTCGTCGAATATAAAAGGAATAATAAATATGACAAAGAAAAAGTTTCAAAACCTAAAGTCTCATGACTGCCTCGTGATTATGACATAATTACTTCTGGTTGCATTGAGGGGCTTCTACCAGAAAATGTTCGAGTACCCATTGTGAAGCTATGTGCATTCCTCAATGCAATTTCCCAGAAGGTAATCGATCGAGAAATTCTACAAAGGTTACAGAAGGATGTGGTCCAATGTCTTGTCAGCTTCGAGTTGGTGTTCCCACCATCCTTCTTCAATATTATGACACACCTCCTAGTTCACCTAGTCGAAGAGATTACCATTCTCGGTCCTGTATTTCTACACAATATGTTCCCCTTTGAAAAGTTCATGGGAGTCTTAAAGAAATATATTCATAGCCGTGCTAGGCCAGAAGGAAGCATCTCCAAGGGCTATGGAACAGAGGAGGACATTGAGTTTTGTGTTGACTTTATTCCTGACCTTAAGCCGATTGGTGTTCCTCAATCGTGGCATGAGCGGAGACTGAGTGGAAAAGACACGCTAGGAAAGAAAGCAATAATCAGTATGGACGGGCATTCTTTCACTCAAGCACACTACACAGTTTACAAAGTTCCACCTTGGTGGTTCCGTATATCGAGGAACACATGAATATTGTATGCTCCAAAAACCCGGAGCGTACTGACTCCACTGTTGGATTAAAGGAAAACACATGGAGATTTTCGGCGGTTGGTTGCAAACACATCTCATGACTAACACCACTGTTGGAGAACAGCTGTATTTGTTGGCCAGGTCACCATCTTCGACTATATTGACTTTTCAAGGGTATGAGATAAATGGGAATACATTTTACACGACCGCCCAAGATAAAAAGAGCACCAACCAAAACAGTGGTGTCCGCTTTGACGCAACAAACAACAATGGGCAAAAGGACACATATTATGGTTACATAGAGGAGATATGGGAACTTGACTATGGACTTTCTTTTAAGGTCTCTTTGTTTCGGTGCAAATGGTTCAAGCTGAAAGGCGGGGTAAAGGTAGACCAGCAGTACGGAATGACAACAGTGGATCTCAACAATCTTGCGTACAGAGACGAACCATTCGTCCTAGCCAATGATGTGGCTCATGTTTTCTATGTGAAGGACATGTCTACCAGATCGAAAAAAAGAAAAGATAAGCAAGCGAATACATCATACGATGAGCCAAAGCGCCACATAGTTCTTTCAGGGAAAAGAAACATCGTGGGAGTGGAGGACAAGGCAGACATGTCAGAAGATTACAATAAGTTTGATGAAATTCCGCTCTTCACAGTGAACACTGACCCAAGCATCCCGTTAAATAATGAAGATTCTCCATGATTACAGCACAATCATAAGCACACACGCGAAGAAAAAGTATTATACCTCAACACTAGATAGGGATGTTGGTGATATGTAATAATATATTAAACCTTTTATGTAACTTTGTTCTGAAAACTAAGAGGAAAACTCTAAACACTGATTTTTTGGTTCTGGTTCTATGAGACAGATGACTCCATTTGCAACCAAGTCCAACAAAAATATTGGATGTTCCAAAAGTTGTTGAGGATGTTCCAAAAAAAACTATTCAAAAGCCCATTTAGACCTGGTTGGAAATGCCAATCGGGACTAAAGGTGGGCTTCGCGCGCGCAATTTTTAGCGGGACTCGGCAAAGAACACGCGTGAAAAACTTTGGATATGCCGCGCAAATTTGGCACAGCGGTGGGCGAGAAAATTTCCCGCCTCTTCCAACTCTGTTGCGTCTCGATTTGGTGCCAGTTTCTCATCCCTAAGGACGCCTATAAATAGGCCACCATCTCAGCCAGGTTTCTCACTACGTCCCACAGTGAATGTAAAGGCATTCGACCGTGAATCACTGTGGGGCTGTAGCTAGGGGAAACCGGGTGTTTTGTTTCAGCTGTACTTAGGTATTCAATACAATTAGTTTTCAGTTTACTTTAGGTCGACCAACACAAATCATCCGGATTCCCGAGCTCAGTCCCACACTGCATGTGATATCGCAGCCAGTGTGGGACTGTAGCTCGGGGAAACCGTGTGTTTTGTTCATTGATGTGTTTAGTCGCACGACATCGTAAACTTTGGATGGTTAAATTTTGGACGGGAAATTTTGGCGGGTATTTTTGGCTAGAAATTTTGGGCAGGATATGATCAAATATAGATATGAGTTTTGCAAATATAGATATCTCTTTACCAATATGGACAATTAAACATGTAAATCAAAAAGATATAAAAGAAATCAGAAAAAAGAAAAAGGAATGAGAACAAAAAAAAACTATTTCAATACATATAAAAGAAATCAGAAAATATAGATATAATTTTTACAAATATTGAAACTAATTTGACTTGATTTGACTAATTTGACTTTTTTTAGAAACTAATTTGACCTCAATCAATAGATATATAAGAAATCAGAAAATAGAAAAAAGAAAAAGGAGAAAAAAAAAACCTAATCAAAAGCACATTTAGACCCGGTTGGCAATACCAACCAGGACTAAAGGTGGGCTTCGCGCGCTTAATTTCGCGGCCTGCCCCAAAATACCTTTAGTCCCGGTTGGTATCACGAGCCGGGACTAAAGGTGTTTTTAGTCTTTTTTTTTAGGCGCCGACCCATCTTCCTCACTTTCACCCGACCGATCCCGTCTGCCGTCGCGCCCAACCTCTCGCACGCCGCATCGCCGCCGCCCGTATGCCATCGCGCCCGACCTCGCACGCCGCAACGCCACCGCCCGTCTGCCGCAGCGCTGCCTCCATCCGCCGTTTCCTTGCTAGCTAGGTAAATCGATCCCTCGCTCTTGTGCTCGCGGCGCCGTTTCCTTGCTCTTCCATTTGCCGCCGCCAGGAGCAACTCCGGCGACGCAGCTGCCCGTCTGCCGTCGTGCCCCGTCTGCCGTCCCGCCCGACCTCGCACGCCGCAGCGCCGCTGCCCGTCTGCCGCCGCCGTTTCCTTGCTAGGTAATTAAATCGATCCCTCGCTTGTGCTCGCCGTTTCCTTGCTATATTGGACAGATTAGGTTTTGCAATTAGGTTTTGCAATTAGATTTGACAATCTAGCTATATTGGACAAATTTTGTAATTAGGTTTTGCAATTAGGTTTTGATAATCTAGCTATATTGGACAGATTTTGCAATTAGGTTTTGATAATCTAGCTAAATTAGGATTGCTTCATGTGGTTTAAATTTTATATCTAGAACTACATTTTGTTAAGAATATCGGTATTTAAGGAGAGGAAAATGAACAAAACACTATCCTATGCATTTGTTTTGATACATGGATTAAAGAAACTTGGTATTCTCTTATTTGTTGTATATACTTGTATCTCGATGATAAGCCATTTAAGAAATCCAACGAAGTATTATTCACATGGACACATCCAATAATGAGTCATTTAAAATATGTAGTTATAGAATTCAAGTGCTCATGTTTTTACCTTTTTTTACATTCGGTTTGTAGTTAAGCTATAGACGCCCGCGGCAGAGACGACGGTGAAGAGGAAATATTGAATATGATATATGTCGGTGGAGAAGGTGGAGAAGATGCCGGTGGAGAAGGTGGAGAAGATTACAGCTCACAATTTTTGAACGACTACGGTGAAGGATTTGAGCTAGAACCAAGAGACGAAGTGCCCTTAACAAATTCCGGCGAGGTATATTAAGCCTCTCGTGATCAATAGATGCATTAATTGATTTGTATTGCAATTATTAACGAATCTTTTTTTTCTTTTAGCCCTCCGGATCGAGCCAATCTGCTAGGCCCTCCAGATCGAGCCAATCTGGTAAAAGGCAACGAGACCCGACCAAAAAGTTGGGCGATAATCAAAAGTTCCCGATTGAAGAAGTTTCTGAAGATGGCGAACTGTAAAAAAAATTGTAAATCAATGCAGAGTTATTGTTAGGGACAACATCCCGATCAGCACTCAAGAATGGCATAAGCCAAAGGTAGACGATGGAGTTAGTTATGTCGACTAAAGATCCAAAGATGAGCTTTGGAATATGCTCATGTCACATTTCAACCTACCGCTAGGTCTGTCAGATGACGTGAAGTCGAAAGTCAAGGAGTGGGCTCTTAAGAAGATGACCACACAATTCCAAACCTTCAAGGAAAAAATTATGGAGTCAATATAAGAAGAAAAAAGAAACTCCAACATTCACTGGAGCAATAGAGAAGCAAAAAGGATCACTGGGACGCATTTAAGGCGTACAAGGATTCGGCACAAGCTCTGGAAAGGTCGGGACAGGTGGCTACAAGACTGTCGTGCCTAAGTGGGAAAAAATGGCGCCGACTTGATTGCTAAAGGGATCACTCCAGCTATAGCGGAATGGCCCGAGAGGTCCAAGCACTAGTTGTACGGGCATGGGGCATCGATTGACCCACAGACAGGGCAGATTATTGCAAAGGAAAAAATTCAAATGGTCTCCATAGGGATTGTTAAAGCAATAGAAAAAGTTCAGAAGGGAACGTTCCAGCCCGAGAGAGAGAACGACGAGCTGACACTCGCCCTCGGGAATCCTAAACACTATGGACAAACACGAGGCAAAGGCGTCGGTGTTTCGTGGAAGGCTGGGTTTCCGGAGTGCAATGATAGTTATAGAAGCCGTCAAAGAAAAAAGAAGCAGCAGGCAGACCGGATCCAACGTCTAGAAAACAATCACGAGGAATTGCAATGCATGTTCATGCGGCAGCAGAAGCAACTGGACACAATTAATAGCCAGCAAAGGGCATCTGAGCGGTAGCAAGAAGATCCTGCATTCCATAGTATCGGCCCATCTCAGCTGAAAAGCAGTGTGGGTTCCACGGCCGTCCTGGCTGATCGTGATGCACTGATGGATGAAGCACCTACGGCTCGCTACCCCGTGGATGATATCACGGAGAAGAAAATGTGTGATATACATCAGTCAATGAAGAACATATCCTTCAAGGTGGCGGTCGGCTTTACTTTACCTAATGAACCTGGAGCACGCTTACATGGCAGTCAGATTCTAGCTGGCTATGCTCGTGTCGGGGTGGATGAAGTTCTGAAGGGATTTGAGACACCGAAGTCTGACATGGCTGGAGGTGAAGGGGAGACGACACTGGGAGAAGTCAGGGGTGGTATCATTCTATGAAAAAAAGGAATACATCGTGTTTGCAGACTCCACCCCTCCACGGACTCCTCCTTGTAACAATCCACCTCAGCAAAGTCCACCCCTCCCCGATAGGGACCCCAGCGCGAGTCCATCTCGATCTCCGACGCGTCAGCCGGCTCCGCCTCCTAAGTGGTAAAAGTGGAAGCTCACCGCTTCGCCGACTAAGAAGAAAGCTAGAAAGAAGAAAACCAAGGACGACAAGTCTCCTGCCAAGTTACCTTACGACTTGACTGAAGAGGAAACCAGAGCGGTCGTGGCTGCCGAAGTGAAAGCCCATTTTGCACCGAAAAAGCCCGAGCCAAAGGAGAAACTACCTGAGGAGACCGTTGTGCACTTCGTGAAGAACTTATCGGACCGGGAACCGAAGTTGCCAACAGACTATGAGCGTTGTATTTCAAAGTAATATAGCAAACAAATGCATCAGGGGAAAAGCGGGAAAAAAGTTCCCTAGCTCGGAGAACAGGAAATACAATCGATCCCCCTGCTCAAGGTGTTTCCCGATAAGGACGTACACAACGACAGTACTTGTCTCAGTGTTGCTCAAGTCATAGGCGACACTGGTTTCCCCATGGCTGAGCTAGCATGGAAATATGTACACGGGAATTCTTTGGTCAGACCTGAGCAGGTCCCGAATCTAACAACACAAATGCGAATATTGCATGAGTGGTACATGAAAGTCGCAAAGGGAGGGCAAATCATGCTCATGGTGGCAGTTAAGGAAGAGCATTTCTTCCAAGAATACGATATTTGTATTGAGTTTACTGAACTTTTTCAGTTATACAATCAAGATGCCCTCGACAAATCTATCATCAGTTGCTATTGTCTGTAAGTGATTTATTTGTGTAATTTAAGTCTTTAGCTCAGCTCGTTCATTGCCTGTAATTATCCTCACTATATTCTTTTGTACGCTATTATGCAGAATGAAGATTCTCGAATGCAAAAATGAGAGAATCTATGACATTGGGTTCATTGACCCGGATAAAGTTCATGAAGTCACCATACAAATGTGTGCCAACGACACAGAGGAACTTTTGCTAAGGTTTTTAAAGGAACACAAATACAAAGCAGAAATACTTTTTCCTTACAACTTCAGGTGAGTGTTACTGTCTTGTACACATTCTATTTTGTTTAGTCCCGGTTAAGTTTAATTGATGAGTTATGCATGACTGCGTATATAAACGTGCGCAGCTTCCACTGGATTCTGCTAATCATTAGAATTGACGATGGAACCATTGAAGTCATGGACTCATTAAGGAAAGATCATAAAGAATACCAGAGCCTGATTTATATGCTCCAGAAGTAATTTCAATCATTATCGCACTATATCGGCCTCTTTCGTTCATTTTCTGATATCAAGTAGTAATAATTCCTTTATTCATTTTCTTTGCCGGGCAGGGTTTGGAAACGGTTCATCAAGGATGAAGTCGGTGAATGGAAACTGGAGCTGCGTTTTGTTCTGAACAAGGTAAGTAGTACTACCTAGGTCCACGCATCTCTTTAATTCTAGTTTCAATTACATTATCATGCTTGATTATTATTTGATTGAATTCTATTCTCGTACAGTGGAGCCTGAGGCAGCCACAGGGGACTAATTTATCTGCATACTACGTTTGCGAGTTCGTTCACAAGGATGACCAGTGAGAACCGCAGAAATCAAAGACAAATTGGTGTACGTAAACACTATTCACAATTTTATTTTATTACCATCAATTGTGTTGAGTTTCATTCATAATTTTTTTTATGATGATTTGATATATACACACAACTCATATATTCATATTGATCTCCTTCTTTTAAAGATGGAAAGGATGCGGAACGCGCTCCTACCAGAGTACCGCGTAAAAGCAATTGCGGAGAAATTGGCGGGATTTTTGCTTGCGGAGGTCATACCTGAAACCGGAGAATACCACAGCCGATAATATGCCTCCATGTAATTTAGTGATCTCCATGTAATTAAATAGATATATATATACCAAATTGTATGTGTATGTATATGCATCAACGTGATCTCCATGTAGTATGAACTTTATGTATACGAAAACTTGTTTTTAGCGCATCGACGTGATCTCCATACGATGGAAAACATAAAATCCAAAACCCTAAACCCCTCCTAAACCCTAACCCCCTGAACCCTAAACCCTGAAAAATAATTGAAAAGAAAACACAAAAAACATAAATCTTTAGTCCCGGTTGGTGTTACCAACCGGGACTAAAGGTCGTCCACCCCCGAGCTCAGCCGTGGCCACGTGGGAGGGCCTTTAGTCCCGGTTGGGGGGGGCTTTAGTCCCAATTGCGCAGTCCCGGTTGGCCAACCGGGACTAAAGGCCCTTACCAACCGGGACTACTGCCCGATTTCTACTAGTGTCCATGCGTATCAAGGCGTGAGGCATACGAGAAAATTTCTGCGCGCCTACATTTAACCGCATGCGAGCGCTATCCAAAGAAAATAATGCCTTGCTTTAAGTAAATCAACTAAGTTGTTGATTTACAATAACTCGATTAAATGGCAGGTACTACCTTGTTGCAAAAACAAAAACTACTGTACTTTAGCTTGGCACCATAATAAAGGTTAACAATATTCAATAATCTAGCAAAACAAAAGAGTTCCAAGACCACATATCGGAAATGAACATCAATCACCATCAAAGGTCACTCAAGAACACAAGACACTTGAACCGTTGAACTTCATGTGCTGGATTTGCTTTAGTATCCTTGTCTTTTTTTTCATTTTAGGCAACAAGATAAGAGAATTTAACTTGCGATCATTTGATATGAGGATATAATCGTAAGCCACTAGTAGGTCATCATCTTGCGGTCATGCGATTTGATTAAGAGGTGTGAGTATTTCCTTGGGAGAAGCAAGTTTTAGAGCAGCTTGAACACAATATCATCTTGGAAAAAAAAGTGGCCCGAGTACGTGATTTCTAGCCCAACAAGACAACTTTGAAAACATGGTGTGTTTGGATGGTGCCCGAGCTTGAGGATTTTAAAACCAATTCATGCATGAACTTCTATCACATGAATTATAAGTTAGGAGTACATTCTTACAATTGCCATTTCAATCACATGAATTTGTATGGATTGCTTTTCAATGCCCCTAACTAAGACCATAAAAGATTTATTTGTGCTTGTGACAAGTAACAACTATAATTGTAATAATACCTGTCATGATTTTATGGTTCAACGTGTTACGACGACGTAACTCATTCACATTCAATTCACGTGTTGAAAGAGGCAATAATTTACTTTCTAATCAACTCTCAGACTAAGACAGATCTAATACAATACTACCTCCGATCCATATTAGTGGGCACAACTTTGTCTAGATACACATGTATCTAGTCTAAATACTTAACTAGATACATATGAATTTAGACAAAGCTATGCCCACTAATATGGATCGGAGGGAGTACCAAAATCTTAGCTAGCATGTCAAACATTAGTTAGCTTCCACACACAACATAACTAGATCGACATGAATGGACCTGAGTGTTACGACACACAAGAGATCGACAGTAGTTAATTAATGAAAATCAAAACATGAGTCCTTGGCCAAAATATTCCTAGGTGAGAAAGGGATGGCACCCAACTATCTTGTCGCATGCATCGCGCACCATAAATCCCAGATTCGGCGAGCGACCGATCTTATAATTCCTTCTTCCTCCTGCCTCCCCTGATCCCCTCCCACAATAGTAAAATTCGTTTCTGGAAGGCAAGCGAGGCACGAGAGAGGAGCTGCAGGAGATCCAATTCCTTCCTCTCTCCTCGGGATCTGCGCAGTCCTCCCCCTCCTCTCCTGTACACCACCACCATCTCCGCCTCCTCCTCCTCCCCCCAACCCGGCGCAAATCCATCGCCGAGATCCAAGTCCAACACACCGGACGAGGTGCGTCCCATTTCTAAATCCCTTTTCTATTGGCTTGCCCCCACTCCCCCGCCCGCCCTGAAAACAAGAAACCTGGCTGGGACGACGACGAGATTCTCCCATTGATTTCTTTTTCTTGCTAGCCCTCTCTATGTTTTCTTTTCTATCGCGATCGTTCGAGTACCAAGAAACGTAGCTAGCGCGCATGGTTTCATCTCCTTCTGTTGTTATGCTTGACCCGGTAATCCTAACCACGAGTTCTTGTGCGTGTTCTTCTGATGCAGCGGCGGCGGCAGCATTGCCGGCTGATCCTCCGGTCGAGCGGCGCCGCCATGCGCCAGCAAGATCCATCCGCCCGCGGCCGCAACGCCGCCGTCCGGATCTGATCCCTCCCGCCGGCGCCGACAAATCCTCTCCGGCCGTTCGCATACCGCAGGTATAATATACACTCAGTTCGATCGTGTGTGTACGCGCGCCAGTCGTCTGCGTATTAATAACGCTAACTCGGCCTCTCTCCGCGTGTATATTTTCCTTCGCGTTTAATTCGCGTTTCTGTTAGGATCTGCGTGTGTATCTGAGTTTGTTGTTATCTCTTTCTGTTAATCGCAGCAGGACAAGGAAAAGATAAAGACGGAAGCCAGGAGCTGTTAGGGTTTGTTGTTTGATCTCCTCTCCCTCTCTCTCCCGGGGAGGCGGAAGGGGGATGTCGTCGTCGAGCTCCCCGTGCGCGGCCTGCAAGCTCCTCCGCCGCAAGTGCACGCAGGGATGCGTCTTCGCGCCCTACTTCCCGCCGGACCAGCCGGCCAAGTTCGCCAACGTGCACAAGGTGTTCGGCGCCAGCAACGTCTCCAAGCTCCTCAACGAGCTCCCGGTGGTGCAGCGGGAGGACGCCGTCAACTCGCTCGCCTACGAGGCCGAGTCGCGCCTCCGCGACCCCGTCTACGGCTGCGTAGCCTACATCTCCATCCTCCAGGCCAGGATCAGGGACGTGCGCGAGCAGATCGCCAACGCGCGCAAGGAGCTCGCCGGATACATCGGACAGGCGGCCTACGCGCCCATCGGCCTCGGCCCCGTGCCGGGCATGCACCACCCCGACTACGCCGCGCAGTACGCCGCCCTGGGCATCCACCCGCATCAGCAGCAGCTGGCCATACAGCAGCAGCCGCACCAGTACCACCAGCTCCACCAGCAGCAGATCGTGGACGCGCAGCAGCTGGCGGCCGCCACCGAGGTGGCGCGGGGCCAGCACCAGCACCAGCAAGACATGATGATGATGCGCCAGGGCTACGTCCCGCATGGGGCCGCCGGAGCTCCCACGGTCGCGATCGTGCCTCCGGGTCCAGGGTCGGCCGACCCCGCCGCATACGACGGCGCGCCGGCGCCCTTCCTCATCCAGCAGCAGCAGCAGCAGCAGCAGCAACCGCCGCCTTCGACCTTCACGTACCGCATGGAGCCGTCCCGCCGCCCCAGTCCTCGGGGCACTCCCACGTCGACATGCCGCAGCAGCACCAGCAGCATACGGACGGCAGCGACGAGGGGAGCGGGGGCGCCCCGCCACCGGCCTGATAGCCCTGCTCCCTCCCTGATCCGTCCCCGTGTGTCGATCGAACTTTTTCCCTAGCTTTTTTCCCATGGTTTTTTTAATCTTCATTTGTTGGTCACGAGTCTTTAATTTCGTCTTGTTGATCATACGATATCGAACTGGCATCGCCAGGCTCCCGGAAAGCATGTCCATGGCTCCCGGAGGAGGACAAGCTGGTGATATTACTCAAGGTATTCTTCTTCTTCCACAGTAGTCTCGAACAGACTCTTGATTCCAGTGTACCGTTTTGTGTTTGTATCCCTTTTTGATTCATTGTAACGATTACGTACTTAATTAGTGCATAAAGTAACACAAATTAAGAATTGCTTCTGGATTCTGGTTTGAAAAGATGCTGATGCAACGTTCATGATTCATGATGAAACTGTTATAATGAAGCATTGAACAGCAGATCGAGTTGTTTGTGTGGTTGTGTGTGCCGATTACTTTGTTTACTTGTTTCCTAACTCCAACGATACTGCCACATACTCTAAAAATATGTCTCTGACTTGTTCATCAGCTGTATTAGTCAACTCTACAAGATGCCAGAAGCTTTATGATGAAAATAATTTGGTCACTAATTTAGTTGGAGGATCCACACATGCCAAAGTTATTTTAACACGGTTAACAAGAAGCATAGTGTATATATATAGCTGCCTCGTCAAGCTTATAATCCTTTACACCACGCTCAGAGATCTGGATCAAGCTGTAGGAGGATTTTAAAAATGATATCATTGGGTTTTGGTGCAAAATATATAGCGTAAGTTGATCCTTGATTTGTATGTAAATATAGCAGGATTATGTCCTTTATTAAGTCAGCAACTTACTCAAGGAAGTTGCCATGTTGAAAATATGCACGCTATCTGAAATTGCATTTCTGTATTACTAACAAAACTATATATTGGCTGTAAAGCTGAATTTGGATTTGCTGCCTGGACAAGCTTGTCATATAGCTATAGGTTCTTGGGTTTGTGTCAAATTAAAAGTAGATAAATTATTAAGAGTATCAGCTGTACCAACACGTTTTCTTGAAGACAAATGGGAGTGCATGAAAATATTACTTCCTACACTTTAGATGAGTTATTAGTACTGAACTAGGCTTGGCATAACTGTACCCAACAATGATCTCTCTGAGTCCCTCGGGCTGGCTGTAGCTATGACACCCCACACCCGCAAACACCTGTTCTGCACATCTCAGAGATTTTGACATGTGCAAATGCTTAGCTCCTGAACCCTATCGATTTCAGTCACTGACATATCATACTCCTGGAAATATGCTCTCTGCAGGCTCTTCATCAGCTGCCTTTACCCCTCACAAGAACGACAGCCAAATAAATGCAGGCCAGAAAGAGAGGTAGAGATATATAGGCAGCAAAAGAAACTTATGATCGGAGGTACGTAGAGGTAGACAGAAGAGTGAGACAGTGAAACATGCATGCAAACGGGGGGCAAATGGTGAAGCAATGCAAGCCAGCAGCATGCAGCCCGGGGCACAGTCTGCGAGAAGCAGCCAGCAAAACATTAAAAAAACAAGACTAGAAAGTTCACAAAAAAGGCATATATCAGAAGACTTTTATTCTTCTGCATTATCCTTTTCTGTTAGTACTGTAGTGTCTACGTATATTTTCTTCACTTCTGGATTGTTTCTAGTCATAAAGTTCACTATATAGCTGATGTTTTCTTTTGCAACTATATATGGTTTCCTTGTTTCTTGCGTTCTAAAATATATTACTGAGATCAGTTGGCCATTTTCTCTTAATGGTTTACGCTGTTTGGAGTATACCGTTTTGCAGCCTCATGCCTGCAAAGAGACAGAAGCTGAGGAATTCCAATCATAACAATGTTAATTGCAGGTTTCTTTCAGCATGATAAGCACGTCTGTTATGAGTTTCGTTATTCTATAGGTGTCTGTTTTTCAGAAAGATACAAGTATGGTAGTGTATACATCTCTAGCCATGCTGCTGAAATCATCACCATGCAACGTGGAATCAGTGTTACGCTTCCATGAGCTTCACACTCTCGCATGCATATTGCCACAATCCAGCCTAGTGATAGCTAGTCAGAACCCTTCCATTGCACATGGCCTCACCCACAGCAGTGTTCATTCACCACACACATCACCTACTCCTCATTTATCAACCCTCTCGAAAGCATGCATCATATTCACATTTGTATTGTATGAACAGCTAGCATAGAGAACTCTCTAAGTATTTCATACAATGGGAGTGTCCAAGTCTAACTGAATTAACTAATTTCTAAAAACTTATTAAAAAAATCTAAAACAAAGTGCTCACTAGAGCTACGGAGACAATAGCCTTATGACTAATACATACAATGATATTATGATAAGAATTTAATTAGAGAACACAGTGTTGCAGTATGACATATGATAGAACGACGACAAACATCTTTCCTTAGAAGTTACAAGATCATCTCTCTTGGCTAAGGAAGTATGGTAACTGCTTTTGGCTCGTGAGTTCACGTAGCTCATAATTTTGAGAAGAAATTTAAGAAACTACCATTTCACAAAATTCCAACACAAATCCCATGTGTATAGATAATGCTTTAAGTGCCAAGAAACACTAGAGACAACCAAGATTTACGAAAAAAATATTAACGTGGTGGTCTATAATTGTGAATAGTGTTGTCAATTAATGTTTACTACTCCCTCCGTTCAGGTTTGTAAGGCCCTGAATTTTGTGCCTAACTTTGATGTACATTGAACATGTAAAGTATAAAATATATGTTGAAATTTATACCACTGTATCATATTTGAAAAAAAAACAGCAATATAATTTTATGACAAATAAATCATATTTTGTTAGTTAATTTCATGGTCAAAATTAGACTCAAACCTCAATGGGGGAGGGGCTTGCATGCAAACCCAGAGGGAGTTTTAGGTCACTCTTATTGGCTATTTTGGGAAGGCTTGAAAATATTTTTCTACAAAATTTAGTAAGTTAAATTGCACCCACACATGTATATCTCGGAATGTTCTTGGATTTCAAGATTAACTGCAAATATACCTTGTGCACCTTTTTCTCTAAACAAAGAACTCACTAGAGCGCGACAGCCAAAAATTTGATTCTTAGCAATTGGTACTTTTGTGTCTTGAAAAAACTTTAATAGAATTCTAACAAGGAAATGTGTCGCTAGAAGATGACATATGACAGAATGGCGAAAAACGTCTTCCCTTGGGTGTTAAGAGATAATCTATGTTCAGTAAGGAAAGGTGACAATTGAAGGAAGAGGAGCTTCTCGCAATTTCTCTTTCATTTCATTTGAAAATACTATCCTTCACCACTGCATTCGACATACAAACTTTACAAAGTTTGACTTAAGACAAACCTAATATCCAGAGTGGTAAAACGATCGGAGTGATTACTAATGGTTTGACTAATTAGAGATAGGCCTTTATGAATTGTGCTGAAACCAATGCATTTTCTAACAACTAGGGCAGACTGTTCCCCATCTGGCCAACCTAGTTACAGCTCTTCAAGATATCTCATGCGGTGTCTGATTGTTTATGCTTTAACGATCCCATAACAAACCCGTGAGCTCCCTCATGCCTGCACATTTCTCAGACACCGGCCGTGCATATATGGGCCATGTGTGCCGACAAATGCAATTTATTTTATCTGAAACAAGTGTGCAAGTTTTTTCTGTGTGTACGTGCAACAAAATTAAAGCAGCTGTCCCCATGTAAAGCCTTCAGCTGTCCTAGGTTCGTAGCCTCGTCTGACCCATATTATAGCGTTGTGATCGTACATACTACTGTACACATCAGAATTTCTCAGCCCTGAGCTGAGAAGCAAGAAAACGCTGGTGCAAACGCATACACCGGCACAGTATCAGAAATCCATTTAACTCCCATTGTTAATCCATGGTAGCAGTAGAGCGCAGGATCAGCCCGATCAGGTACCTAGTCGATCGGGTAATTGTGCGTACCAATAGACTTACATCGCTGGGAAAAAAAATAACCGAGCATGTTGACTTCTAGGTTAAAATATTTGGAACGTCCATTCGTTACCAAATGGTTACTCCTAGTTGACTATTTCAGTAGTTCTACATCTACAGCGGAAACACTAGTAAAAACATAGCCTCTAGTCCGGGCTGGTGAGGGCCTCTAGTCCGGGTGCCCACCCGGGACTGACGAATCGGGACTAGAGGCTCCCCTCTCCCTCTAGTCCCGGGTGGGTTACGACCCCAGACAAAAGGGGTCCGCACGTGGGCGCCCTGGCCGCGCGTGGTCGAGGATCTCTAGTCCCGGATCATAACACGACCCTGGACTAGAGATGCTCCCATGTGGCAGCCTCTAAATTTTTTGTTACCCCGCTATATTGAATATTTAAAATTGTGATCAATATTGCAAAAAATATGGTTAATTAGTTACAAATCAGAAAAATATATATAGCATATCAAAATGTTCACAAAAAATATTTATCTAATAAAAATATATCTGATTACATATAGATCATAACGGGACTAGAGCCCGTATATTCAATTACATGGAGATCATAACCGGGACTAGAGCCCGTCTATTCATATTTACATGGAGATCATAATCGGGACTAGATAGTGCCATCGTATTTTCCCTTTACTTCTATGACCTGGTTATTCAAAAATCCCGCAATTTCCTCTGCAATTGGTAGAAAGCGCTCCCTGTATTGCAGCCTCCTCCGCTTTTCATTACACTATAAAAGGAGATCAATATGAATATCAATCATCGTAACAAAAATTATGAATGACACTCAGCACAACTGATGGTAATAAAAAAGAATTATGAATATATTTGTTCACTTACTTCTATCCATGTCTTACTGTTCCGCTCACTGACTTCCATGCGAATCCACTCGCAAACGAAGTATGCACACAAATTGCTTCCCGAGTGCTGTCTCTCGCATTGCAATTGCTTAAAAGTAAGCTCCTCTTTAAGACCTTTTATCTTCGTTCTGAAAATTTTCCAAACCCTGCCCGGCAAAAAAAGGAATAAATGAGTTATTAGTTACTAGATATCTCAGGAAATAAACAAAAAAGACCGATATAGTGCGATAATGATTGAAAATACCTTTGGAGCGCATCTAAAAGGTTTTGGCACTTCTCTTCGGGATGCGCCGGTACGTCCAGGTCGCGGAATGCTGGTGGCATTGGAACAATGCCACCCCGGTGTTCTGGCCCGACGTCCACCTGCCGGACAACTGGCACCTGAATCCCCAGCGGATTCCGGTGCCGCCGATCCCGGCGCGCGGCCGGGCCAGGGTGGTGGAGATCGCGCGCCGCCGCTGCCTCCTCCCGCTGGACCTCTACAACGACCCCGCCTACGCGCCGGAGTCCACGAACTGGAACCAGTGGTTCGCGGACAAACACGACGACCGCCGCCGCGCCTTCTTCGCGGCGGCCCCAGCACCGCCGGCGAACCACGAGCCCTACCCCGCGCCGCCGCCCGGCCAGGAGCCCGAGCTGTGGTTCGAGGAGGAGGTCATCGACGACGACGACCCGGAGATGCAGGCCACCTACAGGGCCTCCCGCCGCTCCCTCGTCGACGACGAGATCAAGCGCTGGGAGCAGGTGCTGGCCGCGGCCCAGCCGCCGCCGCCACCACCGCCACCGGGGGGCTCCACTTACGTGGTGGCAGCACCTGGTCCAGGAGCAGGAGGCCGAGGAGAACGAGGAGCTGGCGCACGTCGAGCCACTGCCCGTCGAAGAGAACTGGGTATGGACCGGCGGCATTTGGGCACCGCCGTCGCCGCCAGCGCAGGAGGAGCTGCCGCCACTGCCACCGGCCCACCTGTGGGCTCCCCCCCCCCCCCCCCCTACTACCTCATCGACTCCGACGAGGACTAGACCTCCGGCGCCGGTGAGCCTTTTTTTTTAACTTATGTAAGACGGCCGTTTTGTGGCCACCACCCCCTATGTAAGAATGGCGCCGGCGCCACCGTGGTTCCATCCACCGTGGCCCGCCGCCCCTATGTAAGAACGGCCTTTAGGCCCTATATATATCAATGGCCTTGGTTCCATCCCCGCCGGCGCAGATCTAGGGTTTGAGGGTGAGAGGGGCAAGAGGGCAGAGAACGGGGAGCTCACCAGAGGTGTCGACGGCGGCGGGCGCAGAGGAGGCCGCGGGTGGCGGATCGAGAGGCGACGGCGCGAGGAGGCAACGGCGGCGGCGCGACGAAAAATTTTGGCAGGGCTTCGCCTAGGCTTATCCGGTCGGTCCCGGGTGGTTGCTCGGCCTGGGGCGGAGGCGTGGGTATTTATATCCACTGGCCTCTAGTCTCGGCCCGTGCCACCAGCCGGGACTAGAGGTACCCCCTGTAGTCCCGGCTGGTGGCACGGGCCGGGACTAGAGGTGTTTTCGCGGTGCCACCAACCGGCGCGCCCAAAAAGTGTTTGAATATGATTTTTTAGCGTCAAAATTTGAAAAGTGTTTGAATATGAATTTTAATAACTTTTGCATACTTTTGAATCTGACAAAAATTTCAACATGAAAAGTGTTTGAATTTGAATAACTAATCCAAATCCATTTTCTGTTTTGTAAAATAATTATTCTAACTATTCAAACTATTAACTGGCCAACAAGTATAGCTCGTCTCCAACTGTGTCGTCATTAATGAGACATGTTTGCAACCAACCGCCGAAAGTCTTCTCATGTTCTCCAGCAATCCAATCTTCAAGTTCCTCCGGGTATTTCGAGCGTAACATATTCTTGTGTTGCTCGATATATGGAGCCACCAAGCTGGAATTATGTAGAAATGTGTAGTGTGCTCGAGTGAATGAATGCCCGTCCCTACATATTATTGCTTTCTTTCCTAGCGTGCCTTTTCCACGCAGTCTCCCTCATGGCGTGATTGAGGAACACCGATCGGGTTAAGGTCAGGAATAAAGTCAACACAAAACTCAATGACCTCCTTCGTTCCATAGCCCTTCACAATGCTTCCTTCTGGCCTAGCACGGTTATGAACATATTTCTTTAAGACTCCCATGAACCTCTCAAAGGGGAACATATTGTGTAGAAATACAGGACTGAGAATCCTAATCTCTTCGACTAGGTGAACTATGAGGTGCGTCATAACATTGAAGAAGCCTGGTGGGAAGATCAACTCGAAGCTGACAAGACATTGGACCACATCCTTCTGTAAACTTGGTAGAGAATCTGGATTGATTACCTTTTGAGAAATTGCATTGAGGAATGCACATAGCTTCACAATGGGTACTCGAACATTTTCCGGTAAAAGACCCCTGAGTGCAACCGGAAGTAATTGTGTCATAATCACGTGGCAGTTATGAGACTTTAGGTTTTGAAACTTTTTCTCTGCCATATTTATTATTCCCTTTATATTCGACGAGAAGCCAGACGGGACCTTGATACTGCTCAGAACTTCAAAAAAGATTTCTTTCTCATCTTTGGTAAGAGCATAGCTGGCAAGACCTTGATACTTCTCTGGATGCAGACCGTCTCGGTCGTGCATACGTTGGTGGTCCTGCCGTGATTCCGGTGTATCTTTCGTTTTTCCATACACGCCCAAGAAGCTTAGCAGGTTCACACAAAGATTTTTCGTCACGTGCATCACGTCGATTGCAGAGCGAACCTCTAGGATTTTCCAATAGGGTAGATCCCAAAATATAGATTTCTTCTTCCACATGGGTATGTGATTCTCAGTGTCATTTGGAACAGATAGTCCGCCAAGACCCTTTCCAAAGATTACTTTTAAATCCTTGACCATGTCATATATATCATCACCAGTAGGGCAGGTAGGCTTCGTCCGGTGATCTGCCTCACCTTTGAAATGCTTGCCTTTCTTTCTTACGGGATGATGTCTTGTAAGAAATCGACGATGGCCCAGGTACACATTCTTGCTACCTACATGTATACTTTCAGTGTCACCTAAACAGTGTGTGCATGCATTGTATCCCGTGTTTGAGTGTCCTGAAATGTTACTAAGAGCAGGCCAATCATTGATGGTTACAAACAGCAACGCTCGTAGGTCAAATTTCTGATGTTTGTACTCATCCCACGCACGTACACCTTCTTCACGCCACAACTGTAAAAGTTCTTCAACCAATGGCCTCAGGTACTCATCAATGTCGTTGCCGGGTTGCTTCGGGCCTTGGATGAGCACTGGCATCATAATGAACTTCCGCTTCATGCATAGCCAAGGAGGAAGGTTATAGATACATAGAGTCACATGCCAGGTGCTATGACTGGAGCTCTGCTCCTCAAAAGGATTAAAGTCATCTGTACTTAGACCAAATCTTAAGTTCCTTGCGTCATCTAAAAATTTCTTGAACTCTCTGTCGATTTTTCTCCACTGCGACCCATCAGCGGGGTGTCTCAACATCTCGTCTTTCTTATTCTTCTTTGTGCCATCGCAACAACTTGGCATGCTGTTTGTTTTGAAACAAACGTTTCAACCGTGGTATTATAGGAGCATACCACATCACCTTGTCAGGAACCTTCTTCCTGGGGCACGGCTCGTCCTCAACATCAACAGGGTCATCTCGTCTGATCTTATACCGTAATGCACCGCATACAGAGCATGCATTCAAATTCTCGTTCTTCTCACTGCGGTAGAGGATGCAGTCATTGATGCATGCATGTATCTTCTGCACCTCTAATCCCAAAGGACAGACAATCTTCTTTGCTTCGTACGTACTGTGGGGCAATACGTTATCTCTGGGAAGCATCTTTTTTAATATTTTCAGCAAGTTTTCAAATCCCTTGTCAGTTAGACCAGTCTCTGCCTTCCATTGCAGCAATTCCAGTGTGGTACCCAGCTTTTTCTGCCCATCTTCGCAATTTGGGTACAACAATTTTATGTGATCCTCTAACATGCGCTCCAACTTCAACCTCTCGTTTTCATTTTCGCAGTTCATATGTGCATCATTAATGGCCCGACGAAGATCATCATCAGGCTCATCAACAATTGGCTCTTCTTCATCTTCGTCTTCCCCCATTGTAGTAAACGTAGGATAGTTGTCATGATCCTCTTCTTCTTCATTGTCTTCCATTATAACCCCTCTTTCTCCGTGCTTGGTCCAACAATTATAGCCGGACATGAAACCGCACTGAATCAGGTGGATGTGAAGGGTTTTTGAGGAAGAGTAATCCTTCTCATTCCGACAGTTACGGCATGGACAACACATAAAACCATTCCGACAGTTACGGCATGGACAACTAAGATTTTTTTAAATAAAAGATAAAAACAAGAGGCTCACCGAGGTGGTGTCGGTGACGGGGCGGCGCAGGCGATCGACGACGGTGAGGAAGGGGACGGCGCAGGCGATCAACGGCGGTGAGGGCAGGGACAGGACGATACTAAAACCCACAAATCATAATTTAGTTTGAGCTTAAATTGCACATAAAAACAAATGAAATCCCCTACTTAGGCATTTCATCAAACACCTAGCTAGCACTAGAAAAATGAAATGAGCTAAACTACCAATGAAATGAGCTAAATTAGGAAGGCCAAAAGAAGAGATGATGTTGCTAACCCTTGGATAGCTAGATGCCGTCAATATTGACAAATAGTGGAGAAAAATGGGGATCAAATTGAGCTTTGGAGAGTGAAAAATGAGAAAAATGGAGGTGTGGCCCGAGCTCAACAATGGAGAGCTGGCTCGGGGTGGCAGGAGAGATATAGGGGAACGTTTGGTCCCGGGCCGTATCACTAGCCCAGACTAAAGCTTGAGCTCTGGTCCCGGCTCGTGATACGAACCGAGACTAGCGGTGCCCGCCAGGGCCCCGCCATGCGGCAGCCCTGCCACAGACGTTTGGTCCCGGGCCGTATCACGAGCCGGGACTAGAGCATCCCCACGACCCGGGACAACTGCTCTGCGGCCTCGTATCTTTCGACCCGGGACTAGTCCCACCCTCTAGTCCGGGTTAAAAAGTTGCCCGGGAAGAGCCCAAACCGGTGATACGTCTCAAACGTATCTATAATTTTTGATGTTCCATGCTGTTATTATATCAATTGCTACATGTTTTGGTTACACTTTATATCATTTTTATGCATTTTCTGGGACTAACCTATTAACAAGATGCCACAGTGCTAGTTCCCTGTTTTCTGCTGTTTTTGGTTTCAGAAAATCTATTAAGGAAATATTCTCGGAATTGGACGAAACAAAAGACATCGTCAATAATATCACGAGGAGATCACGGAGTCCAAAGGGGAGTCGGAGCAGACCCACCAGGGGGCCACGCCACACTAGGGCGCGGCCCAGGGTGGGCCCGCGCCCCCCTATGGCATGGTGGCCCCCTCGGCCACCGACGCCGCCTCTTCGCCTATATATTCTCTGCGACGCGAAAACCCTATTACGGTCGATCATATTCCACCAAAAGTTCCGTCGCGGCCGTCATCGTCAATCTCAGATCGGAGGAGTTCTGAAGCTCTTCCCGGCACCCTGCCGGAGGGGAGATCATCACCGGAGGGCTCTACATCACCATGCCTGCCTCCGGAGTGATGCGTGAGTAGTCCACCCCTGGACTACGGGTCCATAGCAGTAGCTAGATGGTTGTCTCTCTACCTTGTGCCTCCATGTTTAGATCTTGTGAGCTGCCTAACATGATCAAGATCATCTTATTGTAATGCTAGATGTTGTGTTTGCTGGGATCCGATGAATATTGATACCATGTTTATTCAAGTTGTTTATCTATGTGCTCTTGATCTTGCATGCTCTCCGTTGGTAGTAGATGCTTGTGACTCCAAGAGGGGGTATTTATGCTCGATAGTGGGTTCAGTCTCTAGATATCTGGATCAGTGACAGAAAGGTCTAAGATGGTAGATGTGCTGTTGCTACTAGGGATAAAACATTGGTGCAGTGTCCAAGGGCACTTGTATTGATTACATTACACACTTTACTTCATGCAATAATCTGTTGTTAGCAACTTAATACTGAATAGGATGCGGATGCTGCCTTGAAGGTGGATTATTTAGGCATAGATGCGGTTGGAATAACGGTCTATGTACTTTGTTGTAATGCCCAACTAGATTTCATAGTAGACATCTTGGCATGTATTGCATTGTTATGCCTCTCTATTTGTCAATTGCCCAGCTGTAATTTGTTTACCCAACATGCTAGTTATCTGTTCTGAGAGAGACACCACTAGTGAACTGTGGACCCTGGTCCAATTTCCTCATACTGTTTACACAACCTGCTGCAATCATCTGTTTCCTGTTACTTGCTGTGTTTCCTGCTGTTTTCCACACCATACGTTTAACTCTTTGTTTCTGCAAGACCGGAGAGATTGACAACCTCTCTGTTTCGTGTTGGGCAAAGTTCTGGTTTGTGTCTGTGCAGATTCCACGTTGGTGCAAGCTCCCTAGCGCCAGGGGGAGTCAACATCAACAACCTTCCGATAGATCGTCAAGTCCTACTGGTCCGATTAAACCTTGGGTAGATTATTCAAGGGAAAACTTCTGCTGTCTACATCATAACCTTCCTCTTGGGGTTCACCAACACGTAGCCATCAACCGGCTCTGGACAAAAGGGCATGTTTCTACTAGTGAAAGTGTCTTTAGCTCTCGAACTCACGTAGTGCTCCTCCATTTTAAAATATTCAGAAATTACATTTACAAGTTTCAAAAATTATGAACATAGCCAATCATATATCCTACAAGTATGGAAATCGCAATGCAAAGTTATTTGTATCATGGGCTACAAACAATTATAAAACCTCATAGAATTTAGAGATTTAAAAACATGCATCCTCGGATCCATTTTGTAATTTTTGTGTAGCTCAAAATATAATGTATTTGAAATTGATATTTTGCACGTTTGTGGATAGACCCTTTACGTCAGGATTTTTTTCATTTTTGAAACACGAAAGTAAATGATTTCCGAATTTATAAAATAAAAAGCGACTCCAACTCGGGAGGCAGAAATCTACACCCCATCTATAGCAACTACTGTCTTGAGATGTTTTTTATTCGTGTCGGACCCAGAAACTTTGGAAAGTGTGGGAAACATGCTTAAGATGCCATATTTCTCGATTCAACCAGTGTACGAAGTCAGATAATGCAAGGTGTCGTGCGTTGGCAAAGCCGGCCCGGTGGTAGAAGTGCCGCCTATTCCCCACCACTCGCTACCGCCCGCAAACAAAGCATGTTGGGACAAAAGCTATGGTGGGCCCTTGTCTCTCCTTTTGCGGAGGACCTCATGTCGATATGTCTCGTAGCCGGGTGCGACGGGAGATCAAACTCTAGGGCGGTGGCCCCAAGACGTCTGATGGCGGCGACTGCGCTATCAGCGAGGGTACGTAGTACAAGGACAAAGGTGGGCATCCTGCCTACGGTGCTAGTTGGGTCACATCGACTATGGTGGACATCGTTATGGTCAAGCAAGGATATGGGTTATGGTGGATCTAGGTCTAACGACTGCAAAATTATGGTTGGCATCCCCCTCCCACCACCCTCCTTCAGTGGTGATACGGAAGTTGATGTATTCCTTTGTGGTGTGGGGTCCTCTATTCTGGTGGTCTTCAAATTTTGAAGTTAGTGCTGAGGTCAAAATTCTGGATCGGCAGTGTCGAGAGAACGGCAACCTACGGGTGTCGTCTCCTTCCTAGAGGCGGAGGAGGCGGCGTCATGGCCATGACAGATGCATAGGAACCAGGGTAAACCCTTGGTCCGGCTTTCCAATTGGGGTTGCTGTGGGTCGCGACATCATTCTTTCTTTGAAGTATTGTCTATATTTCCCTTGGAGTTCCAGAAGTTGATTTGGAGATTGGCTGTTGTCTAGGGCATGGGGCCTACGTTGTGCATTGTATGTCATCGTCATACTAGCTAGACTATGTCCAGCTACTCTATAGAGCATGGAGCCGTTGAGGGTACGTTGGTCCAGACTATCCTAGGGTCATGGTCCTTCCACGCGAGTGCCTGATGTTGGTCGCGGCGCTGCCCATACGCCCTTTGTTCCTCCTCGTCGTAGCGACGGAGCTAGTATGATAACGGAGTGATGTTAAAGCCTTGATACTCATAGATTTTACCTAATTTTCAGAAAAATTTCTATGAAAACATAAATAAACAGTATGAAGATTTTCCTAAAAATTGTGGTCAGATGACCCCGCCGCCATAATGTTTTCAAGAACATGCAAATATTGCATGTCATGACATTAAAAAACCCGCCGCCATAATGTGGATCTGCTTTTCGCACTAGTGGCTAACTGGCTATAGGTTGGAAGTAGTCGAATTCTTTCAGTCATCCTAGTGTAGTGGGTATTGATTCTAATCCAAGAAATTACCTTCGTATAAGCCGTTTGGACTTCCTTCTATGAAATATGATACACCTCTCTCCATGGTCTATTTTTCAAGAAAAAAAAAGGTCTGAAAGTGCACAGACACCTACACTCTTGCCCTCCCTCTAGCCAGTGTGGACGTGAACTCTTCCATTGCCGGTGTCGCCGTAGCTTCGAGAAGAGCTACAGTACGAGGGACCAAAACTACTGGAGTACTAAATAATCACTACCAATCTCAGTAACGAAGCTTATTCGCAGGTTAACCACTATAGCGCTTCTGCGCTTGAGGAAGTACTTCACATACTACATCACATGTGTAGGAGGCCGCGCCCACCACCTGGAATTTGGAGAAGCTCCGTGCGCGCGAGGCTGGCCGGCCACCGCCCACTGTGGCCGCAGTGCCCACGTACCTGTAGATCCCATCTTCAAGCTCGGACGTGGGTGGGTGGGGCGGGGGCTCGACCGGTGAAGAAACCAGCGAGAAATTCTTCTCGCGTAGGCTCGGCGCGCGCGCTGCCGCCGGAGAAATCCGATGAATCTTGAATGCAAGGACGCATAGCCGATCTAACGCAGACCGCGGGGTGGGACGGGGACCCTCGATCTCTGCCTGCCTGCCTGAATTGTTGTTGCTGCGCGCGGTTTGCAGTTATTGCTAAGCTACTCCGTCTCCGTGGAGTAGAGTGGCACTAGCCTCGCGCGTCTTTCGACGCAAGTCGTCGAAATTGTCTCGCTTTCTTCGCCGCACTTTGTCCAACCATTCAAGTTGCGTGGTGTTGATCGAGATCTTACCGACGGGGCTTGTGTGGAGATTGCACAGATAGTAAACTCCAACCATTCAAGGTTTCAGTGCCATGTCAATCATTGGACTCTTCCAAAAAGACAAGCACACACTCTCTCTTTCGTTTTCCTCTTCATCACACCCCCTGGCTTTTAACGCTAGGCATCTGTCATTATCGAAAGGCTTAATAAAAGCCTAGCTAGAGGGCTTGTTTAGATCACAGGATTACAACTGTCACTGTAAATAAACATAGGAATTGTAAAAACGTAGAAATTTGACAGGATTGCAGATGTAAAACAGAAGATTGCGGAAAAGGGGAAATCAACGGTAGTGGTCATTTGGATGAAAATACATGAAAAAGTGTTTCAGTCATACACGCATGGGTGTAAGAAAGAGGTTAGAGTAAATTCGTATGGGATTGAAGTGTAGGAATGCAATCAATACGAATTTGGAGATGTCATTCATTTAATCCAACGGATTTCCTTAGGAAAAAATCCTATGAATTGGAATCCAACAAATTTCCCATAAAAATCTTTCAATTCAAAGAGGGTCTGGAACTCGAGAACCTAGAACCAAATAGCTCGTACAGTATGTCACCGCTTACACCATCTGGGACAGACGTTGTCCCAAACAGCTAGCTACGTTTTACCACAACCAAGCCTGAAGACGCTAGGGGCACGTTTGGTAGCCTGCAGCTCTTCTCGCGCCCCGCCAGACTAGGTTGTGGAGGGCCTGGTCTGGCTTATGCAGCCTCTGGGCCATGTTCTGCGTGTCATTTGGCAGCCTGCATCGCAATGGCCAGCACAGATTGTGCACTTCGTTTGGTAGGCTGCACCTTCACAAAAAAGGAAGCATCGATGCAATGTTAGCTGTTTGGTTGCGTCTGATCTTGATTGTGCTCACCCCTTTTCGCTAATGGTGAGTTTACCATACCACATAGATGGAATAAATAGCAGTTCATCGAGTCCTAGCTACTACGAATGGCAGTTCAAGAGTACATCCCTAACTACTACGAATGGCAGTTTATGAAATAGCATTACAGTCCTAGTGGTAATTATGAAAGGTTCGGCAAGGATGGTGGGGGATCAGTTCTTCTTCCTCCTCTACTTCTTGCTCTTCTTCTTCGTCGTCTTCTTCTTCTTCTGGCAGTGCTGAAGCTCATATCCTGGCGGCACCTTTATCATCCCACATTGCATAAGCCCACTCCATCCTTTTGGCCTTCCAAGCTTCACCATCTCCTGTGGGGACACCATGGCCGCCCTGCTCTTCATCGGCAGGCATCACATCGTTCTCCGAGGGGAAATGTTCATCCACACCCCACCCCAAGATCCAATTGTGAAGAATGCAACAAGCAAGAACAAGCTTAACTTGGGTCTCGAAAGGATGGAATGGCTTCTGGTCAAGGATCTTGAATCTGTTTTTCAGCGCATCAAATGCTCTTTCTATGGTGACTCTAAGGCTAGAGTGACGAAGATTGAACAATTATTTGGCATTCTGCGGACCATTCCTTGCACTAAACTCGTTTAGATGGTACCTAGTCTTTCGGAACGGTGGCAGAATTCCAGGGCGGCAAGCATATCTAGCATCTCCAAGGTAGAACTTACATTCAGGCATGTTGATCACATCAGGTCTGGACAAGTTGTTAGCTAGAATAGTTGCATCATGCGCTGATCCCTCCCAACCAGCTAGCACATATGTGAACTTCATGTCGAAATCAACAACAGCAAGGACATCCTGGCTTGTGTAATGCTTCCCTCCTCTATATGTTGCAGAATGTGATCTGGGCACTCTAGCAATGACATGAGTACCATCGATGGCGCCAATACAATCCTGTCATGACATGAAGAAAGAAGTCACAACTGATGAACAGACTAGGTGAACAAACAAACGAACAAACAGATAAAGAACCCTATGTGTGAGTTGTAATCAGAATACGAAATGTAGTGCTCACCTTGAAATATGGGAACCGTCTGAAGCTCTTGGTGATCTTGGACGGTGTATGAGCTGACGGTGGCTTGATCATCTCCTGTCTGAGCTCTCCAATGGCAAACAAGATTTGCTTGAAGTAACGGGAGATAGTCTCACATGACTTTTTGAATGTGCTATGGATAACTCTAAACTTCTGATTGTGACCCACAACATGAAGGAACATGGCAACTTGCTCTTCAACAGATGTGTGGATGTTGTCATGCAAGAGGCCACCTTCTCTGAATCTTTTCACTAGTTCATAGAAGGGGGCTCTACCCATCCGTAGCATTTGCATGGCCTCTACATCGTTATTGTTGTAGATGTAGTTCAGATTAGCTATCCTCTCTTGATCCCGGGCGAACAGAGGACTGTACTGGATGAGAGGGTACGCGTTGCGCCTAACTACGATCTTGCGAACGAGGACGATCCATGCCGGCACGATAGCTATAGGAGCAGCTGTCTGCTTGATCAGAGCCAACCCGTCGGCCTAATTGTACAGATCTATCATTAGTACCGGATGTCGTTGAACTAAACCCACCACCTGTTTCTTTTTTGAGGAAGTTGCTTACCTGCGACATTGGAGAAGATGAACTATAGCTGGAGTGGAGCTCCTCCCGCCGGCCTTGCTGAGGACGGCGCAGATCCGGTGCCGGAGAGAAGGTAGACGAGCTGCTGCGGATGAACACGCTCTCGGCTCCTCCTGCCGGCCGGGGACAGGCCGTCGACGATACGGTGGCGGAGATGGGTCGGCACGAGCCGCCGGTGAAGAGCTGGTGTGGGGATTTTTTGGATCCTCAATGGCGGGCGGTGACCGAATAGAGGAGGTGAGGGTATGTGTGGCGCGAAAATGAGCCGGAGATTCGGCATCTCCCACCGTCTCCCGCGCCCCTCCCGCCCGCATGACGTTGTCCAAATTTGCAGCTGCCAGACCTGGCTCCACGGGCACGCTCGACCTACTGGGCATGGCTCAGCACTGCTCCAAAAACCGTGCAAGCCACAACGCGGGCCTGCTGCGACCATCCAAACAGTCCACAAAAGCGCCCTAGTAGTATCAACTTCCGAAGAGGAAATCCTGTGTCGCAACTCGCAAAAGGATCCCGACTCAACCACGACATGCAGTGGTCCAAATGACAGGCCTGGAAGGGTACACATGGTCGCTGACTGGAGGTCGGTCGTGAAGCTGGACCTGGCCTGGTGAAAAACCAAACCCAGCCCATTCAATTCAATTCAATTCAAATCCCAGGACCAGATAAATATGAAAAGGCGCCCGTAGCACCGTAAGGGACAAAGAAAAAGAAAAAACCATGAATGATTTCCATGTCCGTTTCGAAAAATGAATGATTTCCATGATAGAATGACCTTGCTGTGCTCATGATCTTTCCACTCCAGTGGTTCACGCATCAAGCATTCAATACATGCGACCAGGAGCTGTAACAGGAATGATTGGCACCAAGAGGGGCACGAGCCGCCCCAAAATCATCAGCCAGGTGTGTGTCAATTCACCCAGGCAACAGCAACCAAGAATCCACACAAGTATGTAGTGTTATGTCCCTGAACTGAGAAAGCAAATATGTATTATTTTATGAAATTACAGCCAATATTGTTCATGGGACTGTTCTTCAGCCTGTTCATTCGCAACACAATAAATTTGTCTGAATCTACTACTGGCAACCTGGAACCTAATAAAGAGATATACCAAAAGCAAACACGGAGGGATTAAACTCTTAGGCCGCTGTACCACCTGTGGTAGGTACATGTCTCCAACTCTAGACGGTTGAACGGGTTCCCTGCTCAGCTGGCTTTGAGGACAAGACCTTGCAGACTGGCATCGTCTCGTTTTTACTTAGTAACTTGAGAGATGGATGGACGGGGATGTCCTGCATCAATACTCTATCCCCAATGTCAAGATTTGTCAGGTCCACCTCGATTTTTTGAGGGATCTGCTCAGCTGGGCACAGATACACCAAGCTGGTCCTTATTTTCTGCAAGAAGCCACCTGCTTTTTCGATCAAATCTGAGAGTTAGGTCAAGCATAGCAGTAGAATAACTCCAACAAAAATTATATCAAAGAACACCAAAGCAAGAGCTACATAGTCGATCTACAAAAAAAGGTAGAGTTCTGCATATAATGAACATGACATAATACTCTGGTATAATTTGATACAATTGTTTCCCACGGGTGCATATGAGCTGAATGCTTTCTGGCATGTTTCTTCAACTACTGCCAGTTTAGCACTAATCTACTGCTTAAACAATGAAAGGTATAATTGGGAGATTTTGAGCATAAGCGTAGAGCCGCTGTAAGCTTGAAGACACGAGGTCTTTCCTATCTGCTGCAAGTTGTTCGGCGTGACACCTAAGAAATGATGTGTTCTTTGGTAACGGGAAGACAGCCCTGAGTGCTTCGGCTATTTTCTTGCAAAATTATAAGGCTTCCTACCTTGGATTTATCCAAATCAATCGGCTATACCTCTAAGGTGAAGTTTTCTTCAACTACTTTCAGTTTGGTATTAACCTTAACCTACTGCTTAAACAATGAAAGGTATTCCTCCCAGGATCTTGAGCATAAGCGTACAGCCGCTGTAAGTTTATAATATCATAGACAGGTTGCTAATGCGATGGCTTCTATGCATCTTCGAACCACATTCCTAATCAGGAGTGTAAGGCTATGCCCCTCTCATCAAGCTTTTTCAAGAAGCCAGCTTAGTGTTTCTGAAAGAATATAAGATACTGGAGTTTTTTTGTTTTGCGGGGTTTTTTACGGGTATAAGATACTGAAGTTTGTATTAAGGCCAGTGGAAGTTGACTAACGGAAACTTGTCTCTCTAATAAACCGACCCGGCTCTCCAAATTGGGAGCAGATTCTGGGCATATTGAATGTGATCTATCACTGCAGAAGTGCCAAATTCATGGTTGCTTCATCAGATGACAGGGTTCGATACAAAGTTACAAACAGTGCCACATGCCAGGTCAGGACCGCATAACCACGGGTGATGCCTAGTAAGTAGTAGACAATACATGTGCCCCTGTTATAATAAAAAAAATTGAAGAAATTGAAAGCATACTACGTTATACTTATACATCATTATCGAACTTCCGTGCTGTTGAACATTCATTTTTCCTAAATTCTGACAGAACTACTGGACTACCCACTGAAATTAATGGTTAATATAGAAATTTCAGTCATTCCTCACTGTTCAGAATCACACCGACACTGTGTGTTTGAATTTTCTGTAGGGAAATCAATCTGTTTATATAAAAAAATGTCAATATTCAGATTTTTTACTAGTAATGTTATTAACAAAATTTCGTCAATAGTACTTCAATGCCTTTATATTTTCAATAACACGTACTAAAAAGATCACAAGCGTGCATACTGCACCGTATCAATGTCTTAGACTCTATCTATTGGGAAAAGGGGGACTAATTTAGCATTTATAGGGCGAACATCTTAACAAAGAAAAAAAATAGAATACAGGAGACGAGCCATTTGTACTTATTCATAGTTGAGCAATTCCCAATGAATAGTAATCTAGACACACATATGTTCAGACAATAGGAAATATTCGACTTAAACTAAGCTAAAAATAGAAAGAATGAGCTTTACCTGGTTCTGGTGTCATAAAATAGGGTTAAATCCTACTATGCATACCGAGTGTTTATTACCTTAACTAATATGATACGCACATGTGTGGTATTTTGGCATAGCTATCAAGATGGTTATTCTTAGAATGTGTTTCAGTACTGACAAATGCACAAGCTTAGGTAGTTAGGTTCCTATGTCATCTTAAATCCTTAGCTATCATCAGTTTATCACTATCGAGTATACCAAAGTAATGTTACTAATAAAGAGAAAAGAGAAGAGATACCTTTCTTTAACCCAGGGCAGACATCCTCCCCCTTGAACACTACAGGCAAATTCACCTTCAGCATTGTTCCCTCATCTGCTTCCACCATCACCAAGTTCAATATATTCCCTGTTGATTCATCTTTCTGCACCTGCATACAAAAGAGCACAAACATCACCGGCAATGCGCTATATGCCAAATGGTACAAACCTCCTCTCACAGTAGGCCCAACCGATTACTCCAAAGGTGATATACACATATAATTGGTACAAGCTTAATCCTACTCTTCGCAAGAGATCCCCAAGATAGAAATACATTCTGACCAGGAAACAGCTTTTAAAAGGGCAATAAAATATTACCACAAGATACCTTGTAAAATAAAACTACACTATGAGCAGGGGACAAATACATGAAAAGGGAGTGGTTGTTGGATTATCCAAGCAATAAAAGAGACATGATCAGGAGAGCGGGTATGTCCGACCAACTTCTGCTAAGGCAGCACAAGAATTACACAGCTTCTATGACTACCCTACCATCAAGCAACCATCAATTACACTAAAGCGCATTTCGTCGAACACGAGGTGAGCGAAGAACATATCCACCATGAAAGAACACAAAAATGTAGATCCTGGAAGCACGCTCAACAAATGGGTGCAATCTCTGATGGAAAATGAGAGGTACACTGGTATACCTTAATTGGGAGGACGGTACCGGAGTGCACGACGGCGGTGGATCGCTCGCCGGCGCGGACCTGGAGGCGGACCGGGGTGGAGAGGAAGTACGGCGACTGCTTCAGCATCTCCGCGAGCTGCTTCTTGTCGGTGGTCAGGAGCTTGCGGTGCGCAACGCCTTCTCCGGGCCCGGAGCCGGCGAGGCTGAGCAGCACGGCCGGGACGTTGCCGTTGCGGCGCTCGCGCGCCGCCGCGCGCGGGCCGGCCGTCTCCCGCGGCACCGCCTGGATCGTGTGGTGGTACGACGCGGAGGCCGCCCGCCGCCACGGGGCCGCTTTGTGGAGCGCATCCCCGACGGCGGCGGCGGCGCCGCCCTTGGCCCGGAGACACTGCGCCATTCTTCGGGTTCGGGGTTTAGGGAAGAAAGGTGGGCTTTGACTGGTCGTTCTTTAGTTTCTTTCGCGTAGTCTAGTGGTTCATGGGCCGTTTCGTTATCTCGAATCGGCCCGAGTGTCCCTCTGTTGCTCAAACTTGGATATGGCTTCATCCGCCATTAGGGCTCATTTGGTTGCAGGGGGAGAAACACCCAGCGAAAATAATCTCGGCCGGGAATCTGAAGAACCAAGTGTAAAACTTCAGGATTCTGTTCCCGACCTCCGGACTAGGGGAAAATACACCCCGGGAAAAGGCCGGGATCCCCCTGGGATTTCTGTTACCAAATGAGCCCTTAGGGTTAGTTCCTTTCCCAACCAAGTGGCTCATGAGTTAGCTAAGTTTAGTTTTTTGAATAAAAATTCTTGTACTTGGGACGATGAACCCACTATTTTCATTTTGGGCAAACTTACAAACGATGTAACTTTTGTTGATGATTAATAAAGCTACGCATCAGTACGGAGTCCGGCTATTTCCCTCAACAAAAATAGTGGAACCTAATGTCATGATTTCATTCCGGAGAAATGGGTTGGTTCTATTCTTATGTTTGGTTTGAGTGAATAAATATAATGGGTTGGTTCTGATCCTGGAGAATCAAATGTGGCAGATTTCAGTAATATAAGACATGAGTAAGTGAGCGAGCCTGGGTGACTTGTCAGAGCCGGTGTGTCCAGACATGTGAAGACGCCTTAGCTGGCCTGAAAACATAGGGATGAAAGGGGTTCGTACATAAAATGAGCCTTTCGGGACGGATGGGGCCGGCCTCAATTGGAAGCAGTTTTTCTTTTTGTTCTCCAATTAGTATGGAGGGCTAATTGGGGAGACCGGGGGACACGCTCGTGAGAACGTGTACAACTGCAACATCGGCACATCGGACCGAGATCTAGTTCTGGGTGGAAATTCCATTTTAAACTTTTAACTCGTAGAGCTCGGGCGGATCGAACCCTGAAGTCAAAATTCCTATCCTTTGCACCCTGAACTTGTGAATCCCGGTCTATTCTGAACCCTGGACTAGTTTATCACTATAGAATAAAAATCTCAGATTGCTACTCTCACCGACTATATTAGTCCACATGTTATATTTATCTTCTAGCTATATCATCTCTCTCTCCCTCTTTGAAAATCACTCTAGAATCGGATCTCATTCTCCATTTTACTTCGGTGCCAACAATCAAATTAACATATGTTATGTCTAGATACATGTGTGTAGAAAGTAGCTAGAAAGTCTTATATTTTGATACGGAGTGAGTACTAGATATACACATGCGTATGCAGTGCTACTTAGCTAGCTAGGCGGTTGGATGGTCCGCTTGCACATAGCGCATCGCTAGAGATAGGGAGGGCTTCGCATCCCCATAGGTCTCGGTCGGGCAGCAGATGCCCTTGGCGAGCTAGCCGCTAGAGACATAGAACGAATCAACAACAACTCCTCGACGAGCAGTGCACCATGGCGGATACGGCGTGTGCAAGCAACGGGGAGTTGGCCTCGGGCTACGTGGAGGAGGCCAGGGGAAGGGCGCGAGAGGCTACGGCGGGTCACCAGCCGGCAACGGAAGAGGCTAGGAGCAGGGGAGGGTCCCCTAATAGATGATTATAATGTTTGCCCCGCTTGGGCTTTATTCGTGCCTCCGCCCATGTCCACATATCAGTGAGAGTAGTCTGCAATCCCAGTCAGATCATCGCATTCCCGGCCAGTGTACCAAACGTGTCTAGGGTTCGATTTAGATTGAGATAGTTCAGGTTGGAAATAACAGGCATTTTGATTTCAAGGTCTGATCTACCCGACCTTGTTTAAAATGAACATTTTCCGTTCTGTGTCTCCAATAAGGTTTTGAGTCGTGACAGTGTCGTTCCACGAGCTCCACCACGTGGGCCACGCTACCATGTCGCCTTCTTTTGATTTCTAAGAGCATCTCCAACCACGATGGTCAAATTTGGCCCCAAAACTGTCTGCGGACAGACTCGGACCGCCCCTAAAAGTGGTATGCTCCAACCATGTACCTCAAAGTCTCCTCAAAATTTGGGGTCATTTGCATGTGATTGGTGGAGAAGGAGAGAGAAGAATAAATGAAGGACAAAAGAAAGGAAAAGAAAGCAAAAAGGTGGTCCAAGCTGTCCGCCTGGGCGTGTCTGGATGGGCTAATCCTACACCAAACTCTCCCCACATATGCCTTGAGTCTGGGGTTGCCGGACAGCCCAGGAGTAGGGGGAGTGTTTGGTGACCATGGTTGGGTGTATTATTTTACTCTCTCTCATGTCCGGGTTGTCTGCCCGGACGTTTAGGATGACTCCATTCAGTCCGCCCGCGTCCGTTCCTGTCCGCGCGAGCCAAAAACACGACCCAACGGGACGACGCAAACGGACCGCGTGTCTGTTTTCTTGTCCGCTGCAACCTATTTTTTGCCCAAATTTGGGCCAAGTTTGCGTCGGCCGCGGACGCACGCGTAGCGCTATTGTGTCCTCCCCTAGTCCGCCCCTGCCCGCCCATCAGAGGCAAAAATCGACACTCTGGCCTCTCCTCTCCCAAAACCCCACTCGATCTCCAGCTCTAGCCATGGCCGCCGCCGCCGGCTCCGCCGCTGGACCTGCCGCCAAGAAGCCCTTCGACCTCGATTTCGCGCCCGAAGCTCCAAAGAAGCCAAAGAATGAGCTCACGGCAGAGCAGAGGGCCGTAGAGACCTAGAAGCGGGGCGCCCGGAGGAGTAGGCTAAAGGAGGACAGGGTCGCCGCCGCCATGCAAAAGGGCCAGGACGAGGAATCTGACCTCGTGTCCAGGGCCGCGACCGCTACCTCCTCCTGATTGGAATGGTACCGCCCGCGGGAGCAGCCGTGGCCGCGACTGCGGCGGCCAGCTCCAATGGCTTGGCGCCCCGACCGCCACGGTCGAGAACTTCCGCGACGGCACCCTCGCCTGCGTACGGGTACCTACTGGGAACCATGCCGCCACGGGTTTCACCTGAGGTAGGGGAATCCGCGCCCGCCGCCACCCTGCAGGTACCTACCCTTGATCTCAACGCGCCCGCTACACCCTTGGCCGGACACTTGCCGGCGCCGCAGACTGCGGCCGTGCGTGCAGCTGCCCCTCCTGTTGTTGTCCACGGCCGCAACCTGTTCAGCGAATTGCTCAGGCCGTCGCCGGGGGACGAAGGTGCTACGAGGAGGCGGAAGGGGAGACCTCCTCCAGGACATGATCAGGGACAACAATGTGTATGGTCATGACGATTATACCGCAGGAGAAGATGACGTTCCGCCGACTGGCCCCGGCAACGATGTGATCAACATCGATGTTGAGCCGGTTTTACAAGAGGCTGATGCAAGAGGCAAGGAGGCCGAGGCTAGGGCCAAGGAGGCCGAGGCAAGAGCAAAGGAGGCCTATGTGAAGGGCAAGGACCTTGAGCTCGCCCTACACCAAGAGGAGGTCAGGATCATGGACATGGATCTCTCGGCCTTCACCCCTACGAAGAAGGCCTACTACCTCAAGAAGCAAAGGTACTACATGGACCGAGATTGATCACATCTCGATCGTTTTAGTAATGTTGCATGCCGGCGTTGGATTATGGCCAAGATGGCAGGAAAAACATGGCCAATGAGGCCGGCATTATGTGTCATCTTGGGTATGTATGCAGACATGGCCAGTGTGGCCGGGATTATGTTTTATTTAGGGTTCATTTGGTTGTTACATTTTTAATTTGTTGCAATGTGATCACAATGGCAAAAAATGATCAAAATGATCAAAACCCTAGCTAGGCGGACTCAATGCGTCGGCCCGTTAGGATGACTCCAACGGGGCGACGCATCGAGTCCGCGCGCCTCCGTTTCTGTCCGCGAGATCCAAAAACACGGCCCAACGGGGCGACGCAAACGGACCGAGCTCCGTTTTTTGGTCCGCCGCGCGTCCGCCCCGACGCATCTCTGGCCCAAATTTGGGCCACCGATGCGTTGGGGCGTACGCGCGGCGGAGTGAAAACGCGTCCGCGCGGCCACGCGTGCTGTCCTCCCCCGAGCCCACCTGGCAGCGACACGGCACCGGTCAGCCTCCCCCTGGCCTAGTCCTTTTTAATGCGAGGGGATAGGGATGGGCAGCCCCCACCTACTCCACTGCCCACTCCAATCCCTCTCTGGCGACCAAGCCGCAAACCCTAGCCCCTCCACCACCTCGCTCGCCGCGATGCCGCTCCGGTGGCCGGGGTTCGGCAAGGCCAAGAACGACGGCGAGGCGGGGTCATCCTCTGGCCGCCGCCGCCTCTACCGCACACCTTCCACGTCCCCATCTTCTTCCCCTTCCCCACCTGCTTCCCCGGCGCCGCTCCCCGCCGTCTTCGAGCTCGCGCCACCGGGCGACGAGTTGCGCAGCCGCGTCTACGTGCGCAAGGAGGATTGCCAGTGGTACTGGGACCACGCAACCCCGCTGCCGTGGCCAGATGTCAAGCTCCTCGAGCATTGGCACCTGAACCCGCATCGCATCCCGGTGCCACCGATGCCGATGAGCAAGCGGGCACGGGATCTGGAGATCGAGCGGCGCCGGCGGCGCCTCCCGGCCTCGCTCCGCAACGACCCCGCCTTCGCGGCCACGTCGCGTAACTGGGCAGAGTGGTTCCGCGACGAGCATGACCTGCGGCGGCAGGCCCTCTACACGAGGGCTCCGACGCCGCCATCTGGGCATTGGTCACCGCCACCGCACACACGGCGGCGGGACGCACCACCAGTGCCGCGCGCACTGCGGATTCGGTCTGTGTCGCCGCCGCCGCCACCGCGCGTGAAGATGGAGGTGGATCCCGAGGACGCCGAGCTCGAGGCCTCGAAGGAGGCCTCGTGCAAGCAGATGGTCGAGGACAAGGCCAAGCGCTGGGCCATGGTCCTCGCCGACGCCGCTAGGGAGCAGGAGGCGGCCCTGCAGGCGGCGGTCCCGGAGGAACCACAGTCATGGTGGCAGGCCATGGACGTGTACCTGCCACCGGCGCCTCCGCTACCACAAGGCCTGCTAGGGCAGCGTTGGGTCTTCAATGGCGGCGCCTGGGAGGTCGAGGAGGCGGAGGAGCAGCCGCAGGAGCAGCCGCCCACGCCGCCGGCCGTCGTCCCACCGCGAGGCGGACCACCGGCGCACCTCTGGAAGCAGCCGGACTACGCCATCCTCGATGGGATGACGAAGAGGAGTAGAAGCCCGCGAAGGGCAAATATTCTAGTTTTTATATAATTTTGTTTTTAAAAATATTATGTAAAAAGGCCGTTTGTGGCCCACCCCCAATATATGAATGAAAAAGGCCCATATATGGCCTGTTTAGCTAAAAAAAATTGCCAGGCGGACTCAATGCGTCAGGCCGTTGGGCGCACTGCCACCAACGACGGACAGGGGCGGACTGAGCCTGTCCGTTTGCAGACGCAAACGGACCAAACGCGCGTCCGTTTGCGTCGGCCCGTTGGAGTCATCCTTAGGGCACCTCCAACGGGCTGGCGCAAACGGACCAGCCCAGTCCTCTTTTGTCCGAACGGACAGAGGAGGTGCTCCAATGGGCTGGCGCAAAGGGACCAGTGTCCGCCCAGACACGAGATTTCGCCCCAAACGCGGCCCAACTTTGGTCCAGGTTTGGGGTGGGACGGACAGCCTCTCGGTCCGCCCCTTTGTCATCCCTGTCCGCGTCGGGCCCAATGGCCAGCCACACATCCTATCCCCATTCCATTCGTCCCCAAACCCTTGCCCAGCCACCGCCGCCGCCGCCCCAGCCTTTGCCCCGCGATGGAGGACGGGCTGTCGAAAACCACGGCCGCTGCCGGCGCCGCCCTGCTGGTGGTGAAGAAGGAGAAGAAGGAGAGGAAGCCGGAGTCGGGCAAGCGACAAGGCAGGAGGGAGAGGACTCGGGAGCGCTTGGCCAAGGCGAAGGCCGCGAAGGCAGCGGCCGAGGAGAAGGAGAGGCTCGCCGCCATCCAGGCCCAGGCCAACCAGGATCTCATCGCGACGCAGGCCGCTGCCCGAGCTGTGCTTCTCCTCAAGGGTGAGGTTTTTGCACTCCCATTCGGTGGCCTCTCCCCCACTCTGGCCGCATCGGCCGGAAGCTCGGCCTCCTCCGCCAAGCCACCAAGATCGTCCTCCCCAGCGCCCTCGACGCCCTCACCGGTCGTCGCTCTTCACCAAGTGTCGCGGCTGGGCTCCCGTGAGGCCTCGTCGGAGATTTCGTCGGTCCCGTTGGACCCGAAGCCGCTCGACCTCAACTTGACAGTTGACACCGAGTGCCGGCGATGGGCTTTCGCGTGGCAAATCGAGGTCCATGGCGGCCAAGATGACCATGCCCGAAGCCCGTGCCCTCATGTTCAACGACGACATGCCACCCACGACGCCGACCGACCCGGCCTACTTCGACGACACAATCATGCACGACATGATCAACGGCCGCACCTACATCGACCCTGCCGACGCCGAGACACAAGACCCGACGGCGGCCTTCTTCGACCCTGCCGACGCCGAGACAGAAGACCCGAATGCGACCATGCCCGAGACGGAGGCCGATGTGGTCGACATTGAGGATGAGCCCCTCGATGTCGACGAGGAGCACGCTCGAATCGCGGCGAGCCTCAAGAGGAAGAACATCCGCACGGCGTCGTACACGGACAAGGAGGACAAGATTCTTTGCGAGACTTGGATGACTTGTGGGCAAATGCAAAATTTGGTGCCCAACAAAGAGGCCTTTTGGTTTAGGTGCCACAAGCATTTTCAGGAGATAAGGAAGTTGCCCCCATACCAGATTGAGAGCGATCGCAACGAGGGCTCTCTCACAAAGAGGTGGCAACACATTTCGGCCGAGTGTTGCAAATTCCAAGCGTCCTACGAGCATGTCAAGAATCGGCCGGTGAGTGGCTTTGGTGTTGAGGACAAGATCGTTCAAGCGCTGGAGTACCACAAGGCCTTCTTCAAGAGCAAGTTCACATTGCCCCATTGTTGGGACATGATCAAGGGGTGTCCAAAATGGCAAGAGCTCTACAACTCCTTGAAGAAAGGGACCGGCGATGGATCGAGGAAAAGAGTTAGTGGTGAAGACGACGGTGTGGATCCCGGCCAAAGCTCGGGGTCCCAGGCTGTGAGACCGAGAGGACACAAGTCCTCCGCACAAGACTCGAAGCGTGAGGCGGCGGCGGCACAATTGGAGGAGACGTTGAAGGCGTTGATCGCCGACAAGGAACAGTCCACTGCCGCAAGGTATGTCGAAAAACGCAAGGGCAAGGAGGAAGCAATGGCATGCTATATAGAGATGACAAAGAAGAAGCTCGAGATCGAGCAAGAGAAGGTCAAGGCCGAAGAGAACCGCGTGAAGCTCGTGTTGCTTGCCGAGGAGAACCGGATCATGATGGCCGACCTGACCATCATGGACCCGGAGCAACGAGCATGGATCCTCAAGAAGCAAAAGATGATCCGTGATCGCGAGGACATTTGATGTCCTATTTCGAATTTATTTGAACCATTTTATTGTTTTGATGAACTATGTATCAACTTTTTTTTTAAAGGGCCAGTTTTTGCTCTAGGCCGTTAGGGGCACCTCCACCCCAAACGGACAAAAGGCCAAAATGTGTCAGCGGTCCGCCCTAAACGAACCAAACCGGACACATTTTGGTGTCCGTTTGCGCCAACCCGTTAGAGGTGTCCTTAGGTGCAGTGGTCATAAAGGACAGACCTAGGCCGGACTCGCGTCGGTTCGCCGACCTAAACGGACCAAAGGCGTCCCGTTGAAGTCATCCGAGGTTTGACGTCCCCGGTTGGTTGGAGATGCTCTAACACTATGTTTGGTTGCATGGAATTGGAGCATGGAATTGAATTGGACTAAGATTCCAAATCCGAGATGGAAATGAATTGGCTTCTAATTCAATTCGGTTGTTTGGATGTGTTTGGAAACTGCTGTTGAAGGGAGATGGGGAGCTGCGCCGCCGCCTGGTCTCGGCGTCGCCTGGGAAGGCAGGGGAGGAGGAGAAGGTGGAGAAGAGGCGGAAGACGAGGTCGGGGCGCGCGGCGCTGAGGGCGGCGCGGGACGCCGCGTTGACCGCGGAGAGGGAGGGGTGGAGGTGGAGGTAGGAGGCGAGCAGGGCGGCGGCATCGGCGGCGAGAGGCGGGGAGAGGCTGAGGAGGAAGGTGTCGACGGCGGGGAGCTGAGACGAAGGGGCGGGGGCCTCGTCCGGGGCGGGGAGGTGGGAGGAGATGAAGAGGAGGAAGCGAAGCGCGGGCGCCTGGGAGGGGAGGAAGAAGGGCGCGGAGCACGGCGGCTGCCCCGCGGGATGCGGCGTCGGTGACGGCGGCCGGCGCTGGAGCAGATGGCCACGCCGGGGCGGGGAGGTGCGGCGGCCGGCGGGGAGGTGCGGCGGCGGAGGGAGGTGCGGCGGGGAGGTGCGGCGGCCGACGGGGAGGTGCGGCGGCCGGCGGGGCGGGGCGGTGGCCGGCGTCCGAATTCCGAGCGTTTCCGACCTCCGAGGCTCGGAATTGCTCCCTTCACAAAACGGTAGCTACGGAATTGGCTCGGAATTGGTCTGCAATTCCAGGCCCAAATTCTGAGCGCAGTCCAAACGCCGGAATTCGGAATTGGGGCTCCAATTCCAATTCCAAGCCCCAATTCCGTGCAACCAAACAGGGGGAATTTGATTTTTTGCCCCACTTTACTTTGGAACACTCCGATTTGCCCCACTTTATTTTTACCTCTCCTATTTGCCACAGATTACTTTGGTTAGTTTCTTATTTGCCCCCTGACAGATCAGGCCCACAGACAATTACCAAAATACCCCCATTTCTTTACCTGGATCGATCTAGATCGATCGAGTCGAGTAGCATCTGTTCTGCTAGCTCTCACCTCGTCTCTCCCCTTGAACGAACAGAGCTCCCGGCCCGGTCCCGTACGCACCAAGCAGAGGAACCAAGCGGCGGCGGCGGCAAGCCCACGGCGGCCGGCGCGGAGGTCGACGGCGGGATTCCGGGTAATACGGCGACATCTCCCCGCGACGCTAGGTACGAGCTCCTTTCTCAGGGCAGCAGCAACCCCCACGGCTGAGAGCTAGGGTTTAGGATTGAGGCGCTCCCGCCTTCTGCGACGAGCTGTCTCGGGGCTAATCCCTTGTCTTGCTTCGTTTCTTTGCTCTTCCTGCTCCTGCTAACCATCCGTCATTTTCGATTTGGATGCAGAAGATGGATTTTGGATGGATTTCTGTGGTTAATTGTTTGTGATGGCTGAAGTGGATGGATGTGACGGCCCGGGTCCCGTCGAGCCTGTCGCTGCAGTACCGCGAAGGTGAAGAATTTTCTTTGACCATTGTAGTGTATAAGCTTTAATTGTTAAAACTAACCCAAAGTTTCCAAACTTTGCTCTGAGTAGGGATCCGTGTGTGTATACGGTAACCGTTAGAGTAGCATCTTATGTGGCAATATTCGAAGATGGTAGGCAGGAAGCGGTGGAAAAACACGATGTTGTGTTTCAAATTGATATTGCAGGCGGGCTCACATTTGATAAGTTTCATCAAATATTGGCGAAACATATCCAAATTGGGCCAGGCCAGGTGGTGCAGCTATCTGCACTTGACAAGAATTTTATGACTCTTGAACCAATTAACTGTGGTGAAGAGCTTATAATGCATTTTATTGGGGCTCATAGAGACTTTGAGAACAAAGTTTCATTTATGTTAGGTGACGTAGTTACCTTGGAAACACGTAATGCAAAAAAATCTGGCAAGAAGAGAGCTCCCAAGAAGCCAAGATCTAGTGGCAGGCCTAGAAAGAATAGATTTAAGGGATTTCTCGAAGGTGGAGATGGTGGACCTAAGAAGAAGGAAGAGCCTAAACGCTTTGGCAGCAAAAACAGGTGCAAAAGATGCTCGGAATTAGGCCACAGGCAATCTACATGTCCTTTGAATGGTCCCAAACCGAGGTAATTAATTAAGGTTTTTTCCTTTGTTTTTTTTTCCTATATACTAATTCTGCCTTTGGTTGCTTCATGGACAGGAAAAGGAAGAAAAGGGCGAGACGATATCCAAGTGATGATGAAGACACTCCCAATTCTCCAAATGTTCAAAGCACTCCCAAAAGGCAAATGATCACCATTCCTACAAGTCTTCAAGGCAGCCCAAGCCCTATAACAAGAAGTAGATTGGCTCTTGCCTTGGCCGAGGAGGAGGCGTCCCACCTAGCTGCATCAAATGTGAAGAACATGACGACAATGACTGTTCCTGCATGTCTTCAAGGCAGCCCCAGTCCTATCACAAGGAGGAGGTTGGCTCTTGCCATGGCCAACGAGGAGCCATCCCAGCTAGCTGCGTCGGCCGTGGAGGGCATGGCTACAAGCTCGAAAGCCCGAAAATTGACTCCAAAGAGAAAGAAAATGGCTTAGTCATATTTCACATGCTTTTGTGTTGTAATATGCCAGACTTTCGGCTTTTATGAGTGTCTTTTGTATGTAATATGCTTATGCGAATTTCAACTTCGAAAACTTAGCTTTTGTGCACTATTATTGTAATCTGCCAACCAATCTGGAAGAACATGTTACATCCCTGTTATTTACTACTTGTTACTGATGTCAAAATGCTGTCCAAACGAGCTTTTTGCCAAATTTCAAAGTAATGTCAAAATGCTGTCCAATTTTCAAAGTAATGTCAAATGAGATTTTGGCCGAAAATTCAAAGTTTCCAGGAAAAATTGAAAAATTCCTGTAATTCAAGTCCATGCATATAAGCAATCTGGGAAAGTTTCAATTAATTTGGCTGAATGGTTTGAGAGAAACGTCCATCTGAATGTTCAATTTTAAGTTTTGGCCGAAAATTCAAAGTTCCCAGAAAAAATTGAAAAAATTCCTGTAATTCAAGTCCATGCATATAAGCAATCTGGGAAAGTTTCAATTAATTTGGTTGAATGGTTTGAGAGAAACGTCCATCTGAATGTTCAATTTTAAGTTTTGGCCGAAAATTCAAAGTTCCCAGAAAAATTTGAAAAAAATCATGTAATTCAAGTCCATGTATATAAGCAATCTGGGAAAGTTTCAATAAATTTGGTTGACTGGTTTGAGAGAAACGTGCATTCGAATATTATTCACTTATGGGCACATACTACTGTACGGCAGAGCTGGGAGCTGCACGACGGGGTGCTCTGCGGATGTACGCGTACGACGCAGGCAGCGAGGCGGAGCTGCACGCCGCGCGGTGGCCAGCTCTTAGCGCTGGAGGTGCAGTGGCGACTGGCGAGCGGCCGGAAGCAACAGCGAGCTTGTGTTCTTGAGCTTGTGTTCTTCCGTCTGGGAGGCAAACAGGGGATTTTTCCTTTTGATCCGGGTGTCTCCAAATGGCAGGGGTATATTTGTCTTCTGTTTGTTTCCAAATCCCTCAAAACAAAAGATACTAATAGAAAAGGGCAAATAAGAAACTAACCAAAGTAATCTGTGGCAAATAGGAGAGGTAAAAGTAAAGTGGGGCAAATCGGAGTGTTCCAAAGTAAAGTGGGGCAAAAAATCAAATTCCCCACCAAACAGGGTGTAAGAGAGATTGATTTAGAGAAAAAAGCCTCGCCGCCTTCTCTTGTCTTCGCGCGCACAATAGTGTTGGCGGCGGAGCTCTGACCTCGCCTCGCAGGAGTCTAATCCCTCGCCGCCCCGACCCCCGGCCCCCACCCAGAAGCGCCCAAATCGCGGACGGAGGAGGAGGCCTCGGCACGCATCTCCACATCTGTCTCTCGTTCGTTTCGCGCCGGCGGCGGGTGGTGCGCCGGCGGCGGGTGAGACCACCCAGGCGGGCCGCAGCGATGGGCGTCTTCAGCGGGGACTCCATCGGACGGCGGAGGGGATAGGCCGTGGCAGTCATATAACAACGCCTACACCAACGCCAAAGCGGGTAAATGCACTTCCCCTCTCCCTTCTCTCATGATAGCGCAAGTATTGTTTGGGGCATTTGGCTGGGCGATGTGGATACGAATCCAATGGCATAAATCAGTTTAACTGTCCTTGAACATTCTCCATATTTGGTATTGCCGTGCATTACAACGGTTTTGATACTTATTCTATTGTTATGTTGCATTAGGAATGGAGGGAGTTGACAGAGAGAAAGTGAAGAGGGTAATCTATGAAATGAGCAAGGGTTCCAAATTTTTCGAGAATGAGCAGAAGAAGGAGGCAATTACCAAGCTAAAAGTTGAGCATCTGCGTGCAAAGTTAACTGATAATGACATATCAAATTTTCAGAAGGTACGAGGCAGCAAGTGTGTGTGCTAACCTTTTATGTCAGGTTGTTATTTTGTTAATTTATACAATATGTTTAAATCCCGATTTGTAGCAATTGTAGAGTTTGTACTGAAGGCAGTTTGATAAATTCGTATGACTTAATGATTTATGTATGTGCCATATTGCACTCATGTGATCTTGTTTTTCTCTTTTTATGGTGTTATGACTATGTACTAACACAATTCCTTTTTTTTACGGGTAGTACTAACAAGATCTGTTATTTGTATACTGACACAATTCCAGGTAGCTGAAAAGAAAATTTTAGAGTTAGAAGCTTCACGAGATCTTTCAAAGATATGGCTTCACACTGACATGGACGCCTTCTATGCTTCTGTTGAGACATTGGAAAATCCATCCCTTAAGGGAAAACCTTTGGCAGTAGGTAGCATGTCAATGATAGCTACTGCCAGTTATGAGGTTAGCATATGAGATTCTTATGACATGTACATTCCTTTGATCTCTAGAAATTGATTAGTGTTGATGTGCCACTTTCCTGTGGAAGTATGATTGATGAAGTGTCGATTACCTTAAACTGGATTGTCTATTTATCCAAAATGTACTTAGCTATTTTATGTTTTCCAAAACTACAAGCAATGCTCAACATTATTTGTGTACGGTAATAATTGATTGAATCTTGCAGGCGCGGAAGTTCGGAGTTCGTGCAGCAATGCCTGGTTTTATTGGATGTAAACTGTGTCCTGACTTGGTTTTTGTCCGTCCAAATTTTGAGAGATACTCTCACTATAGTGAACTAGCAAGAAAAGGTATGAAAAATGTTATTCACTCAGAAACATTTAAAAATATATGTTGTATAATATGCCAACAAGAACTCATTATTCAAGTATCTGTTGCCTTAGTTTTTCGGAGATATGATCCCAACTTCTTTGCAACAAGTCTAGATGAAGCATACCTTGATATTACAGAAGTCTGCATTGAGAGAGGCATTACAGCCGAGGAGGTGAGCTTAAACTTGCCAATAATCACAACTCGCTCATGGCTTACTTACCAAGTGCATATGATGATATGGCTCGATTTGCCTTCCATGGTGTCTATTATTGTTTCAGCATGCTACTACTATATAAATGAAAGCTTGCTGCTCACATCACATGTGTTTCATACTTTCATTTAAAGGTTGCTTCCGAGCTTAGGGGTGCCGTTCACCAAGAAACTGGTCTAACGTGTAGTGCCGGGTTGCTCCAAACCGCATGATCGCAAAGGTCAGTGCCTGAAGTTCTTTTCTAATTATTTCTCTTTTGCCTAAATTTGATCCCTAGAGGATAACGCACTGTCATATTACATGTATGTATTGTCCCTGCCTTTTTTTGATGCCACATTGGGCTAAATTAAAGTAATAAACTGAGACTTACTGAATGATACTGGCAAGTAGCTCACTTTCCATGGCCAATATGGGTTGCAATTGGAAAGGCTGTTTACAGCATGTGACTGGAGATTTTTAGGCTAATTCTTCATATTTACTTATGTTAAATTTCTTTACATCCTTATAACTGTTCTGGAATCTCTTTGCTAGGTTTGCTCTGATATTAACAAGCCTAACGGGCAATTTATTCTGCCAAATGACCGGGATGCTGTGACGACATTTGTGTCAACATTACCTATAAGAAAGGTATTTTTTTATATTGAGAAGGGTTCTTATTGTTGGGGAAGTGTTTGTTTAGCCTATTATTCTTTCTTCCTTTTCATATTTGACATTCTTACCTTGGTTAGACCATGAAATATTCATACCAGTATACAGAGTCTTCTCACCTTTGTACATATCTTTCTATTAATAAAATTTACCGCCGGCCCTCCCGTACAGTTTCAGGCAAAAAAAGTCTTCTCGTCTAAGTTCGTAATATAGGTCCGAGAATATTTTAGTTGTTATTTACATTTATGAATACTTATTTTTGCTATTTGATTAAGTTGGAATGATATTTACTACGAGATGGTGACATATTCGTACCAATATATAGAGTCCTCTCGCCTAAGTTCGTGATACAGGTCCTGATAATATTTTCAGTTGTTATTTACATTCACGAATTTTAGTTTTGTTATTTGATTAAGTTGGAATGTTATTTGCTATGAGCTGTAAAGTGATGTTTTTCTTTAGACATTCATCAAAAGACAAAAACTGATATGTTATTTGAAGATCTGTGTATACAGATAGGTGGTATAGGTAAGGCAACAGAACAGATGTTACATCAGGTTCTTGGAATCAGTACGTGCCAGGAGATGCTACAAAAGGCTGCTTTCTTATGTGCTCTTTTTTCGGAAGGCTCAACTGGTCCATACGTTAACTGCACTGTTTAATTTGTTCTATTTCTAGCTTTCAGCAAGCTATATTATTTCTATCCAAATGAGGATATCAGGAATCCATGTTCTGGAACTCAGACGTCGTAACTACTTATAGATATGATCCTTTTCATGTTCTTCAGATTTTTTTCTTTCGGTTGGCCTTGGATTAGGGGGTACAGAAACTCCTGAACATAGGCTAAGGAAAAGTGAGTTGCGAGCGAACTTTCTCTGCCACAGATGATTCTTCTTTGCTTTTCGAGAAGTTAGGTAAATGTTCTGATTCCTTTGTAACTAACTATTGTAGATTTCAGTTATTGAAGGTACTCTGGCAATTTCACATGTCGCCGTACATATCCTTGGTACTTGAGCAACTTGATTTTGTTAAAGAAGACCGCTTCTTTATAGAATAAGAGCAATATATTCACATATTATTTTTGCTCAATGATTATATATGCAGTGCACCAAATCCTCATCTAGAAATAGCATACTTTCTGATTCATTTTAGGTGTATTTTTAAGCACCTTGACAGGATCGCTTGAATGATATGGTTAATTGCCTTAAGGAAAAGTTTATATATTATCCACTTGAAACTCTTCACTTTGTCCAATTTCAACACTGAACTCAAGTAGCATTTACCTTTTCACTTTCCTTAATTATGGACTGTTTATAATTTTTAAAAGAATAAGCATCACTGCCCCGTTTTGTTTTTGCTAATATATATCATGCTAAAATAATAGAACAGTTTTGATCACTTGGGGTACGATTGGCAACAATGTCGTTTTGTCTGATTTTTTAAAATGCCTAAAAGTAACACATAAAACAATCTGCTTGCAAATAAATCCTTTTAGGGACACTTTTGAAAGGTGGTATATGCTTTTCATGTGGTATTGTACCTGATGTGACAAGTCTACCATATTTTCAATGCATGGTTCACCATACTATTTTCTATTTTCAGATAATCTTGCTGAAAATTTAGCTGATGACATGCAAAAGGAGTGCTTGAAGGGAAGGACGATAACACTCAAACTAAAGACTGCAGCTTTTGAGGTAACATTGACTAGTTTTTGTAATCATTGGACTGAGACTACCAAGATTGTTTGTTTCATGGCTGATTAGATTGATGAACCATCTAAACCAGGTTAGGACGAGAGCAGCAACTGCACAGAACTATATCAGCTCCAAGGAAGACATTCTGATCTATGCTAAGAAGTTGCTTAAGGCTGAACTGCCTCTTTCTTTGAGATTGATGGGTAGGTGTGAACATCTAAACTATTTTTTGGTGTCAAGTTTCATGACTAATACTCCCTCCGTATCAAAATATAAGATGTTTTGAACTTTTGATATGTCTTACAATCTCGGATAGCAATAGCCTGTACCTGAATCTCATCGCCACTGAAAGTATTCGTTACAAACTTGCACTGGTTGGGTCATCCTCAAGTTAGTCTAGCTGCTTTGGCAGGCAAGGGCACGTAATTTGGGCTTGGTGCATGTTTTATTTTTACCTTATCAATTGGACTGCAATGAACTTAAAAGGCATACTGCACATTGATCTTTGTTATCTCCATATTTTGATGTAATTTCTTATATTGATAGTATTCATTCCTTATAGACGTTTCATTGCTCTTGCTTTTCAGTGAAGTCAACTTAACTGTCATGCTTTTGCAGGGTTGCGGATGTCTCACTTTCATGGCGAGAAGGATGATTCGACCAGCCCAACTCAAAAGACACTAGATCGATTTTTCGTTCATCAGACAATAACTCAAATAACAATGGAACAAATGGTGCAAGTTTCGTTGATGCCTCAGGAGGCAATAACTACTGTAATGATGCGACACCGAAGGATGAGTGTTTGATACATGATGCTGGAAAAGATGTCTCCATAGATGAACAGGCATTCTTCCCAGATAGTGAGAAAATATCTGTTCCAGAAGGAATGAGCTTGATCAATCATGGCAGCGAGCCTGCCTCAAGTAATATGAAGGTACTGTCTCAACCTATCCACTGAAACTTTGTTCGATGTTTTTGCAGCCATGGATAAAAGCTTAATCAAACCCGTTCTTTATGCAGGTTACACAAATTGATGAGCCGGCCAGCTCCAACGCTTCAGCTTCATCGAGTAAACCTGATGAGCGTTTCTGGTTAGATGGCTACATCTGTTCCATCTGTGGGTTTGAACTACCTCCGTGTTTCGAGGAGGAAAGGCAAGAACATTCAGATTTCCACTTGGCCGAAATGTTGCAGAAGGAAGATGCAGTAGACAGGACAGCTCACCTCTCGAAGGAGAGGTATTTCTCTATCGCCACGTGCTTAATCTTTAATTCTTTATGCTCCATACTTCTGGCACCATTTGGAGATGATATGAACAGGATGCTAACATTATCCTGTATGTACTCTGTTTAGCAGGTTAGATGAGAGGCCATGGTTCACTACACCCACACCTAAGAAGAAACTCAAGTCCTCCAAAGAAGGAAAACATATACCCATCGATTCTTTCTTCAAGGTGTAAGATAGCTGCTACATGTTTTTAGGCGACACTGTAACGATGTAATCCCCCTCCCTGAGTGGATCGCCTACTTGCAAAGCTGTTGTACATGTAAATTTTCCTTGTGTTACTGAGAATAACATGTAGATTTCACCTCGGCACTTGAGTTATTGGTTGTGGAAGAGCTGTACTTGTCTAGAGGAGAAATGGAGGTTCAGAGTTCATCCCGTGGCTGTGTTTCCTGTGAAATTCCACGGATGCGTCTGCAGTCACAAAAATAATAATTCTAACTTATAAATTTAACTGGCCGGTTATTGAATCGAATATCTTGAGAGGAAAGAAATATCTAGCGACAACCAAACTCAAACTGACCGGTAAAAGTAGACTCAAATGCGAGAGAGGAACACGTAAAACGAAGATACTCCAATAAAAAAAAAGATGCACAGCTGCCTCCATGCTCGGCCCTTCCAGCTCGCCCCTATCTCCGGCGCAGCGTCACCTTCCGCGCCGGCAGCTGTCCCCTTCCGGCGGATCCCATGGGTGCGCCCGGGTTTCGGTGCGGCGACCCTGAAGCCGCGGCGGCCGTGTCGCCGGAAGCCCTGCGGCGCAGCGGAGAGCGCCGGCCGCCGCTGCCTCCGCTTCACCGCCGCCGGCCAGCAATCCGACTCCAATCGAGCAAAACATGTCAGACTCTCTCTCTCTCTCTCTCTCTCTCTAGAATAGATATTACTTACGGATTGGTACGTTCAGAACCAGAGTATCCACCATGCCTGAAATTCGCTCTCGCATAGTCGCATCCTCTTATCTGACTTAGGAGTACTTCGCTGCTTCATATGAAAAGTTGCTGATACAGTGAAATGTCTTTTGTTTGTGCAGCACCAACAATTCCCCGCAATTGATGCCTTACCATTTCGTCCGTTGATTTTTTTTGTACCATATCATCGGACATGTGCAGTTGTGGTAGTTTGTCATATTAACCGGGAAAAATGTATGTATTGCAGGAGAAGCTGCAGGTTGCTGTATTCGCATCCAAAGCCACCGCACAGTTAGAAAATGGTAACCACATGATGATTCAGTTGCCTTATCTCATAACTTGGACCTCAAATTGTGCCACTTTTTTTTTTTTGACTCGAACCCGGCCCTGAACGCTGCTAGTATCTAAGCGTGTTGCCCAAAACATATGTACCCAGGTCTTTCACTTCAGAGCCAGCACGTTGTTCCTGAAGATGTTAAAGCGGCGGGGTTTCAGATTGATGCCGATGAGCTGACATCGATTGTTGAAAGCCGTGACACTGAAAGGTTAACTGTGTATGGCCGATTAGATGGAATTGCAGACAAGTTAGCAACATCGTTGACTGATGGGATAAGTACGCATGAGGACCTCTTGAGCCGGAGGCAGGAGATATATGGAGTAAACAAGTTCGCTGAGAGTGAGGTTCGTAGCTTCTGGGAGTTTGTGTGGGAAGCACTGCAAGATACCACTCTTATAATCCTTGCTGCCTGTGCTTTTGTCTCTTTGGCTGTTGGTGTCACCACGGAAGGTTGGCCGAATGGCTCCCATGATGGCATTGGAATTATTGCGAGTATCCTCCTGGTTGTCTCTGTTACCGCCACAAGTAACTACCAGCAGTCTTTGCAATTCAGGGACCTGGACAAAGAGAAGAGGAAAATTCTTGTTCAAGTTACAAGGAATGGTTTCAGACAAAAGATATTAATAGATGATCTTCTTCCTGGTGATGTTGTCCATCTATCGGTTGGAGATCAGGTTCCTGCAGACGGTCTCTTTATTTCAGGATTTTCTGTATTGGTCGACGAGTCCAGTCTAACTGGAGAGAGTGAGCCTGTGGGTGTAAATGAAGACAAGCCTTTTCTTTTATCAGGGACCAAAGTCCTAGACGGGTCCGGTCAGATGCTGGTTACAGCGGTTGGGATGCGGACACAGTGGGGCAAACTAATGGCTGCTCTCACCGAAGGTGGGAATGATGAAACTCCACTGCAGGTTAAACTTAGTGGAGTTGCAAATATTATTGGGAAAGTTGGTCTATTTTTTGCAGTCTTAACTTTCATTGTCCTCTCCCAAGAGTTAATTGGCCAGAAATATCACGATGGGCTTCTTTTAAGCTGGTCAGGAGATGATGTGCTAGAGATACTGAATCATTTTGCTGTTGCAGTTACAATCGTTGTCGTTGCTGTGCCTGAGGGGTTGCCCTTAGCAGTCACTCTGAGCCTTGCTTATGCAATGAGAAGATGATGAATGACAAGGCACTGGTTCGGCAGTTGGCTGCTTGCGAAACTATGGGATCAGCCACAGTCATTTGCACTGATAAGACAGGAACACTAACATCCAATCGCATGACTGTTGTTAAGGCCTGCATCTGTGGAAACACCGTGGAAGTTAACGACCCACTGATTTCTTCTAGTTTGTCTTCAAAACTCCCACAAGTTGTGGTAGAAACTCTTCTAGAGTCCATATTTAATAACACAAGTGGTGAGGTGGTAATTAACCAAGATGGGAAGCAAGATATCATCGGTACCCCTACTGAGGCAGCTTTGCTGGATTTTGCACTGTCATTAGGTGGAAACTGTAAACAAAAACGGCAGGAAACCAAGATTATTAAAGTGGAGCCTTTTAGTTCAGCAAAAAAGAGGATGAGTGTTATTCTCGAGCTTCCTGGAGGACGATACCATGCACATTGTAAGGGTGCTTCAGAAATAGTACTGGCTGCCTGTGATAAGTTCATGGATGACAGAGGTAGTATTGTTCCCCTTGATAGAAAAACTGCCAACAAGTTCAATAGTATCATTGAAACCTTTTCTAGTGAAGCACTTCGGACACTCTGCCTTGCTTATAGGGTATTTGAAGATGACTCTACTCACGAGGAAATACCACTGCAAGGATACACATTCATTGGTATTGTTGGTATTAAAGATCCTGTACGTCCCGGAGTCAAGCAGTCTGTGGCAAGTTGCCGGTCTGCTGGCATTGCGGTAAAAATGGTCACAGGAGACAATATTAATACAGCAAAGGCAATTGCTCGTGAATGTGGTATACTTACTGATGATGGCCTTGCCATTGAGGGTGCTGAGTTTAGACAGAAAAGCCCCAAAGAACTCCTTGAGCTGATTCCAAAAATGCAGGTTTGTCATGCCACTATTTTATCTTGGCTCAGCAAGTGTTTATTCATCTATGAAATTCTCATGTGCTAGCCCTCTCCGCTGAAGGTACTAGCCCGATCATCCCCACTTGATAAGAATACACTTGTGAAGCACTTGCGCACAACGTTCAATGAGGTTGTTGCTGTGACTGGTGATGGAACTAATGATGCACCTGCGCTGCGTGAGGCAGATATTGGACTTGCCATGGGCATTGCAGGGACTGAGGTAGTAACAGGCGTACGCATACCCTTGAGATATTTGTGGCTTATACTATATATCTTTCCAGTTCTGTATGGGGAAATTTGGCTTCAAGATGGGTTGGAGCTGTGGAGTGTATTATCCATAGGACTGCAACAGTATATACTTCGTTTAACTTACTATTATTCGACTGGTAGTGGTTTGCCAACATTATTTGCTTGTGATTTTAGAAATCAAATTGAAATATTTATCTGGTTCCTAGTGGGTGGGGCAGGGTGGTTCCAGGGGTTCCATTGTGAAAGATAATAACATGTATTCTTCATTATCTGAATTTTGGTGTTGGTGAAGCATTCTCTAAGTTTGAGCCAGGCATTAGCTCTGAGAGTATCTTAAATTGCTTTATGCATTCATGCAGGTGGCTAAAGAGAGCGCTGATGTCATAATTCTGGATGACAACTTCTCGACGATTGTTACTGTTGCGAAATGGGGACGCTCTGTTTACATCAACATCCAAAAGTTTGTGCAGTTCCAGCTGACCGTTAATATTGTTGCATTACTAGTTAATTTCTCCTCGCATGCTTTACAGGTATGTCTTACTCGTGATATTGTTGGTTTCAACGCAGCTCCATCTCAGTGTCTGACGATCCACAATCTCATGCCAGGTGATGCGCCACTGACAGCCGTTCAACTTCTTTGGGTTAACATGATCATGGACACCCTAGGTGCGCTAGCGCTTGCCACTGAACCACCTAATGATAACTTGATGGAGAAAGCACCCGTAGGAAGGACAGGGAAATTCATCACGAACGTGATGTGGAGGAATATTCTGGGCAGTCGTTATACCAGTTCACGGTCATCTGGTATCTACAATCTCAAGGGAGATTTGTGTTTGGGCTTGAAGGCTCTGAGGCTGATACTGTCCTAAATACAATCATATTCAACACTTTCGTCTTCTGCCAGGTATGTCGGCTGTCGTAAAATCCTCTCCTCTTTCAGCATTCTTGCTTTGCAAGTACAAGGGGCAGAAAGGAGTTATAGAACAGAAGAAGATTGAATTGAAGGAGATGTGATCAAGATTATCTTTTAAAAGTGGAGAGAATGTTGATCACATTTCCTTCCACTTGATCTGCTTCTGTTGGTTAGAAATGAGGATAGTAATTATTTGATTTAAAATGCCAAGAGAAGTGGATAATTTCTTTGTGGAGGATAACTGCAATGTGATTATCTTTATTTTGGGGGTTCCATTTTTACCTGGTACAAGTGGAATCAAATCATTTTTTATTTTTATCCTGCATGGTTGCCATTTGATGTATTGTATCTCCGTAGGTGTTCAACGAGGTCAGCTCGAGAGAGATGGAGGAGATCAATGTTCTGAAGGGCTTGTCGGAGAACTCCATATTCGTGGGCGTTCTCACCGGCACAATCATCTTCCAGTTCATTCTGGTCCAGTTCCTGGGCGACTTTGCTAACACCACACCACTGACCCAGCTCCAGTGGCTCATCTGCGTCCTCTTTGGCTTCCTTGGTATGCCTATTGCTGCTGCAATCAAGCTGATCTCCGTAGAACCTCGTACAGAAGACGACGGGTATGGAACGTCATAGGCTACACCAAAATCATGGCAATTGCTTGTTTCAAAAAATAATGGCAACTTTATATACCGTGGTAAGCTAGTGCCAGCCAGTGGTCTATCATGTTCACGGACTCTGAACAATAATGTTCGATGACCCAAGAATCCAGGACTGGCACCAATACAGTCAAGAGAGTTCAATGCACTTCTGCATGCCCCAGATCAGTCATGCAGCGCAGATTAACCAGCTGTTTTTGAAGACCAAATGGTTAATTGTGCAGCGCAATTATTTCGTACAAGTACGATACACTAACTTTGTATTGTGAGGTTTCAAGCGGTGTAGGACATAAACCTCACGAGACTGTACATATGTAATGCACTACTGTTACACCCGATGACAGTAGCGATTAATTCTTAAAAGAAGTTGACATGTTCTAACAAGTCAGCAGCTTGATACTCATACATTCCAGCAACACATGGTTGCTCTTTACTGATGAAATAGTGCTTATTACATTTGGAAGCATATAACGATTTGTGTTACGAAGATGTCCATACACAGTTGCAACAAAGGTACATAGGGTACTACTACAAAATACTTTGCCTACAACACATTCCATAGCACTCTTCCAAACTGCACTTAAGTGAAAGGATTGGTCCCCGAATCAAGAAACTAATTGCCATATATCTACACAGTTGCCGGGTCAACTAACTGCCCCAGAGCGTATGCATCATAGGTCGGAGAGGACTGACTGTATCAATACTTTTGCACTCTCCAGTTGCTGCCTTGGACCTTCATCGACAACAAGGTTATCCCTGCAGTGCCTGTCAATCTCAAAGAAATTCTCGCGCAGAGAGTCAAGAGTGAGCTGCAGTTTCTCAGAGGCTGAAGAGTTGCTCCCAAGCAGCCTCGCACAAATGAAGCGTATCAAGCCTAAGACGATACTGTGCTCTGCTTTCTTCAGTGCCAACTGAACGGCGGAGAGCAAAATGCCACCCACAGAATCCAGGATTCTTGGGCTCCCTTTCTTCAGCAGGATCACCATCATTTCTGCTAGCTTTCTGCATGACGGTGACTCCTCGTGCTCACTGCCCTGCTCACTCTGATCATCCTCTCTAACTTCTTCAGCATCAAACAGCTCATTCTTGGCCAGAGCGACAACCCACATTGGCAAGTCAGAGTCACCCAAGTTCCACATGTTGTTAGCCATCTCATTCTCAGTCCCGATCAACCAGCGGCATCCAAGACCCAGTATCAGGACTGGTAGCCACTGTTTTACAACAGAAACTAATGGGAGAGCAAATCTAGAGCCTGCAAAGGATTCAACAGCAGGTACAAAATCAAGAAGATTATTGGCAAGGAGGAAAGCCTCCTCCAGGTAACTCGACGACTCGGTCGAGCTTGCCAACACCAAATGAAGCAGCTTGGCTGAGTATGTGAAGGAGCTTCTTGTAAGGATCAGTATGTCTTTCAGATCATCCCCATCGAAAGATGAGCTCTCATGATGCCCTTTCATGGCTGAAACTGCATATTTTGTGTAGGCTGATGCAAATTTGACACATCTTATTTTACTATCATTCACCAGCTTGATGGTTGTTGTGTCGACAATGAACTTAAGAATTGAAGTGCCAAGCATAATCACATTCATTGTGCCTTTCACTGAATTTTCTGCACAAGATGCACCAATCACTTATTATGAGGTAATAAGCAAAATTGTGCAGAATTGGTAACAATATGCACAGATAATGATGATTATAAACATGAAATTTTGTTACTACCTCCGATCCGGAAAAAGTGACGCTGCAAATGAACTGGCCAGATACAAATTTTAGTTACAGTCACAACACTTTTTTGGGACCGGAGGGAGTATTTACACTCTTTGCATGCTTTCAGAATATCAGATAATCAATCGTGTTTATGAACAAACGATTCAGTGAAAGAGGGTTAACCACATAAAGAGTTGTATAGGTTTGGTGAAGCCATACCTTCAAGGGTGCCAGGCTGCGGATGTTTATATTGTGCAGATTTCTCATTCTTGTTCAACTTTGATGTTGAGTCGGCAGAAACAGTAACAGGTCCATTTGCAAATTTGTCATAACATTTCAGCAGATGATCCAGTGACTGATTGATAGTTGTCGACTGACACAAGATGAAAGTTACATGAGTGAAAAAATAGAACATAAAATACCGAAACATTCACACACTGCGGAAAACTATCTAAGATAACGCTAGTGCAATCAACAAATCTCTGTTTAGCTCCCTACTGATGCCTAACCAGATGAGCATGATTTATCAACAAGAAAATAGGTGTGGCAGCACTATGTAAACTGACTCACCTCAGAGCAGCCGATATCTGTTTGATCAACATCCTGAAGAGCACTATATGTAGCCAAACTCGAATAGGCCAACACTGGCGTGAGATCTAAAGATTCAAAATGTAGGCACTGTTCAATGTACACTTGAGAAATGACCTTCAAAGAAGAAAATGCAATTTCGGCATACGATTGCAGAAAAGCAGCTCTCATTTCCTCAGCTTTTAGTATTTCATTTATCTGCCATGCTGCTCCCCCTACAGCAGCAAGTTCTTCACTATTCAAGATTACTGATGTGGATGACTTATTTCGAGCCACATCGGTAGACCTTGCTGGTGTTTTCTTAAGGGACTTCCCTTTCTTCCTCTTTGAAGATGCAACAGGGCACAATGGAGGTTCTAATCCATAGATCTCAGAAAAACAAGAGGCTTTAGATTGCAGAATATTAGTCAGTGCTTCAAACATTTCATCAGAACAGCCACTCAGATGTACCAACTTATGTGCTGCCAGCAATGCTTCGTGATATTCTTCATGCTTGGAGGTCACAGCAGCATTGATAACTATATCCATGCATTCGACATGCAACACACGTAGATCATCAGGTGATACCACTGGAACCATACTGAGAAGAGCAGCCTGGGCACTATCAGAAATTGCGGTTTTAAAGAGCAGCTTCAACTTGGCATTTGCAAAGTACTCTCTCAAAGCAACCAAACTGGAAACCTCGTCAGATAAGCTTTTTATTACTTTGGCCGAAGCAATTATAAGACCATCTGTCTGCTCTGAGTTGAATCCTGATTGTGACAATGCCAGATCAACAGCGTTTTCGATAAACATAAGAAGAGACTGTGGGGATGATCCTTCAGACAGAGCATATTCACAAAACCTTGCCCCAGCTGCCGGCGATCTCTTTATTAATGTAACGCAGCGACCAAATGCTTCTTTTCTCAAAGATTTCTTAGATGGAAAGTAAGAAGGAATGAGAAGCTTTGTGATTTTCTGAGCAACACGGGGATGGTCGTCTGCGAGTGAAGACAATATAGTCCCCAAACCAACAACCTGAACAGACAAGTGTGTGTTAAAAATCCTACCCAGAAATATCCAAATATACACTAGCATATGTGCTCAGAGCCTTAGACTGAAATTTTTATAAATGCAAAGCAAAGGTCACTCAAGCTAGATTGTAAATCAACATATGCAAGCAATACATATGTACCATACCTTATTGTACTGGAAAGATCGAAGATCACGAATACCTAAAAGGAGATCTACGACAGCAACTCTGACAGATAAAGCAGGATCAGAATCATATCGCTTAATCTTGGAAGTAGAACTCTCAGTATTTCATGACTTTGTGGATTGTCAAGCAGGTATATGAGGCCATTCAGAGTTGATAGACGAACATCAATGCAAGAATCTTTGGACATATCATCAACAATTTTACTCAAGTTTTTTGAAATAGTCACTGATGGAATAACTTCCCAAAACTGGCTAAGAATACGGCAAAGTCCTTCAACTGTAACTGCCCGTATTTCTGGACAGTCATCCATGAGAAGTTTGTCTAGCAAGAAGAACTGCTTCTCTAATAGAGGATCGTTGACATCCTTTGTCACATCTGGGTCTTCAAGCGGAAATACATCTAATAGAAGATGTAAAGCGTTAAGGCGAACATTAGAGTTCGCAGCCTGCCAAAAAGTAGATTCTTGAGATAACCAAAAAATGGTTAAAACTTAAAGTGTTCCATACCTAAAATAAAAAGTGAAACAGAAAAGTGACAAGAATTTCTGGGTATAAACTAAACTTGAAGTACTCCAAGTTATTTGAAAGCAAAAGTGTACATGATATTGTACCTATATAGAATCAGCAAAGTGGGCTGGTACTGCTTAAAATTAAGTAATCAAATATTCATATGCAACGTTATTTAAGACATGAATATCATCCAGTACGCACAATTTTATCAAGAGTATGACAGTACTGTTCAGTTTCATTTTGTCCGAAACCTAATCATTATGAGAACTTGAGAATTATTTCTCTGCTCCCAGATGCGAGAAGTTTAACGAGCTAACGTGGGATAATAAACAAGGCGAATATACACTAAGAGGCTGAATGATCATGTGAAAAGTCATATGAAATTGTGGATGCTTGATGAAGATTCAGTCATGTGTTGAGTTAAACTCTCTTTTTTATTATGTAAGTTAGCACTTGAGGTTTTGTTGACTATTGGTTTTGTTATTTTAAGATGTTACTGCAATAATTTGACCAATGTATTCGAGAAACCAAGACGTTATTTCCAGGGAACAAAATAGACATCAAGAATATGCTACTTCCAGGATTCTAACCAAGTAGAAAACAAGAATATGCTAGTTCTACAATTCTAGTCAAGTAATAACATGCATGTATGTGAGAATAACACTACTAGGACCAGACATTTTAGCAGAGTCCACTTTCAAATCTCAATTTCACTTGAACCGCATTTCCAAGTGATTGTACTTGCTTCCGTCATTTAGCAAATCGTATATAGCCACCAGAGAAGAACAAGCCAATGCGCTTACCTGCAATGACCGGAAGACCACCGGCTCGGACAGCCTGAACACCAACTTTTCAACCCCAGACACCGCCTTCTGCCCCGCGAAGGCCCAAAGTACCCGCCTGGCAGCCTTGGCGACCTCCTTGTTGGCGGCATGCACGGCAGCCTCGACCATGCCCTGCAGAAAATCTTCCCCAATCTCCCCCCTAACCCACCCTCCGTCCTTCCAGGCTCTGAACACCACCTCCCCATAGGCGACGACCGCCGCCCGCCTCCCTCGCATCATCCCGACCTGCGCCCTGATGAGCTCCAGCCCCTCCCTAGCGAGCCCCTCGCTGACCCCCAGAACGAGCGCCAGGAGTTTCTTCCCTTCCTCGGCCTTGAGGAAGTGCGGCGACACGAAGCAGCGCAGCAGGAGCATCTTGAAGTCCGAAATGCTCTCGTCGGTGTAGTCGAGCAGGGGCAGCGCCTCGCGGAGCGCGAAGAGGCGGCGGAGGAGCGGCCTGGCATTAGAGCTGGAGGTGAGCGCGTGGGAGAAGAGGTAAGGCAGGGTCTGGGCAACGAGCGCATCGCGACCTGGCGCCCCGGCGCACCAGGCGCGCTCGAAGCAGGAGGCGGCGAGCGCGGCGAGGGGCGGGTCGTCGGTGGCGAGTTTGGCTAGGTTGTCGTGGAGGAGCGCGAGCGGGCGGAGGAGGTCGTCCCAGCGGGGGGCGTGGGTGGGGTGGGTGAGGAGGAGGTGGAGGAGGACGGCGGCGGCGGCGGCGCGGGGGGAGGGGGAGCCGGAGTCAGTAGGGTCGTGGGAGATGGCTTGCGCTAGGGTTTGTGGGAGGGAGAGGAGGACGGGGTGGGAGTCGGGGAGGGAGTGGACGGTGTGCTTGAGGTGGGGAGGGGCCTTGAGGGAGGTGGAGGTTGGGAGGAGGGTGGCGGCGAGCGCGAGGAGGTCGGCGGAGGAGGCGGGGGCGGACTCCTCGTCGCCGGCGGCGGGGGCGGTCCGGCGGCGGCGGCGGGCGGGCGGCATTGCGGATTTGCTGTGAGATTTTCTTTTTGTCATGTGCTGTGGAAATTTTTCTGGTTGGTGTTTGAAATGGAACGGAGGGAGGCAGACCCGATTTGGGGGAGAAGGAGAACGGGCGGCCGCGGTGGTGCCGCGGTGTCATGGGCTCGTTTGGGTTTGGGCTGCAAAATGGAGGCCCGTAGAGGAATCGAATCAGCGAAGGACTGGGCCGACACATGAAACAACAAGGGCCCTTTGATCAAAGGAATATCATAAGATTTTTGGAGTAATGAATCCGATAGTAATTTTTCCTACAGAGAAGGTGTTTGATTCATAGGATCATATCTCATAGAAATTGATCCCATAAGAATATTTTAGTGCCAATCCCATAAGGAAAAAGCATTAGGTCATACCTCATAAAAGATTTCTTTACTTCAATCAAAGAGAGTTCCTCTTTCCATAGGATTCATCTAGGCATGACATTTCAATCATATAAGTTTCGTATTCCTATACATTTCCTATCCTATGATACCATTGAACTTGTCGTTTTGTAAACAAAGAACTGCTAAGATTTTCCCAAAAAGAAATGAAACCACAATGGTATCAAAATAAAAGTGTCCTTAGCCCCTTAAAAATAAAACAAGTGTCTTCTTTGTCTCGTGTTTGTTTCCCTAAAAATTAACTTAGGGTACGTACAATGGTTGATAGCCTTATTTGCCGTAAGAGTCCAGCTTATATCTAGCAATGGCAACAAAATTACGCTATGCAACAAATTGTCACTTGGTGTTATCACCGTCAAACAGAGCATCATAGAGTCATGATTGAGAACGCAGTAACAGAAAATAATATACAAATGTGAAGGTTGGAAAAAACATTGTGATTTTATTGTCCTCAAAGTGTATTTTTTCCAATATTTTTCAAAAAAATAAAATTCAAAAAAAATGTGACCAGGATACGCTAGGCCCTGATTGTATGGGAAACCGTGTGGCGCATCTAGAATTTTCTAGAAGGCGCTTTTTGGAGGGAAGCGGGTACTGACGTTATGATAGTACATGATTATTTTTAGATTTTTTGGATTTATGACTCTAATCGATAAAAAGAAGTGCTAGTGAACAGGAAGCAAACACATAGAAAGCTCCCCAGAAAGTAACGATGTAACCTAAGAAGAGGCCCTCAACCTCCATTTTCATGAAAAACTAAGGGTAACTTTGTGGGGGAGAAGGGCGAGGAAGAAGGATAAGGAGGAGGCCCTTATCCTCGCTTATGACGACATCAGATAGACGTTACGGGCTCCACCATCATCAGCATTGTCTCCATCACTGTCATCATGCTTCGTGCAGTAGTGTCCCCGTTGTAATATCTTTGTAATCCATTGTCACATTTAGATTTATAATTTGCGCTCTGAATTGTTTTTCCATGATGTTTTGTGTCGTACTTTGTTCTAGCATTTGTGAAATAGTACGAAGATTGTTGCTTACATGTGCACTAATTTCTATGCAATACTTAGTGCTAATGTATATGTGTCACGTTACATCGGGGGATAAGATAAGTGTGCACAAAAATTATAAAAACTGAAAGGACAACAAAATCTCACTCTAAACTCAAGTAATCAATTTTCCTCATATTACTCTCATAAACCGCTTAATTATTACTAAAAAAATAGATAGGCTGATTTTTTTTTTGTTTTCGAAAAGGGGATAGCCCCAGCCTGTGCATCAAAATGATGCATATGGCATTCATTTTTTTCAGGGGAGGCTGGTTATTACAGATGGAACCATCCATCCCATATACCGCCAAACATTGTAGCTATAATTTAAAGCATTAAGACAAGCGTTTGATTCCAATTAAATTTGGATGTAATTATAATATTTTGATGTTGTTTTTTCAACTCTCGGATAGAGACTAGTTATGATAACCGAATATACTTGTTTAGAAAAGAAACTAAAAAAATCTTGTGTATTAGCTATTCAGTGTATAGTAGTAACATTTTATCAAGTAATGAATTGTTTAACAGAGTAGCAAATATAACATCGTTCACATTTTATTTGTTCAGCGCACATTCAGCAAAGAGCAACATATGCAACTTACTATAACCTCTGTTAGTGTCAGGTTACCTACCAAACCACCTTATTCTGCCCTCAAAACAGGGTTAAAAAACAGAACGGCCCAGGATAAGATAGCAGAAGGGAAGCCTTTGCCAACCGACCAAGGAAAGTAAAGTCACAGGACACACCACGAGTTACCTGGTTACTATTCCCATCTAGGCAGCTTTCAAGAACTACACAGCTATGCACAAGAGACAGTTCATCATTCACAGGTTCCACTAAAGATATAGGTATAGAAAAACTCACAAACAAAGAATAGGCCAATGATACTTTGACCATGGTCAGAGTGAGTATACATGTGTTACAGTATGTGTGATGAATGGCTAGGCTTGCTGTCTATCTCAGTTTTTTGTTTGCTCCCTTGTTTGTGTGCAGCACTTGGTCATTGCAGGCTTGAGATCTTTTGCCAGCTAGTCCAGGCAGAGTGTGCTTGTTGCCAGGGCCACGCCCTTAGAGCATCTCTAGCAGAACCCGCAAATGGCTGAAACCCGCAAAATAACCGCCCGATGCGGATTCGAATCCTTAAAAACGCAAAGAGCAGAACCCTCAAAACTCTCCGACCCGCAAAAGTTTTTGAGGAGCCCCGCGAATCCGGCCCTCGGAACGTCAAATTCGGAGATTTAACCGCCGAACCGAGGGGCGCCTGCATAGCGTCAAAACAGTTGGCGGGACGGACTTTTCACCACGCGCTTCATCCCCATCTCGTCGTCGCCTCCGCCGCCAGCGCCGCCGCCAGCGATTCGACCCTTTTCCCGGCCGCATCTGCAGGCGCCCCGTCGCACGCGACACCCCCCGGCCGCGGACGTACCCTACCGCCGGTTTCCGGCTCGCCCCGCCCGTGGAGAACCCTCTCCGGCCAAATCTGCGCCGCCGTCGCCGATCTGTGGGTGAGTCCATCTCCGCTCGATTCTGTTGTGTTTTCGGACGGAGTACTCCGGTAGTGATATGTGGTACCCGTTTCAGATGGAGTTGAGCCCGGAGGAGGAGTTTTAGCTGTCCGATTCGTCCTCCTCCGACGACTCCGACGCTCATGACATTCATGTGTACTTCATGTTTTGCATATGCAGTCTCGAAACGCGGCGCGGCGGTTCTGTTTTGCGGTTCTGCTTTGCGGTTTCTGCTCCGCCGCGCCGCGTTTCGAGCAAAAAAACGCGAGTTGCGCGACCTGCAAAACTGTTTTGCGGGTTCGCGTTTTGCGGGTTCTGCTAGAGATGCTCTTACCCTGCTGCAATTGATCATCCTTTGGTTCAGGCTTTCAGTTTGGATTGAGACCACAGCAGTAGTATACAATTCCAGCTACCATTCCTCGTCCCCTCTTCCGATTCATTCATGTTTCATGAACTATCTGGCATTTGTATGCTTACATAAAGACAACTGATCATGTATGTATTCACATGGAAATGAAAACCACTTTCAAGCTTACACAATGTGATAGTTCCATTCATAATATCCCTGATAACTCTATCAGATATCACTAACAAAGTATGTGATTGTATATTCATCCTATGGAAAAATGTGATCAACTGATCATGTGCAAGGCTACAGAGGCTTCTGATCATGGCACTCGCGAGAGAAGGCTGGCATTGTTTAACCTTGTGGTTCAGTCTCTTGCACCGCTTTATTACAGCCAGGCAGACCTGCAGGCCGGTGAGGTGGCCACTCACTTCTAGGTGGTATGGCACCCCCTTTGAACAAACAAATTTCAACAAACTTTGTCTCCAAGATTGGTTTTGACCGCATTGGTGACTGAGCTGCTGCATATATATTTTGTGCTAGCTGGATGCATGGTCCCGGCCAACAACCATATGCAGCTCCCATGACACTCACAGTATTCAATCCTGGTTATGCAACAACGTATATTTCACACATTGTATTCAACATCCCTTATGAACTTTGATTTGTTTAGCCGAAAATGTTATGGATGTTCATTGTACAAATAATCTTTCATTCGCACGCTAAAAAAGGGACACTCTTTCAGTTGATAATTAGTTGGGTATAGTATCTAGCACTAATAATTCACACTGGTCCCTCTTTATGCTATGTTTTATTCGAGATGGAGGATGAAACTCCTGGCCTATGCACCAAAATGATGCACACAACACTATTATTATTATTATTATTATTATATAGAATAAAAAATACACCGATCAATCGGAAGCTACCTTTCTGACGACAGCTGTCGTTACACTTACACGCTTGATGAAGAGGTGGGTCTGATCGGAGCCGTGTGTTCAGACCTCACACGCCAACGAACGTCCATCTAATATCGGAGGCCTCAACCAAGCCGCCCAACGGCGAGTCGGGAGCACAAACTGGTCCAGCTTACTCTCAGCGCGCACCACATGCGCACGCTCAGAAGCCGCCGCCGTTTTCGTCAACCCATTTTTAGGAGGATCAATACAATAACCTTGTCAGACTTGCCATCTACACCGCCACGACGCTAAACATCACCCACTGTCCTAACAGTGTTATGGATGAACAATCAACAATTAGCAATTTTTCTGTTGTAGCGCCTTGCGCTTGCGCCGAATGGAATGCACATTGGCAGATCGAAACTAACTTAAGTAAAAGGAAGCTGCTGCATCACCCAGTTATATTTGTACTGCAACGAGGAGTGAGTCGTAGTTAGGAGCTTCGGATCGTGCAACATTGGAAGTTGTCATGTGTGTGCGTGAATGAGAGCTAGGGAGAGATTGGTCACCGGTGTCAGGGGAGGCAGAGAGGCTGTGATAGTGGTACCGCAGAAAGTGGTTCACTCGATTGAGCATTTTCCCATTCCAAGCGGCAGTGCGTGCAGGTGCAGCCGTGCAGCTCAGGAGGGAAAGTAAAAGCTTTTTCCTTTTTACCAGCTGTAAGGTAGAACCTGCGTTCCCTGCATGGATGCACACAGCTCGGTGTAGGTAAAGCCAGACCAGAGAAGAGAGGGGCGGCCAGATACTGAGTGTGAACAAATGGAGGCCGACCTCCAGAGAGCACTTTATTTTAAACAATTCAAAAATCATGTTTTAAAGTTTCAAGACATTCTGGAAAAAATCTGAATATAGATAATGTTGTATTCTATCAATGTGTTGAATCTCAACAAAAAAAATGACAAAATCTAACATTTGAAGTAGTGAACAGTGCAAAACTCAAACTCTCCCAAATATGTCAGATTTTGTTATTTTTTTGTAGCCCAAAAATATGAATTATTTTGAACCGACATTTTGCACGCTGTAGAATGCATCATTATCTATATCCAGGATTTGTTTTAGGATTTGTTTTAGAGTTTTTAACACTTCAAAATATGATTTTTTTTTTAATTGACCAAAATAAAGGGCTCCCACAGCTCGGCCTTCATTTGTGGTTTCCGATCTAGTTATGGCTTTAATGTATCATCTTGGAGATGAATACAGCGTTAATATAACCTAATTATCCTTATTTTTAATTAAGTGATGTTCTAAATAAAATAAGTACAGCTTGTCGAGGATAATTCTATCGGTGCCTCGAAATGACACGGTGCTCGTATGTGATTCGTTTGGTCGTGGAGGATGTTTGGGTCACCAGTAATCAGTAGGAGTACATATGATCTACCCAAGTTCGTGCCCCCTTGATACTAATAATAGCCCTGTTGCTACTTGGATTGGATTATATCTCGAGATAGAGTATAATTGCGGTTACAACGTACGAAACCAGTGAGTTGAGAAGCAACTCGAAAATTATTGTGGACAAAACTAGGTGAAGTGCACTATATCGTAATGGGCTTCTTGTGTAACTCCCTTATATACACGGGAATGGCGGTGGCCTCCTATACAGCGAGTAGGTATCCCCTCCTTGTAAAGAGTCTAGGGCCCCTTATGTACACGGGGACGGCGGTGGCCTCCTGCGAGTAGGTATCCCCTCCTTGTAAGGGGTCTAGAGCCCCTTATATACACAGGGTATGGCGGTGGCCTCATGTATCCTCCGTGTACATGTGGGACTCTAGACAATGTATGAGTTGAATGTGTCTATCTACAAGTGCCCGAGAGGCTTCCTTTTGGAGCCTAGGGTGTATTGATTGGTCAAGAGAAATTTTGATTAGCCTCGAGGAGTTCGCTTGACGCGAATCATTTACCAAGCCTCCATCGTCGTCTTAGGACTAGATCTTGCTCCCTCAAGGCAACCAAACTTATTTAAAAGACATTGAAATTTCAATTTTATGGGTGTATCACAACCTTCGTCTTAAGAGTGGCATATGCACTCTGACCCATAATAACCTTTCTTGTGACTATGTTACAAGTGGCATCCCCAAATTTCACATTGTTCCACAATAACACCATTTGGTATATGCGCACAGGGGGTCATTTTTAACCAAATATAACGCATGTAAGAGAAATTATCTTGGAAATATAAAAGGTTACTTTTGGCATATATATGGTACTATTTAAATTTGGTTTCTTGGTTGTCCATTTCCCCGCACGTCTGATTATTGTTGATTTGCATGTAACTTATATCTGTTTAGTAGCATGGCCTATATGTTTGGGAACTGGTTTCACAGTTTAGATTTAAAGTTGAGGGATCATATTTAACCAAATATAACTATGTAAGGGAAATTATCATTGAATACAAAATGTTACTTTTTGGCATAAAGATAGGTGAAATGATAAAGATAGGAATCTAGAGGGTAGTTTTCTACAAATTTTACTCTTCTTTTCACAAGTTCTACTCTATGCTGATAATGAAATAACCTATATAATGCAATAAGTTACTTCAGTCACGAAGGTCGCCACAAATGTAGATACACGAATAAACGAGTTTGGATAGAAATAATCTAGTCATACAGAGACGATAATGCAACCCGGTGTCTCTTCCTTGAGAGAAAACTACGTCACCCACCGTTGAAAACATGTGGGATACCACAAAGGACATCCGACGCCACGGAGTCTCGCCTTCTTATTCTTGAGCCACCCCGACGAAGTAGGAGCTCAATAACTAGTGGTAGGATGTAAAATGGCCTCCAAATTTTCTCAAACTTTTAACGGAGCAAATCCACAAACCAAAAGCTTCCGGGTGACACTTTCCGTCTAGGAGGCCTCCAAACTGTGATAGTAACAAGATCGAAGGGAAAGCTTGGCACGATGCACAAATCACGAAATCGATTGTTAAGAGATGGAAGCTTAGATCTTAGCTAGGATTAGCTTTAGTCCCAAAATGTCTCACGGATCTCTCTTGAAATCAAAATTTATGGCAGATAGAGTGAGTATGAGCAAGAGGGATCTCGGATCTGAAATTGAAATGAATGTTTAACCTAACCTGGATTAGAATGATATGATATTTAACAAAATGAGTATTCTTCACACATGCACATTATGTGCATTTACTGACTCCGTATTTAGTGTATATTTCTTAAGACTGAGAGTCGGGATATGCCAATGACTCAGGAGTCAGGAGTTAGTCTAATGATAGATTTATCTTAGATTTAGCTTTCCTAATGTTTCTTATCTCATATGTGCATTGCAATACTTTAATGGTTGCATGGATCTTATAACGCAGAGGCCAAGAGAGTCTTACGGTTGTATCAATCGATATGGCATCGAGAACAATGAGCTTCTATTTGCAAAGAAAAACTAAGTCAAGGCACACACAAGACGTGGAGACTTATCACAAACAACCTATGGACTTGTTCCGACATGTCTTTAGTTATCCAACACTCTACTTCCTTTGCTTGCTCTGTCCTTCCAATCTTCAACTGAGCTCTGCTCCACTAGGCTATAGATCTGAACCTCAGTTGAGAAGACCGGTCAAAGCCACACCCTCCCATGGTAATCTCTTGCTAATTATTGACCTAAAATATTCTGTCTCCGAATGTGAATGCGCACAATCATCTAAATTTAAGTACTTATAAACTTCCATGCTAGCTCCAACTAATGCAGGGCTCACAGGAGCGAGACCATCCTAACACCAACATGTACTCCTTAATCTTCAGTAACAGCACCCTCGCCTGTTATGACATGCTTTTGATTCGAACTCTTCTATTTTTGGGACACCCCCGAGTTTTATTTTACCAGATGTAATAAACGATATATCTATGTCTGGTTGAGTCAGCAAGTTTCAGACACACTCTTTTCCTTATCAGGTTACCTAAGGGATTGGAAGATTTTTAATGATACGGCTTGCTAGCTTAATATATTGTGTTTCGAATTAAAAAAAAGGCAGTACCCTCGCATGATCTGAGAAACTGAACAAAACTAAGACCATCTCCACCACACTCTAAAGAACCAAGCGGGATCCGGACACACAAAAAAAACTCTCCCAACGACACCAACAACTGTCTAGGCTGATCAAAAGCTGTCTGGCACCTCTGAGACCGAACACGTAGTTGGCCCTGCTAGCTGCTAAGTGGCGCTAGACAATGTCTGGACAAGGACCCCGACAGGCAAATCCGCTTGTCATAGCTACACACTCGGTCAGCCGTGATTAATGGCGAGGTGCAGGAGGCCGATTCACGCGTAATGGTGACCACTTCGTCGGGCGGTTCCCAGGCGACACGATGGCGTTGTGTCTTTCCCACGCGTCGTATTAACGCTAGCACAGGCGACGCGACAGCGTGGCTCTTTCCCCCACGAGTCGCACGCCACGACGACGCGATGACGTTGCGCCTTCCCCACGCGTAGTATTAATGTCGGTGCTACCGCCCCTCGTCATACCCAACAATGTATTAAGAAGACATTCCCCGCTACTCGCCTTATTTTGCTCACCTCCATCTCTCTCTCCCCCATTCCCTTCCGTCATCGACCACATACGTGCACTACCGCCGTCATGGATGTGAGTAGGAAGTGTCTCTCCTGACAGGAGGCCACTGAGTTCGCCAAACATGGCATCCTCACGCCGCCGAATGCTACATTGCCAAAAGGTTTTCCTATCAGCTTGGATGGGGTGCCTTTGCTATCAGTCCCCATAGTCTTCAACGCCAATCGTAAGAACCACACCGCAAGTAGAAGCTCCATCTATGGCCGGACCGTTTTATTATACCAGCAGATCCTACTGGCCCACATTCTTCCTTGAGAAGCGAGAGGCGGTGCTCAACCGCTTCAACGGCGAGTATCCACCGCAGAAGAACCACCCACCGAGCGGACGTGGTTCTGGTCAGTGGTTGGCCACACCGTGCATGGTGTCTTCAAGGTCGCATGGGGAGAAGTGGTTCGTCGTGACGCTACAGAGGTCAGCATCATCGACGTTGCGTCCAACCCCGAATCCGAGAGCGCTACGTTGGGTTAGACTGCGGAGGGTTTAGTGTAGATTTAAATTTCGCTTGAATTATTGTAAAATATCAGAAAAAGAAAGATGGAATGGCAACTTTCCGCTTTATATGGGATCTCACTTTTTGCTTGGGGCGCCACCCCCATTATGCCGGACATGTGTCCGGCACTACCAAGGTAAACACATTTCATGATGTCGAAAATTTTCTACGTCCGGCACTACCAAGGTAAACACATTATATGATGTCGATAAATTTTCTTTGTCCGGCACTACCAAGGTAAACACATTTGATGATGTCGATAAATTTTCGGGGTGATAGCGAAGATATAATACGAGTACCCAAAGTTGAAAAAAAAAAAGTACCCCACGTGAGGCGAGGCCCGGCCGGCCGACCCTACCGGAACCGAAAGTGAGCACAGGAGAGCGTGGCGCTCCACTGTTGCCGACGTGGTAGGAGAAGCGAGCTGTCAAGTACTCCGACGCCTGACCATCGGGTCACCTCGCATGTAGCACCAGTGGGTCTCGGTCAGTCAGCCGAGAAACGTGGAGGATTCATCAGTCCGGCGCGAAAAAGTCGCCTCGGATCCGGCCTGCCTGCCATGCCATGCCAAAGCGGCCGGCGACGACGAGCAAGGAAGCAGCTCGAGCCTCGATAACGTACGCTGGTCCTCCGACTGGCCGGCGTTGCGTGCAGCTTGCTAGCTGTCACTGCGGCGGGCACGACGGATTTGATTACATGATGAGTGAACTCACCACAGCATGGACCTCCCTCCGCGACCACCTTGCTTCTCTCCCCCCTTGGACATCCGGGGTTGGGGTGCATTTCAATTCTCCTCGCATCTAGAATGTGTTTGGTTCTAGCTCAAACTTGTCCTATCTCGAGTTCTTGACGACTTTGCTTGCCAATGAGTTGGTTAAAATTGGCAACAAAAATGTAAAGAATGCGCATTGACATGCCACAAAAAGTGTCAATCGTCCAAACAATGATCAAACTTTTGGTCTGGACAAAAAATTAGCATGGCAAACTTTGGCACCAATCAAACCATAACCACGGGTTCAACGATTCGGGGAACCTACGCCGGCCACGTCTTCTCGTTTGATCAAGCGATAGCTCAATCGGGTATTGGCTTGGCGATATCAACTTAAGAGGTTTTTTTTTGCTTGATTGTCGGATTTATATGGCTTTCGGTGAATCTCGGACTACTTCTTAAGACATGTCTCATAGACTGTGTGTGTGATATTTTGGTCTTCTCGTTGCCTAGTTGTCCATGTCACGTAGCATTTGAGGTGTGCGAGGGACATCCGGCGTTCATGTGTTATTGTAGTTTATCAAGTTTGTGATGTATGGTGGTCTCAGCTCCGTGTGTGGGTGCGAAAACTTTATGTTTAGGGTGCAGTGCAAGTACAGAGAGAATGAAAACCCTTCTTTTTTCAAGGCATTGTTCCGAGGATGATTCTAGTTGTCCGAGTAGTTACGAAAGATAATTGAAGCTAAAGACAATCTCCGTGTCGTGATGCCCGGTACAACACTACAATTGTTCATTATTATTTTCATATCTCGATTAGTTTTCGACGTGGTGTTGCTGTAAACACCGGTGTAAGAAAGAGAGAAGAATTGCACATCTGGATTACAATGCGGAATGTGAAATTTCGACTACATGTATTGTGGACAATTTTTTTTGCAGGTGCACAATGTGTAATACAATCTAATGCACATGACGTTTTTCATACTTTTGGAAAAACTTGGAAGTGTGGCAATGAAACATGGAGTGCAAGCGTGACTAGTTATAGATTGTAGTTTACCTACAATGCATCCATTTCCCCAAGAACAGGAATTACATACAACCACTAAATCACACGCAAGTGCAGTGCTGGTCTGTGAGGAGCCACCACCACTCGTACATGTGTGCGCGTCCACTTTCAGCAGGGGTGTGGGGAAGCAAAGGAGGCCTTTGAACCAAATCGGAATTTTCAAGGGCAACAATGGACCATGGTACTTGCTTTGCAACTTGCAACAGCACCGGCCGGTACAACACACCACCATTCTACATTCTCCAAATGAGATATATTTATTTGCTACTACTAGTCGTCTGCTGATGCTGCTTCCCTAGAAGTGGAATCCAACGTGCAACTTTGCAGCCAAAGCTTTCCGATCTTGTAGCCGCTTTACGCCCTCCTCTCCGTAGGAAAGCTCAAGCCTCATCGAGCCAAGATTATTTTTTTGTTTTTTCTTCTCTCACACTTGATCGCACGCTGGAATCAAACCAATCCAATCCGGCCGCACTGCCAATAACCACTTATTTGACAATGCGCCGATCAAAGAACTAAAAAATCAAAAGAAAAGGAAAGAGGAATCAAGGGTGAAAATGGTGGAGAGAATGGTCGAGTTGCAGGTGCTGCAACCACCTACTACTGAATGATGCCCCGGCCGCGCAGCCAACACCTACAAAAAATGATGTGTGTCCCGGCGGCGAGCTTGGATCACCGGTGGGTGCCCGGCAGGTCCAGCCTCACCCTCTTATTGTTGTTCATCGCCGCCGCCACGGAGAAGGAGGCGGCGGGGATCGAGTCGGGCGCCGATCTCTTGGTCGGCTTGTTTGTCGTCGTCGATGATGGATCTCCCATCATCATGGTGTAGCAAGGATATACATCCTCCTGAGCAAGCACAATGTCAGCCAAACGGGTTCGATCCAGTGGAACGTGTGAGAAACTATGATCGAGATAGTGGGTGAGCATAGCAGGTCACCTTATCGAGGAGGCAAGAAGGAGATAGGCTGCTCATCTTGGATTCCAGCGCCTCTTTCGTGAGCACGCCGTGGGTTGCTGCCAAGACGGCAGCGACGGCTACGGTGGACGGCCTGTAGTCGAGCACGCTCGCCACTGCAAGAACAGAGCACGGGTCAGTTGATAGACCCAGAGCACGGTCAATGGGTCGATGTGGTTGTCACTTGTCAGGAAACTGACCTTCGGCGGCGGAGAAGATGAGGGCGGCGGCCTTGTCGGCGACGAGCCCGCCGCCACCACTGCCGTTGCCTCGGCGGAGCCTGGAGGAGAGGCAGGGGAGGTAGTCGAAGGGCGTGACCGCGCCCATCCGCCAGTCGAGCGTGGAGAGCACGAACAGTTCCATGCGGCGGATGGAGTCGCAGCAGAACTCGTAGTCGCCATCGGCGCGGAACTCCGACAGCGCCGGCGCCTGGTACTCGTCCATCTTCGCCGCCAGCGACACGCACGCCATGGCGAGCAGCCGCGACGCCCACGGCACCACCGACCTCTGCACGAGCATCAATCAGACACCGATCTCTTGGAAGAAACAGAGGAAGCTGAGATGGGATTAATGGATGCCGATTGTTTACGCACGTCGACGCATCGCCGGCGGGAGAAGCGGTCAAAGTAGGCAATGGCCACGTACGCCGTGCGGTGGCAGAACCCGAAGTGCTCCCGCGTCTGCAATGGCGGGCGCGGCGAGATATCATGTCAGGGGCTCTGTTCCATCAACAAACCAATGGACATGGATACATAGATAGATTCGCTCTGTTCGATCGTTCACCTCGAGGATCCACTTGACTGTGGCGCGCCGCGCGCACTGGAACCAGTCCGCTGAGGCCATGGACGGCGACGACTCGTCGGCGGAGCACGACGAGTAGGAGGACCCCGGCGAGGAGCAGAAGCTGCTCTCCTTGGACACCAGGTGGTCCATGTACTCCGCATCGTCTTCCTCGTCGTCGTTGTCATTCTCGTCGGTGCCGCTGTACATCAGGAGCAGGTTGCCGCCACGGTCGTCGCTGGGGAAGCTGTCGCCGAGGTCGGCGCCGTCCTCTTGGCACATGAGGGAGAAGGAGCACCCGGCCGCGCAGTCCTCTCCTTCCATATCTCGATCCGTTATGTACACTTAGCCGGACGATAGCACGGGTGTGGCTTGCTAGAGTACCATGAGCGGTAGGATCAGGACGGGGTAAGGCCGCCGGAGCTGGCAATGGAAGTGAGGTGAGAGTGCAGAATGGGGGAAGGAAGAAGCCGGTGGCTGTCAAGCGGTCAAGCCGCTGCCCTGTATTTAAGTGGCTCTCGCTGCCACTCTCTCACTTCGCTACACTACGCTCTTCTTATCTTTCGGTTTTTCTTTAGAAATTCTTCTTTTCAATGACCTTAGGCTAATGATTGGTCAAGATGTTTTCGAATAACCTCGCAAAAAAATTCAAATAAAATGGGTAACATTACCTCAGTTTATTTTAGCAAGAAAAATGATAATTTGGACCTGTTTATGAACGAGAAACAGACCCAAAGCTGATTGGAAAAAAATCACCAGTCGTCATGGAACACGATAGACTCAACGGCACACCCGAACAAACCGTTTACCAACACAAACTGCACACACACCGTCTAAAAGCAAGACCATCATCGAGGTAGCCCATGTATTTCATCATCATCAGTCATGTATGAAGCAGTGACTTCGACTTCGGAAAACTGAAGACCACAAGGAACTCGCCGTTGCAACAACCTTGCGAAGCTCATGGCCGCCCATGCCAAATATTCGGCCGCGGGCGCGGAAGAGTGACAACTCCAATCTGACAACAAGCTCTGAAGAGATTGTGCAAAACTCGTGACAATGAAGACCTTCACCACAATACCGCCCATCACATGTCATCGTCGTCACCCTATACGAAGCCTCAATAGCCTTCATAGCTTTTGAGGAATTCATGGAATAATCCATTTTCATGGAATAATGAATTAAGGAAGAAAGGATATGAGTCTACCGCTTACAAGAAAAGATCCGGATCCGTTATTCATTCAATGGAACCTCTTGTTGGATATTCACCAGATAAAAGTCAGAATATGGTTCTTATGGGCGGTCTGTCTGCCAGGCTAAAGCACCCAATGCTGTCTCCACCAACGGATGGCTTGGGAAAAGAAGTACAAGCGGCGATGGAAGTTGAGTAACTGTCTTGGAAATAGGTAAGTCGGGCACATATTCGAGTTCCGATTCTAGGCTATCTATAGAAGAATGGAGTGTTAGAAATTCAAGCCCAACATGGAGACCTTTCGGACACGCCAGAAAGCTGATTAACAAAGCCTAGTCGTGCCCAAACTAACACTCCTCAACTTTGTCATTGCCGCGCGAGACACCACGCGAAACTCACATCACCTATCGGGTAGTTATAGACTGCAATACCGTGTGCATCCAGCCCATCAAGAATTGCACATGGGTTCAAGATCTTCAAGGCAACACTCCAATATAGGAAAGTGGAGTTGGTACGACGCATCTTGGCCTACCCGTCCATATCTAGGCTTTCACCCTGAAGAGTCTGGTCTGAGTCTAGAAGAGGTCAAAAAAGACTCCACATCGACGCCTCCAAGGAGGAGAACGATGTCCACAGGCGCTACCAGAGCTGGACAAACTAACCACCAACCCCGCGCAATCGGACAAAGTCAGCCCGCTTTTCTCACGTTACGCGATAGATAACAGTCGTCGTTAAGTCTAGCTGAGTCATGTGAATGGAGGGGGAGGGGGTGGGACGACATGCAGAGTGGAAAAGGCGGTGATGGTGAGATAGGTTGACGATCTGCATTGATTGGTGCACACAAATATATTTATTTTGAAACTTTTAAAGATAGTTAGCCAAGAATATGAACATGACTCTAGAATAGGATTTATATCAGACGCTCCATATTTCTTGCTAGTTTCTCTAGAAAATTTTGTAGATCAGCTGTTGTATATGTGTTCATTTCACCGGTCAATAAGTCTCGTTGTTAAATATGAGCATGCCCGTTAAAAACACACACCATGATTAGGTTGGGGTTATTGTAAATATACAAAAAGAAATCAGTGAGGGTGTAGATCATCACAGCTACTTTTTTTTGTAGCATCTCCACGTCGTAGGTCTGCTCATCCCTGCGGGAAATCTCTGGTGCGGCCGAGCACGCCCAGACTCCCAGGGCTAGGGAAACTTTGACCTGCCCCTGCTTACCAGACATAATGCGACTCGATTGACCTAATTTTTAGATAAAGAACATATATTAATATCACGAAAATACCAATTACACCCAGCCTCTGCAACAACGCATTGCCCTAACGACAATACGGATGCACACAACCCAGAAAAAGAAGAAGAATTACAAAAAAGAAGAGTCCCGCTACAATGATCTATTCTTTGTAGCAGCAGGCCTAACACCACCAAAACAGCACCAGAAGAAAATCTTCTCCAAAAGCGACGCCTCCAAGAAGAAAACAGCGCTATAGCGCCGTCGTAGCCCTGATCATAGATCATAGGGTTTCACCCTGAATAAAATCCTCACTCACAAAAGCAATGCCTCCAACAAAGCCATTGCAAGACATAACCAATTAAGGCCAGATCTTGGGTTTTCACCCTGAATGCTCCGGCAACTAGGCCCCGGCCACACGACTATGAACTTCTCCTCTACTGTCGTCCCCACTTGTCGTTGCCGCTGCTCCAAGTTACGGATCACCAAGAAAATTTCTCATCGCCACCAGGAATCGAACCACCATTACTAGTCTTCAAATTTAGGCCTCCATGTCATTCTCCGCACTCTGACTTCACCATGAAACAGAAAAGGCATGTCCCCGATGGCAACAGACTGCAGAGCTTCGCGACACTTCCTCTGAAACCAAACGGTCAGAAAAAACATGGCTACGCGCGACCGAATCCCACCCGACCCGCAATCTCTAGGCTTGGTTGCCCAATGGAGTTCGCCGACGGAGCATTCCGGAACTCGACACTCCGGCCAGATCAAAGAAAACAGGTGTCAGGCAGATCTTCGTCTTGGTGCAAGAGGAACCCTAGGACCGCCGCCTTTATTCGAACACACCAGCAGGCCCCCACGCTGCCGGTCGGAGCAGCCAAGCAAAAGGTGGCCACAACGCATCTCCTCGCAACCTCCATGGAAGGTTTGGTCAGATCGGACCCGAAAATCCATCCGACTGCCACCGCCGCCGGAGATGCGGCGGAGCTCCACGCCGGCCACCTCCCTCACGCCGCTCCGGCAACTAGGCCCCGGCCACACGGCCACGCCATCTTGGACCGTAGCCAACGCACTGCCGCCACCCGCGGGGGCGCCCCCACGACCCACTCTCCTAACCTCCAACTGCTGCCGAGAGGGGGACCGCCACCACCACTGGCGGCGGCGGCGGCGTCGTCCAGGATCGGTCGACGAAGGGGAGGGGGCTGGCGGCGACGCGGGATCACCTCCGGAGTCGCCCGGGTGGGGGAACGACCCGGGAGGTTAGGACGGGTGTGACACTGTTACCTGGAGGTGGACGGCGAGCGGGGAGTACCACGATCGACCTAATATATGCATCGCAACACGACAACACATTTTTTTAGAAAAGGGGTGCGGATCCCGGCCTCTGCATCAAAATGATGCACACAGTCTTTCGTAATTTATTACCTAGTTTTAAAGGTTTAACCGTTTACAACTCATGGATCATTTAAAGTGGATACAAAAATCAGCCACTGAAATAGGGGTGCACTAAACATCTAGTCTTCTAGCATGTAGCCAACGATCGTTATCATGCAAGTACATCCGGTATCTATGAGATCACGCTGATCCGCAGGGAGAAGAAAGGACCACAGATGAATCCAATAAATCGCCTTGTTGATAACCTGCAAATATTAGAAGTTGTTGTCTTGTTAAAGATAATATCATTGCGATAGTTCCATAATGCTCAAAGAATGGCCGCCACGCCAATCCTGATACGGGCTTTGATAGACTTATCTATCATGTTCAACCAGCTACCAAACATATTTGATATACTAGTTGGTGAGTAAATATTAAAAGTGAAATGTATAAGTCTCCAAATATCACGAGCAAAAGTACAAAATATAAGCAGATGCTCAGCAGACTCATCCGCATCGTAGAAAACACATTCTTTAGAGCGTCTCCACCGGCGCCCAACTCGGCTCCCAATAGGCGTTTTGGGCGCGTCGGCACGAAACCGTCCCCCAGCGGCGCACCCAATTGAGGAAATGTTGCCGGCACGTCCAAATACAGCGTCCGGCAACCCCGCTTCGCGCCCAGGTTCTAGGGACGCAAGCGGGCGTGCCGACAACCGCGGCAACGCGTGACTCGTCCAAACCTGACGGGTGGAGGTGACGCGTCAGCGACCCAACGGTCGGGGGGCGGATTTATTGTGGCAGATACGCCCGTTTTAATGACGCAGCGGTTCCCCTGGCGGGCGCAGACGACGCGACGCATCGAGTGCAGCACTGGAAGGTCAGACGGTGGCGCGCAGCACTCCGATGAAGAGCGCGAGCGCGTGTCGTCCGACCCCGAGATACCCGACCTCCCCTTGCCGGCGCTGGCACCAGCGGCACCGGCACCGGGGCCTGCCCCGGCACCGACAGAGGAGGAGGACAGCAGCGACGGCGACTGGGGTGAGCCGGAGTGGGAGGGAATGTAGGCGGCCATTGAGGCCTCCCTCCGCCGCCGCTAGATCAAACCCCACCACGCTCGGCGACGGCGGCGGCACGGAGACGTTCCTCAAGGCCGGAGCCGCCGAGGGTGAAACCGGAAGCCTCAGCGACGGCGGCGCAGATGAAACTTCCTCCTCGGCGGCCGGAGATCATCGAGGCATGCAAGACATGCCTCGACGCTGCCGTGTAGCTGGTTTCATCGTCGCCGGGACTAGCTTCCTTCTCTAGCGTCCGCCGGCAGAGCCGCTAGATGTAAGGTCTAGGGTTTAGTTTAAATTTAGTTAAATTCCGTTTAAGTTTGTTAATTTCCGTTTGTCAAATTTCGTTTAAGTTTGTTAAATGTCCTTCAAATTCAATGAAATATCACGGTTCGTTCATATTCGAGTCTCGTTTTATTTTTTTGAAAAACCTATTGTGAGCGACCGGTGGGACGCGCCGCTCCCAATAGGCGGCAACGCGTGCCGGCGCATCCAACAGCGCCTGGAGATGCTCTTGCAACGTGTCCATCTCCGCTTAACCAAATTATCCTTCGTTAGGGAAATGCATACAGTATTGCATCCACTAGAAATGCTGTTGGTGACACGTAGTCAGAGATCACATGGTAGTATTGAACTACTGCCTTAAAATGCTTACAGTACATGTTAAGAAACTCTACTTAGCTAGGACTGACTGGACATATATGTATGTCTTAAATTAAGCACTATCCGGAGCAGTGAGTTTTGATCAGTATTCAGTACTCTCACTTAAGATCGACCAGTACCGATTACCTTTCCAGCGATCTACAGGTTGATACTACTCTGACGTATATTTAAATGATCTTACGGTCTTGAGTTGCATCTCAGTGGTCAAGGTTATTATTGTTGAGCATCTAGTGACAGAGATCCGATCTCACGCAAAACCAAGCCCATTACTCGCACTGATTCCATAGAAGCCAATTATACCTATCCAGATTTGTAGACCCTTTTCGTTTTTTAGTTTTGCATTGTTAGGGATCGTAAAGCCACTCTCCTTTATCTTCTCTAATTTTCGTGAGTAATTATGCTGTTCTCTTTCTTTTCTGTCTTCCACTAGTGGAAACCACACCTTTAGTCCCGGGTGGTAGAGGCCTTTGGGGAGGGATGTCCATCCGGTACATGGCAACCGGGACTAGAGGCCCCCCCTCTCTAGTCCGGGGTGTGCTACGACCCGGGACCAGAGAGGTCCACGCGGGGCCAGCACATGGCGCATGCGAGAGGATCTAATACAACCCGGGACTAGAGATGCACCCACGTGGCGGCCTGTGGTTTTTTTCGTTTCGGTTGTTGTATATTATGAATAATTTGCAAAACATATGGTTAATTATCTGTAAATCAGAAAAATACATATAGCATATCAAAATATTCGTAAGAGAAAGCTTTATGCGAAAGTCGGGAAATCGGAAGTCGGAACGGAAAGTCCTGAAGTCGGGAAAGTCGTGAAGTCGTGAAGTCGGGAAAGTCGTGAAGTCGGGAAAGTCGGGAAGTCGGGAAGTCGTGAAGTCGGGAAAGTCGACGTCACGTTTTCCCGGCTACCCGGCTTCCCGGTTTCACGTTTTCACGGCTTCCCGGCTTCCCAGTTTCACGTTTTCCCGGCTTCCCATTTTCACGATTTTCCGGCTTCCCGGTTTCCTGGATTAATTTACATATAAAGATCCCATATATAAGAGGGACTAGAACCGTCATCTATTCGATTACATGGAGATCATCAAGCTAGCCACTACTAGAGCCCGTCATCTAATTTGATATGGTGCCATTGTATTTTCCCTTCATGTCTAAGACATAGTTCATCAAAAAGCCCGCAATTTCCTCGCAAATTGGTCGAAAGCGGTCCTTTAGCTGCAGGTCCCTCCGCATTCGATCCATCCATAAAAGAAGGGAGATTAATATGAATTTCAATCATCATAACAGAAATTATGAATGACACTCAACACAATTGATGGTTATAAAATGAAATTGTGAATTTATTTGTTCACTTACTTCGATAAATGTCCCTGGGTTCCGCTCAGAGACTATCGTGCGAATCCACTCGCAGACGTAATATCCACACAAATTGGTCCCGGGAGGCTACCTATCCAAGTACTACACGAGAATAGATTTCAATCAAATAATAATCAAGCATCACGATGGTATTCAAATTTGAATTAAAAGGGATGCGCGAACACCTAGCTCGTACTACTTACTTTGGGGTAAACAAAAGTAAGGTCCTCTTTAAATTGACCAGGTGTAGCATTAGCATTTCGGAAAGCTTTCCAAACCCTGCCCATCAAACAATTGAATAAATGAGTTATTAATTAGTTACTTGATATCTCAGGAATGGAAGGAAAGAGACCGATGTAATACGATAAAGATTGAAATTACCGTTTGAGCACTCCTTGGATATATTCGTACCGCTCTTTGGGCCAGTGCAATGAGTCCAAGATTTCAACTTCTGCTCTATCGATTTGAATGATTAACAGTGTCGGGGGGCTACCCCGGGTAGGGTCATGGTGTGGTATAAGCAAGGTCCCAGGTGTGGGCCAAGTTACAGTAAAAGACGACATATCTGGACCTCTGAGGTGATCAGGGTGTGAAGTTGGTGTAAAACCGACATAAGCAAACCGAGGTAACCCGGCCAGAAGGGACCAAGGTACCATGCTGGTGCCAACCGGCATATGCCGACCGAGATAAGGGATCCGAGATAAGGATCCGAGACATCATAACCGACATATATGTGTCGGTACCTTGTGTGTTTTCTTATGTGCAGGGAAGGTTATTCAGGAAAGAGAATCCGGCATATCCATGCCGGGTTATCCTTATGTCGGACAGAAGTCAATGCTCCTGTCACATCCCGTCTGGTACGGGAGCGTCTGGCATGGAAGCGCCTGACACGGGAGCGTGCGGAGGGAGCGAGGTGACAGGGCTCACCTAACCGCTGACTGCGGGACATCCGGGGAAAAGGCTACGAGATAGGCATGGGCATGCCATGTCTTGTCTCTAGCAGAGGGTACATTCTAGGCGTACCGCGGTGCTGCAGGAGATGGGCATGTCACGTCCTGTCTCTGACAGGAGTAACATCATGACATATCCTTGGCGTGGCTACAGTGCACCGGGAGGGGCACTTCAGTAACTCGGTTTAGCCTATATATAGGGCCTCACCCCCTCCTGCGTGAGGGACGATGCCCTGAGACACATTTCCCCCCATAGCTACATCTTCTTCCTTGTGTTTATCCCATTGCTGGGATCATACAGCTCGAGGAGCAACCTTGTATTTGTGATACCTCGGTATAGAGAGAGAGGCAGGCAGGAGTAGGGGCTTTACCTCCTCACGAGGGCCCTGAACCTGGGTAGATCTTGGTGTGCTTGTATGTTCTTCGTGTGTGCTTCTTAGCGCGCTAGCCTCTCCCGGATCCACCAGCGTCCATCGGCCCCACTCTTTAGCCATCCTATGGCATCTGCCGTGATACCACCACGACAGTTGGCGCCCACCGTGGGGCCAGCAGCGGCGCTGGCTGGTGTGATCATCCGGACGGGTTCCATCATCGACTCCGGCGAGCGCGTCGTTTGCGGGCTCATCTGCAAGCTCGGCTCGCTGAACTTCATCAGCGACAATGCGGGATGCTTCGGCAGCAGGCCGTTCCCGACGAACGGCTGCCTCATCAGCTTCGGCACCTTCGTGACCTACGTCGCCACCGAGGTTGTCTGCAAGTTCCCCGAGCAGGTGCTTGTGGCCGAGGATCCTCCTGCTGTCTGTGCGGCTCGCGGCCGGCGTAGCGCTCGCCCCGGGAGCTGCGCAGAGGTCATGATGACCGGCATTGCGGGTGATGCCGGTAAAGGAGAACACGGCAAAGGAGATGCCGGTAATCCTGCCCCCAAGGTCACCAGATCGGCGAAAGTGCCGTTGGAGAGGAGCGAAAACGTCCGAGATCAGGCCGGTACATCCAATGTACCGGTTAGGCCGGCTCATCTCGAGGAGATAATCGAGAAACTGGCTGTGCCGGTAGCTGCCGGTACAGATGCTGCCCAATTGGAGGCAGAGTTGGAGGCACGGCGTCAGAGCTTGCTTCAGGAGGCTCTAGAGATGGCCGAGGTGAGGAGAGAGTTCGGGATAACTCTCCGTGAGTATAACCAAGCACAAGGTTTAACCCCGGTAGCTGCTCGCCCTAGTCGAGTAGAGGATGTGCGCAAGAGGGGTAAAAACCTCAATGCTGAGATTGCTAGAGATGGTAGATCCAGTTCCAGCAAAACTCCTAGTAACTTATCGGTCGAAAAGCCGAAGTATAGTTCCCCTGCTAAGACTCTTAGAGCTGCCGAGGCAGCAAGAGCCGAGTTGTCAGGCTTATCCGGAGAAGCTCTCCGTAGGCAGCAAGACCGAGTTAATGAGTTGGTAGCTGTGGCTACCGGCAGAATGAGGCCTATCGCAAGGCCAACACAGTTGCAGGTGGGTCCGATGTTGTTCACTCGGCTAGGGGAGCCAGTGGATCTAAGGGGCCAGCTTCATCACCGCATGTCGGTGGAGATCGGGACCGGAGTGTAAACTCCGGTAAGAGCAAGCAGATACAGGTTTATGATCCGGCATGTGCCGGAAAACAGTTAGTTGGGCGAGGCAGTGTCGGCCGGGGTAAAAGCAATCCCGGTCCGGGCGGTCCAGGTGCCGGAGTAGTTAACTCGGCTGGCCGAGGCTACCCACCTCGGTATCCGACACAAAATCTCGCCCAGCAGCAGCAAAATGTTGAGCATGTCCAGCAGCCACAAGGTGTTGACCAGGTGGCTAACCGTTATGATGATGGTTACTCGGCTATGTAGAAAGTCGGGTATCCGAGATATGAGGGTGCACTGGGATCTCGGTTGGGACCTCGCCAGTTGTCACCAAATGATGCACGATACAAGTTGGACATGATTTATATGTCCGAGATGCTGGAAGAGCAAGGTCCACCTGGACCTGCATGTTTTGGACCTCGGATCATGAGGGAACCACCGGTGCGGCACTTTCAGTTGAACCGAGGCGCAAAGACATATGACGGCAGTACTAAGCCGGAGGACTGGCTGACAGATTATGTGTCGGCAGTGCATATCGCGGGAGGAAACCGCCGATGGGCGGTGAGGTATATCACGCAGATGTTGGAAGGGCCAGCCCGGATTTGGCTGAACAACCTGCGAGAGGGCAGCGTTGATTGTTGGCTGGACTTTGAAGAAGCATTTGTTAGCAACTTCTCCAGCACATACAAGAGACTGAATCGTCCTCGGCAGCTTGCGATGTGCAAGCAGAAGGATAATGAAACTGACCGGGATTACTTAACCCGGTGGAGTACTATTCGCAATTCCTGTGAAGGAGTTGTGGAGGCACAGGCCATATCTTGGTTTGCCCAGGGGTGCCGACATGGCTCCATGCTCTGGCAGAAGTTGCAAAGGGAAATGCCGGCCACACTGGCTGAGACAATCCGGATTGCGGATAGCTATGCACTGGGTGATCCGATGCAGCCCTTGCTGAACTCGGGGAGCCGAGTAGAAGATACCCGGTGAATAACAGACCCGGGCCAGTCAGGCAGAACGATCGCCAGGACTTCAGAAACAAGAGGAGAGAGCCGGATTACCCGTATGGCTCAAACCAGGTTGCAGCGGTAAACCAAGACCAGCCAGATGCCGGCAATAGTCAGCGTCCGAAGTACAACGGCCCAGCATGGGGCCAAAACCAAGAAGGAAAGAGGCCATGGGGTGACCAGAAGCAGTCTTTAACTTATGAGGCTATGTTGGATGGGCCTTGCAGTTTCCACACCAAGACATCCGCAGGCTTGCAAACCATACAACTCGGCAGTGCAGCTGGTATCAGCGCACAAGGGGGGAAGGAGCCAGAGCCGGAGGAAATCAGGCGGGGGCACCTCAGAGATTCCGCCGAGGCAAAACTTACCACTCACCGGAGCAAATGCTATCCCGGTGAATCCGCCAGTTCCGAGGCAAGCAGATCTGAAACATGTGAATCAGGTGAATGTCGGAGGGAACAACAACAACACTGGTCCCAGCAGGCAGGGAGAGTATCCCCAGGGAGATTACAGAGAAGCTCATCAGAGCTATGTTGTCTTTGTGACCGAGCCAACTGACAAGAAGAGCTTGCATCGGCGTGCACTGGAGGTGAACGCAGTTATGCCGGCAGTGCCAAAGTATTTGCACTGGTCCGAGCAAGAAATCGTTTGGAGCAGAAGGGATCATCCCCGAGTTATGCCAACTCCGGGAGGTTATGCATTGGTGGTGGACCCGACATTCTTTGGACCCACCATCAATGTTCGGTTCACCCGAGTTCTCATTGATAATGGGAGTGCTATCAATATCATGTACTGAGACACCATGGTGAAGATGGGTATCTCGGCAAATATGCTGCAGCCGAGTTCTACAACCTTTCATGGTATATGATGCATGTAAAATGCATACATGAACTTTGCACTTTAATTGCTTATATTCCAATCATATTTGCATCATATAAGGGTTATATCAATGTTTTATCATGATTTTGGGAATACTTCATAGTTTTCCCATTTATTTGGAATTAACCCTGCACAGGCAGAAAACCCTAGTTTTGTATTTTAATGTTTCAGGGACCCAAACGTCAACGAAATCACCTGGAAATTTACGGGCGTCAATATTTGGAAGGAAGAAGGACTACGGAAAAAGGAAGCAAGCAAACGGACCCGAGGGCCAAACGGGCATGGCCCACGCGGCCACAGTACCAGGCCGCGTGGGACCCACCCGTTCGGCCTCGTGGCTCCGTTGCCGTCGATCTTCGCTCCACCGCCTTCGTCTTGACCTAAAAACGCCTATAAAAAAGGTCCCCCGTCGTTCTCTGGAAGGAGCGCCGCACAAACACAGAAACACCGAAACGGAGATCAGGAGCTGCAGATTGGAGGGGGAAAACTCCGGCGGGGCGCTGCCGGCGTGGTCTCCACCTTCTCCATCGACTTCTCCACCGTCTCCATGATGAAGAGGGAGTAGTCCACCTCTGGACTATGGGTTTGTGGAAGTAACTTATGTATCTCTCCTCTCTTGAGCTTCACTAATTAGCACCGTATGAGCTGCTGAACATGATTACGGTCACCGTTGTAATACCTTTGTGGTGGATCTTTATGAGTTAATATATGTTTGAGATTGCAATGTTTGTTTCAGTTATGAGTATAGATGCATATTATGTACCCCGTTCTTGTCTACTTGTTTTGATCAAGCATGTTTATGAGAGCGTGTGTGGGGGAACGTGTGCATTAGTTGGAGTAACGGGGGGTGGCTAGTGCAGTGAACGTGAGAGAAAGTTCTGCGATCCACTTTGGTATCTTTACCTTACTTTGTTACCTCACTAGGGATAAACTAAAATACCATGCTACCGGGGATGTGGGCGTGACCATTGCCACTACTCCATGACTAGATCTAGCATGTTCTTATTTTCACTTCATGTCATGATACTTAATGCTATACTCTGAGTTATCTTAATTACTGAGGTGTTATGATTTAGTTCGCATCTTGGTGGAGTATAAGAGAGGTTAATAACCAAAAGATCTCTATGTTAGGACGTGATGCCCATATATCTAAGTAACTTGTTATCAAACCCTGTGTTGCAATCTCATATGTTAACTTTGTGTGTTCCATTGTCTACCACTTTATAAAGAGAGAGTGCATTTGTGAAACCATGAACCCCAGTCCATTTTTAATCATAAGAAACACCTTTCCAACACCATATACCACTTTTCTATTTTCAGCCATCATTAAATCCGAAAATACAAAAATACTTTTCATCTTGCATACATCATTTAAAAACCCAAAAATATCATTTATCATTGCATCCACCATCATTGCATATTTATTTCTTGTTTGCATTGCATAACTATCCTGATATCATTCTTACACCTTGTGCTTGACAACCACAGGTGAGGTTGAGGACCAAAACATCTAACCTTGTTTTGTAGGTAACCAAAAGAAGGATAAGAAGATAAATCTACCACTTCAGATTCCCCGAGAGTTCGATATTAAACCCTCGAGTCACCCCTCGTGGGGAAAACTGTCTTCCACTTACTATACACTCTGCACTTGGAGTCTCAACCTAAATCCCGTTATTTGTGCAGGCATCAAGACTTGCTCTTCGGGATCATCAAGACGTTTTCTGGCGCCGTTGCCGGGGAATCGTAGCTGAGAGATTTATCCAAGGGTGTGCATCATCGCATTCATCTCACAACAAAGTCAACGTCACCAACTTGTGCTAACACCTAAGCTTGGGGAGGTTGCACCTACGTGAGCACCATCTTATCCATCTTTACTTACAAAGCAATTTATTTGTTTTGTTAGTGTCATTGCATATCATATCATATTTATTTCAGTTTTGCATAAAAATCTAAAAACACATAAAAACTTGCTAAAATGGGAGAAAAGCCCATTGCCACACCTGAGAGAAAAGCCAAAAATTATTGATGCTTCGACTATGGCTTTTATGAATCATGCACCGCTGCACCTTGCTTTATATGAAAGTGCTTATGCCACTACTGCTAAAGTGGTTGAAACTACTGTGTCTGAGGTACCTAAAGTGGGATATAAAATTCCCATTGGCCATGTTAAAAGAGTTATGAAAAATCCATTTACAGGGGATGGAACTAAGTCTGCATGTGAACACATAGAAACAATTGATGAAATATGTGGTTTATTTAGGCTTCCTGGTATTTCTGATGATCAAATAAAAAGGAAGCTATTATATTTGTCTTTATCTGGTAATGCTCGTGATTGGTACATGTCTTTGGATGAAGAAGTGAAAACTGATTGGAGTATTTTGATGGAGGTTTTTCTTAAATATTTTACTCCCCAAGAAAGTACTAATATTTTGCAGGAAAAAGAAGATGAACAACTGGAGAATGATGAGTTGGATCTCCCAACTTCACCTTCAACAAATGATAGTAACACTCAAACTCAAAAATCCTTTGTTATTTATGAGAACCCATGTTATGATGAGTGTGAAACTGAAAATTCTATGGTCCTATATGATAACCCATGCTATTATGATGAAACTAATAATGCTACTAGTAAACTCATTGATGATAATGAGGAGTGTTGCTTAAATGAGCTATATGATAATGCTTTAGATGATGGTCCTATGCTATTGATAATCCTACATGTTTGGAAGTTGTTACTTCTCTATGTGAGGATAAAAATGATATACTTGCTGTTTGTGACAATACTCTCACCCATGAGAGTCCCACTTTGTTCTTGAATTCTCCTAATAACACCATAGAGGAGAAATTTGCTTATGTTGAGAAATACTTATGTGGTTTGCAATTATCTCTAGTTCCAAATCTTTGTTGCAACCATGATATTAAACTTGATATTGATCTCAACAACTATTTTGAAAGAGGGAAGCATGCTAATGAATTCCAAAATAAATTTAATGATCCTCATCATGTTCCCAAATTATCTAAGTTGGAAGATTCTATTGGTTATATGGTTGAATACACTTTTACTACTTGCAACTATTATGAAAGAGGAGGTGATAAGAATCCTCTTTATGCTACTAATAATAATGGGCTGCAAGTGACTATTGTTAATATGCATTGGAAAACTTCTATTCATTGTGATTCATTCATATACAAAATACCAATGCATAGAAGAAAGTTAGACTTCGTTGTTATTACTTTTGTGTCTTGTTTTCTCTCAATAGGTTTCAACTTGACTATTATTTTGATCGGTTTGAGAGCACCATGGGACCCTGGTATAATGCATGGAACACTTCCAAGGAAGAGGGAACAACAGTTCAAGCTCCCTCATGAGCTTCGTCCACAATAAAACAACAAGTAAGAAGCCTAGCTATATGGCTATAAAGAAAGCGCTTTGCGGGAGGCAACCCGGTTATTTTTGTGTGTGATTTTTCTTTGTGTCCTCTTGCTGTAACAAGAGATTTTGTGTCTAGTTAGGTTCTGGAGTTTTTAATAAAGTGCCAAGTTTTACCCTTTTTGGTTTGAAAAGTTGCTTATTGCGTTCGGAGATTTTATTCCTGCACGAATCAGTGCACGGTATGATTTTTAATTCTTATTCTGTAACTCCGAATGAGCTCATATTTGAACTGTAGTTGCAACTTTTCATCCTCTGTATGCATGAATTTTTTCGGAATTTTTCGAGAAAGTTTGGTAGGGTAGAAAAATACGTTTTGCTGCTGCTGTTTTTCTGGACAGATTCTGTCCCATTTTGTTTGATGCATGCTTTGAGCTTTTAAGTTGAATCTTTTTGATCCAATTGAGTTTATGAGTAGGCATACAACATTATACACTTTCTGGACATGTCATATGAATTTTTGTTCAAGGATTATATGCAGCAAGGAACCTATTTGTTTATCACTATTAATGCACCCCACAGAAAAGAGATGGGAGAAACGGTGTTTTGAAGTTTTTTCACAGGGATTGGAGGAGATGCACCAAGAGCTATCCAAGGATGGTGAAGACCATAAGCTTGGGGATGTGAAGACAACCCCGCTGGACCTACACACTCTCGGTTTGCACACGTCCAACTTCTGTTTTTCGATCGAAACACTTTATCGCATAAACTTGGAGCGTCGTTTTTGTTTTTGTTTGAGTCTTGAGAGACCACCACACTATCAATTATATATGAGAGAGCTACTGGAAATATGGGTTGAAATATGTTGGATGCTTTTATAAGATTGGGAAAAGGGATGTTTGACTTGATTTTTAATGATACATATAGTTGCATGATTCATGAGCTTGTTTATGAGTAATAGTTTGCAAATTCTTTTTGTAGAGCTATCACTTATTCATGTTTTGGTGCTGATTGTTATTTACTTGGTTTAACATGGATTAGTTAGTTCTATGGACACTCATGCATGCATCTAGATGGTCAACTTTCTCCCTTTTGCTAGCCCAAAAACTCCAACAAGCAAAAACTTGTTTCCAACACCTTCAACCAAAGTTATTCCAGTGAGTCCACCATATCTACCTATTGGCTTTATGCTATTCCGAGTATGTTTAACATGTTGTTTGTGTTATCTTACCTCTGAATGAAAATGTTTATGTTATTGATTGCAATGGAAAAAATTGGTTATATAGCTCTCACGAACTTGATGCACATTTTACTATCATTGCAATAATAAAACATGACCCATTGTGATTAAGATTATGATGCTAGTGGCTTGATAAATGTTCGAGGTTGGGAGTTAGCCCATATGTGCTGTCACATGCAAAGCTTTCAACATGCTCCTTCATCTCATTTAGTTGATATCATGTACTTTTGTTTATGGATGCCTATCATGGTGAAATGAGGTAAATGAAGTAGTTCAAATGAGTTTGTATAAATGGTTAGAGAGACGCCTGGGCCGCTAATCTAAGCCATGCATCATTCATGGTGGAAATTTACTTACATACTATGGTGAACCTTCTGTGATACACCTTGCAATAAAAAACTATTCCAAATGGTAAATAAAAAGGGTGTTGAGATTGTTCATTTTGTTTGTTTGTCTTGTCATTTTGATATGGGCTTGTTCCATATCTGGGACAAGAGGTACCCCAGTTGACGCTCTTGATGATACTATTATTACTTACAATGATATATAACTTGAACTTGCTTTGTTTCCTAAGTTGAGTAATCATGGTGTAGGTACTTGTATTCAAGGGGCATGAGACATCCAACCTTTACTTTGTCAAGCACACTACTCATATTTGCTTTCACTTTAACCTTAATCATTCAAGATGCTATGATAGGGGCAATGAGAGCTTGACACCAATGAATACCTTATTGCAATCATTAACTTAAGTAGAAGAGTTTGGAAGTTGGATGAAACTTATGCATGCTTTACCTCTACTCACATATACATCTTTCCAAAGTGTACACCTATCATATTCAGATTTTCATCTACACTCTATGACCATTGTAGGATGTTCTACTTATCATTATGCATACATGTGTTCCATATTACTTGCTACTATGTTACACTTTGTGAACTATCAATGAACATCCTTGTCTTGAATACTTGATATCACTTCATAAACTATTTGCATATTGCTACTCCTTTGAAGAATGAATCATTTGACTATATGTAGCAATAGTAATCATCTTTGATATCCATTGTTAAGTATTAAATTGCAAAGTCCATGTTAGTTTTATCATCTTCATACTCGAGGACGAGCATGGATTAAGCTTGGGGATGTTGATGCATGTAAAATGCATACATGAACTTTGCACTTTAATTGCTTATATTCCAATCATATTTGCATCATATAAGGGTTATATCAATGTTTTATCATGATTTTGGGAATACTTCATAGTTTTCCCATTTATTTGGAATTAACCCTGCACAGGCAGAAAACCCTAGTTTTGTATTTTAATGTTTCAGGGACCCAAACGTCAACGAAATCACCTGGAAATTTACGGGCGTCAATATTTGGAAGGAAGAAGGACTACGGAAAAAGGAAGCAAGCAAACGGAGGCCCGAGGGCCAAACGGGCATGGCCCACGCGGCCACAGTACCAGGCCGCGTGGGACCCACCCGTTGGGCCTCGTGGCTCCGTTGCCGTCGATCTTCGCTCCACCGCCTTCGTCTTGACCTAAAAACGCCTATAAAAAAGGTCCCCCGTCGTTCTCTGGAAGGAGCGCCGCACAAACACAGAAACACCGAAACGGAGATCAGGAGCTGCAGATTGGAGGGGGAAAACTCCGGCGGGGCGCTGCCGGCGTGGTCTCCATCTTCTCCATCGACTTCTCCACCGTCTCCATGATGAAGAGGGAGTAGTCCACCTCTGGACTATGGGTTTGTGGAAGTAACTTATGTATCTCTCCTCTCTTGAGCTTCACTAATTAGCACCGTATGAGCTGCTGAACATGATTACGGTCACCGTTGTAATACCTTTGTGGTGGATCTTTATGAGTTAATATATGTTTGAGATTGCAATGTTTGTTTCAGTTATGAGTATAGATGCATATTATGTACCCCGTTCTTGTCTACTTGTTTTGATCAAGCATGTTTATGAGAGCGTGTGTGGGGGAACGTGTGCATTAGTTGGAGTAACGGGGGGTGGCTAGTGCAGTGAACGTGAGAGAAAGTTCTGCGATCCACTTTGGTATCTTTACCTTACTTTGTTACCTCACTAGGGATAAACTAAAATACCATGCTACCGGGGATGTGGGCGTGACCATTGCCACTACTCCATGACTAGATCTAGCATGTTCTTATTTTCACTTCATGTCATGATACTTAATGCTATACTCTGAGTTATCTTAATTACTGAGGTGTTATGATTTAGTTCGCATCTTGGTGGAGTATAAGAGAGGTTAATAACCAAAAGATCTCTATGTTAGGACGTGATGCCCATATATCTAAGTAACTTGTTATCAAACCCTGTGTTGCAATCTCATATGTTAACTTTGTGTGTTCCATTGTCTACCACTTTATAAAGAGAGAGTGCATTTGTGAAACCATGAACCCCAGTCCATTTTTAATCATAAGAAACACCTTTCCAACACCATATACCACTTTTCTATTTTCAGCCATCATTAAATCCGAAAATACAAAAATACTTTTCATCTTGCATACATCATTAAAAACCCAAAAATATCATTTATCATTGCATCCACCATCATTGCATATTTATTTCTTGTTTGCATTGCATAACTATCCTGATATCATTCTTACACCTTGTGCTTGACAACCACAGGTGAGGTTGAGGACCAAAACATCTAACCTTGTTTTGTAGGTAACCAAAAGAAGGATAAGAAGATAAATCTACCACTTCAGATTCCCCGAGAGTTCGATATTAAACCCTCGAGTCACCCCTCGTGGGGAAAACTGTCTTCCACTTACTATACACTCTGCACTTGGAGTCTCAACCTAAATCCCGTTATTTGTGCAGGCATCAAGACTTGCTCTTCGGGATCATCAGTATAGTGCCGGGTGTTTCATGTGCACCTATGGGCAAAATTTGGGTTGATGTGTTGTTTGGCACCAAGGATAACTGCCGAACGGAGAGCATCCAGTTTGAGGTAGTGGACCTCGAAAGTCCATACCATGCTTTACTCGGCAGGCCTGCACTGTCCAAGTTCATGATATCAACCCATGTGGGTTACCTCAAGATGAAAATGCCAGGTCCTAACGGCATCATCACTATCTCGGGTGATTACAAGCGTGCTCTGGAGTGTGCCTCGGCTGGATCGTGCTTGGTCGAGTCACTGATTATCGCTGCAGAGAAGAAGAAGATCCATGAAGTGGTGGCATTGGCTCAGTCTGCGCAACTTGGTTTGCCGGGTATGGCTAACCCGAAGCAGAATTTCGAGGTACCCAAGGAGTCCAAGAAGATCAATGTTGACCCGGCATGTCCGGACCACAACGTCATCATTGGTACCGGGTTAACGGAGAAATAGGAAGGCGAGCTCAGTCACTTCCTCCGTGAGAACCGGGATATCTTTGCATGGTCAAATCAGGACCTGCCAGGTGTCCCGAGGGAGTTGGCTGAGCACTCTTTGTTCGTCAGACCGGATATGAAACCGGTGAAGCAACCTATGCGACGTCTCTCAGATGAGAGGAGAAAAGTGATAGGCGATGAACTGGCCAGATTACTTGCATCTGGTTTCATCATGGAGGTGTTGCACCCGGACTGGTTGTCTAACCCGGTTCTGGTGGAAAAGAAAAAAGATGACCCGAACGTGGCCATTGTGTGGCATATGTGTATTGATTACACAAACTTGAACAAGGCATGTCCTAAGGGTCCATTCCCGCTGCCTCGGATTGATCAAGTGATCGATTCCACAGCCGGGTGTGAGCTGTTATCCTTTGTAGATGCGTATTCTGGTTTTCACCAAATACCACTGAATCATGCTGATCAAATGAAAACTGCTTTTATCACCCCGTATGGGGCTTATTGCTATCGTGTCATGACATTTGGTTTGAGAAATGCTGGTGCCACTTACCAGAGATGTATGCAAAAATGCTTGCATGATCAAATAGGAAAAAATGTGCAGGTGTATGTCGATGACATTGTCATCAAGTCTAAGGAGAAATCCACTCTGATTGATGATCTCCGAGAAACATTTGAGAATCTAAGGAAATTCCGGATAAAACTTAACCCGGACAAATGTACATTTGGTGTGCCGGCAGGCAAGTTACTCGGTTTCCTCGTGTCAAGCCGAGGTATCGAGGTGAACCCAACAAAAATCCGTGCTATTGAAAGCATGAGGTTACCGACATGTCTCAAGGACGTGCAGAAATTCACCGGATGTTTGGCATCCTTAAGTCGGTTTGTTAGCAGGTTGGGAGAAAAGGCATTGCCTTTGTATCAGATCATGAAGAAAACCACCCACTTCGTGTGGACCCCGCAAGCAGATGCGGCGTTCACCGAGTTAAAAAAGATGTTGCTCTACATTGCAGCCACAAACCGAGTTGTGAGTGTCGTATTAGTTGTGGAGCGAGAAGAGGATGGCAAAACTGTGCAAAGGCCGGTATATTACCTGAGCGAGGTGATCTCGTTATCCAAGCAGAACTACCCTCACTACCAGAAGATGACATATGGTGTCTATCTGGCTGCTAAGAAGTTGAAACATTACTTCCAAGAGCATTCAATCACTGTGGTATGTGAGGCTCCTATCTCGGAGATCATTGGGTGTAAAGATGCAACTGGCCGAGTAGCCAAGTGGGCTATCGAGGTGTCCCCTTACACTCCTCACTATGAAAGAAGAGATGCCATTAAATCTCAGGCACTGCCGGATTTCTTGGTGGATTGGGCTGAAATGCAATATGAGCCACCATTGCCTGACTCCAATTACTGGAGAATGCACTTTGATGGTTCCAGGACGAAGATTGGTTTAGGTGCCGGGGTAGTCCTTACCTCGCCAAAGCATGATCAGCTGAGATATGTGTTGCAGATTCATTTTGCGGCATCTAACAATGTGGCCGAGTATGAGGCACTTGTTCATGGGCTAAATGTGGCCAAGAAATTGGTATTCGTCGGATAGAATGCTTCGGAGACTCGGATCTGGTGGTGCAGCAAGTCTCGGGAAATTGGGATGCTTTAGACGCCAACATGGCGTTGTATCGGTTTCATGTACAGAAGATCTCGGGGTTCTTTGAAGGTTGCGAGCTCACGCATATACCTCGGGCTGAAAATGAAGCCGCCGATGTACTGTCCAAGCTAGGTTCATCCCGGGATCCAATTCCACCCGGCATAGCCTTGGAGCATTTGAGGAAGCCATCAATCAAACCATCGCCCGAGTCCGAGTCAATCTTTATCCCGGCGAAACCGGAGTCTGGTGCTGTTCCCATGGACGTCGATATCGGATGCATTTGGGAGAACCCGGGGACTGCTTGGCAGAACCCGGGGACTGGTTACTCAATCTCGGAAGAAGCAATGTCGGTTGATCTCATGGAGGTGGATGATCCGGTCTTTTCTGTGCGTCCTGTGCCGGAGTGGGCACAACCAATAATGGCGTATATGATGGACGGGAGTTTGCCAAGTAATGAAGTAGAGGCCAGGCAAGTGCAAAGAAGATCCAAGGCATACACCATCATCAACCAGGAGTTATACAAGAAGTGTGACCGAGGTACTGCAGCGCTGTGTCGAGCCGCAGGAAGGGCAAGAGATGCTCCTGGAGATTCATCAGGGAGAGTGTGGTCATCATGCCTCATCAAGAGCCTTGGTGGCTAAAGTATTCCGGCATGGGTTTTATTGGCCCAGTGCTTTGAATCAGGCAGAAGATATCGTCCGAAAGTGTGAGGGATGTCAGCGATTTGCTAAAAAATCCACCTGCCAGCCTCGGCACTCAAGACAATTCCAATCACTTGGCCCTTTGCAGTTTGGTGTCTGGATATGGTGGGAGAGTTCAGGCCAGCCCGAGGTAACATGACTCATATGCTGGTGATGGTGGACAAGTTCACCAAATGGATCGAGGTGAAGCCAATCAGGAAGTGTGATGGTCACACAGCTGTGTCCTTTTTGAAGGACATCATTTTGAGATATGGTTACCCCCATAGCATTATCTCGGATAATGGCACAAACTTTGCTGTGGGAGAATTTGCTCGGTTCTGTGCGGAAAAAAGAATTCGGTTGGACATAGCCTCGGTGGCACACCCTGAGGCAAATGGGCAAGTGGAAAGAGCAAATGCATTGGTATTGGCCGGTATCAAAGCCCGGTTGATTGAACCACTGTTGCGAACTCCGGGATGTTGGATAGAGGAGATACCAGCAGTGTTGTGGGGTCTAAGGACCACACCGAATCGTTCAACTGGCTATACGCCATTTTTTCTGGTCTATGGAGCAGAAGCGGTCCTGCCGACCGACATGGAATATGACTCGCCGAGAGTGGCGCTGTACACTGAAACCGAGGCAAAAGAAGCTCGGGAAAATGATGTTGATTTGCTCGAAGAAGCACGAGAACTGACCTTATCTCGGTCAGCTATATATCAGCAAAATCTCCGACGCTATCATAGCCGGAAGATCAGCCCTCGGGTATTCCGAGAGGGAGATTTGGTGCTGAGGCTAGTGCAACGCAAAGCAGGCCGACACAAGTTGTCACCTCCATGGGAGGGACCATTCATTGTGAGCAAGGCTCTGCACAATGATTCATACTATCTTATAGATGCGCAGGCACCGAGGAAAAATGTGATGGACAAATCCGGAGAGGAGACCAAAAGACCCTGGAATGTAGCTCTACTCCGCCCCTTTTACTCATAAGGGCGCAATGTATGTATCTCGGTTTTCCTTTGAATAAAATGCCGGCACTCCGAAAAGAAACTCGGGGACTGCCTTTGTCTATATGCTTGTGTTTTATCTCGGTTTTTTCTGTGTTGTTCATATGTCGGATGATTTTGAGACCTCGTTTCAAAGTTCAAGTAATGTATGCTATTTTGTTGTGATCTTGTGACTCGACTGACGAACGCCGAAATGGCAGTCAAGAGCAGAGGTTATGGTATATGGTAAACATGAAAATGGACTCGGGGACTCGGTCCTAAAAAGATCCGACATATGTCGTTTACTAACCCGGTTTTTTCTTTCCTTTTCCTTGTGTCGGATGACTCTAAACCTTACCTCAAAATTTACAAGTATTGTGTGCTATAATGATTGATCTTGTGACTCGACTGTCGAACGCCTAAATGGTAGACAAGAGCAGAGATTACTAAGTATAGTAAACAAGAAAGTAAACTCGGGGACTTGGTGCAAAGTGATCCGGCATTGAGCCTGTCTTGTTGAAACTAATATGATAAAGTAGCACGGATAAAAGTAGCACTGCGAGATACTTAAAAGTATATTTACATCTGCACCCGGCATTCCGGGGATTTAATGGTTCAGTTTCTGATAAGCTTAGGCAGCTGCCTCGGAGGAGCTCGGAGCAGTTGGAGCGGTGCGAGGCTCAGGAGCAGTCTCGGCGGCAGAAGAAGCTTCGGTTGTTGGAGCAACCTCGGGTGTTGGAGTGGCTGCCGAGGCACCGGCAGTGTCGGATACCGGCTTCTCAGAAGTGTCGGTCGCGGTCGACTTGGCAGTGTCGGTCGCGGTCGGCTTAGCGATGTCGGTTGCTCCAGCAGCAGCAGTGTCGGTGGCTCCGGCACTGGTAGTGTCGGGAGCTTCGGCCTCGATCTCCTCATCAACATCTTCCTCGTCTTCACCCTCTTCATCATCCTCGTCATCTTCTTCATCATCCGAGTAGGCGGGACCAGGAATGAAGTGTCGGGTGGGAGCATAGCTGGCCATGAAGGTGGCTGCCTCCTTGCGGCTCGCGATGAGTGTCGGATCTGAGGTCCATGTGGAGCCTTGGCGCAGGGAGCGCACGGCATTGAGGTTGATGGCCTCATACCAGGAGAGCACAAAGGTCAATGCTTGATCAGCTCCGGCGCGAGCTGCAGAGGATCTCCACTCTCGGACCCTGGCCTCGGCCCCCGACAGACACTTGGACAATTCTTCGATGCTAGCCGGAGTCTGAGATCCTGGCCATAAGGCTCGGTAAGCTCGGATGCCAGCATCAAGAAGATCCATGCCAATGGCCTTCAGAGGAGAGATGCGAGCATTCAGAGCGGTCAGGTGATCTTCAATATCCCATTCCTCCGGGATTGGGCCAGCCTCGGCTCTTTTTGCTCGTGCCTTGCGGACAGTGTTAATTGCAGCAGCCTTGGAGTGGGAGAAGTGATCTGAAGATAGAAAAGCTATCACCGAATTGAGTTATATACCGGCATATATTTAATGTCGGTACAAGCAATGGAAACAAAAAGAAAGGATAAAGAAACTTACTGTCCATCTCCTTGTTAAGCCGGGTGAGCTCGCGCAGCCAGATGTCGGATTTTGCCTTGAGGGCATCCAGTTCTCCTTGTGCCGAGGTAGCGCGAACCTCGGTCGCCTCGAGGGTTTCCTTGTGCTTCTGCGCAGCTTCCTCCCTTTGCATCAGGGCCTTCTCAATGCCGGTTTTCTCGCCCTGGACCCGAGCAAGTTCCTCCTGGAGCCGAGACACTTCGTGTCGTTCCTTCTGGAGGGCAGTGGTGTGCGCGGCTTCCTTGTTCTTCAGCGTCTCCTGAAGCTGCTTGTGGGACCTCTTGAGTTTGTTGTGGTCCAGAAGCAGCTTCTGAAATACTGTGGTCCGGGCGTTGGTGCAATCCTGAAAAGAGCAAAGGGTTAGTATGATTTTTTGAAGATTCATGCCGAGTAAAGCTGAATGTCGGATTTTTTGAAGATTCGTGCCGAGTAAAACTCGACAAGAATCTCGGGGACTGGATGTCGGATTTTTGAAGATCCTGTCGGATTTTTGAAGATCCTGAATGTCGGATTTTTTGAGATTAATAATGGAAATTTTGTGAAGATTCGCGCCGAGTGATCTTTACTCGGGCGAGCGTAGGTCACTCAACCCGAATCTCGGGGACTGGGGATTATATATGTTTATCATCTATTACAAAGGAAAGAAAGGTCTAGCTGAGAAAAAATACCTCGGCAAGCTTGCTGGCTCGAAGGGTCGAGAGTTGCAAGTTGTGCATGGCCTGAGCAAGCGCACTGGGTCCAGCTGGATGTTGGGTGACCGGGTTCGCAGAGGAGACCTCGCTAGTGTCGGCGGCATTCCAGTCCATGTGGTACTGCTTCTCCGAGCCTAAGCTATGTCCGCTTTGAGTTCGGAGCTGAGGAAAAACCCAGCTGCTAGTGGTAACTCGGGAGACGGAGGTGGTGAGAGCTTGGTGCTCCGGTGTAGTGGTTGGAGTCAACACCACTTGTTTCTCCGGATTGACAAGTTGTTTCCCGGTGGCCACTTGGCTCTGTGCCGGCTTGGCTAGTGGAGTAGCTTTCCGAGTTACTAACTCGGTGGACTTTGTGGTGGACTTCGGCCGTGGCGGCTGCTTTTGTTGCTGCTGTTGCTGTTGATGTTGCTGCTGTCCTTGTGCTGTTGCTGTTGCTGCTGTTCCTGTTGCTGTTGCTGCTGCTGCTGTTGCTGTTGTTGTGGTTGCTGTTGTGCGGCTGTTGTTGTTGTGGTGGTGGTTGCTGTGGGCCCGAGGTCACCGAAGTGTCGGCCCGCGGAATGTCGGAGTCCGCGGTGGGGGCACCGGAGCCAACATCTTCATCGAGGACCACGACCTCGGGAATGACGGATGAAGTGGCGGGTACCCCGGAATCACGTGACCGAGGTTCGCTGCACTCGGAAGGGGTGAGCGCATGGAGGAGGCACTCTGGTTAATTTCAAGGGCGGCACTGCATCAAGAGAAAAAGTGTTTTGTCGGGGAAAGATTATCCCGGGAGAAGGAAAAAAGGAAGTGAGCTTGTGTCGGCAAAGAATATCTTACCCTTGAGTAACTGGCGGTGTCTTCTTGGCCTTCTTCGGCTTAACCGCTCCTCTCTTCTGCCGCTTCGCCTTCGGTGCTGCTGGATCTGAGGATGTGGAGGTCCCGGTATTCGAGGTACCGGTCTCTGCACGCTTGCGAGATCCACTTGTTTGCCCGTGGTAGCAGGGCGTGCACTCGGAGCAGAGCCACCCGGGTTAGCTGATGCCGAGGCTGGGTGAGCATATGCGATGGGACGAGCATCAATTATCTCTAACATTTCGCAATCATCGTCGTCCGACCAATCTCGGATGGAGGCTCGGGCTCGAGGCTTACCCGAGGTAGGGGCGCCAGCAGCCGGAATCGGCAGCTGATCCTCATCATCCGGGTCTTCTACCTCGGCGACGTCGGGGCAGGGATATCTTTGCCCCATTTGGTGGAGGGATCCTCTCCATCTTCAGTCTTTTGCCGGGTAAACCTCTGCAAGCCAGAAGCAGTAAAACCTCTGAAGAGGGTATGGGGCCGGCATAAGGTTATCTCGGCAGAAAAAAGTATGTCGGTGTAAGTTGCAAGGTTACTTACTTGCTCCGGAAGCCGAGTTCTGTTATGAGGTTCTAGACCCCATTCCCATTCCTCGGTCATCGTCGTGCGGGCAATTGCCTTGACACGTCTTCTGACCTCGGCTTGGGTCAGCTCGTGGGTGCTGATCCGAGTTGGATCATACTTGCCACTCATGTGGCAAATCTTGTGAACCCGGTCTTGAAGGGGGAGACTCGGCGGCTGATAAAGGTCCTCAGGAGATCATCGCTCGTTAGCCTGCCCCACAAGCTCCTCGACGATCTTGTGAATCTGGTTGATCTCGAGGTTCATCCTTGGGTTGAGGGACCAGTTAAATTGTTCAGAGGGGGTGGCGATGTTGAATATCGGCAGGTTCAGAAGGTCGACATTGTCTGGGCTATCTGGGTTCTTCACGTAGAAGAACGTACGCTGCCATTTCCGGCATGACTCCAGGCCTTGAATCCGAGGCAAGATGGAACCTCTCCGAGGTATAATGGTAGCGGCTCCGCACGGGGTCATCTCCTTGGGGAAGTTCTTGTTTTCCGGATCCGGGACACTTTGCTTCCGGAGTTGGAAGTACTTGGCCCAGAGCTCAACGGTGGGCCAGAGTCCGAGGTATCCCTCGGAGAAAGAAACGCACGCAGAGAGCGTGGTAATGGCATTGGCTGGAAGGTGATGAGGTTGAAGCCGGAACCGATCCAAGAAAGATCGGAAGAACTCGCTCGCCGGGAGTCCAAAGCCGCGCTCGAAATGCGCGACGAAGACCACGCGTTCACCGGATTTCAGCTTCGGCTCGGCCTCTGTGCCGGGAACCCGGCATATCACTTGTGCCGGAATTCGCTTGGTCCGGACTAGCCAGTCTATCTCGGCCTGGGTTACGTCGTAACCTTCCCACCCGGCGCGCTCACCCTCTTCGACGACATCCTCGGCAGGATCCGGGGTATGGCTGGATGACATCTCGGAAGGGATATGCAAAAGAGGCGCAGGTTGAACCGAGATAAGTATCTCGGAATATTTGGGCAACAGAGGAAAGTGCATAAGTGGCGGGAAACACAAATCTGTGGCTAAGTGTTTGGCGGAAAGATCTACGGAGAAAGATAAATATAAAATAAATGCAAGAACATGTGAGTTGAAACTTAGGAAGATCTGCGGAGGAACTATTGCAAGGTTAATAAGAGGTGCAATGGAGAAAATCCAGATGGGATCTATGCAAAGGGATCTAAGAGCATCTACTGAGGGGATGTGCAAGTTCATCGGAGAAGAGGAGGAAGTTCATCGGGAAAAATGAACATGTTCATCCGTAAAGCTAAGGGCGAGGAACTCACCGGAGTTGCAACGGCGATGCGAGGCGAGGAAGCGCGGGGCGTGCCGGAGTTGAGCGCGTTCGGCGGCGGCGCGATAATCTCCGGTCGTCGGTGGCGTGAAAGCTGCGGCGTTGGGCGGTGGCGAAGACTGCTGCGCGGCGGACTGAGCGCGGTGGGCAGTGCGAGCGAGGGATGCGAGGAGGAAGAAGATGGTATGGGTCGCCCCGCTCCCCTATTTATGGGGGTGAGGGCGTGCGGTTTCCATTTTTACCGCGCGCGGTTTCCGTAACGGCCGCGCGGATTAAACGCGCACGATCTGCGCGGTTGCGATAATCGCGGCAGCACGATCGGCCACATCGTGGGCCACAAGGTGGTAACTGCCCGCGGCGCGATCGTGTGCGGTTGTTGGCGCGGGAATCGAGGAGGCGCACCGCGGTCAAACGCACTCAAGTGCCCACGCGACGTGACAGCGTGTGATGTGGACGGCGTGCGTGCAGAGATGTGTCTGTCCGTGCACAGGAACCGAGGTAACGCGCAGCGTTTCTCTGCCACGTGCTGTGGAGAAATCTTTGGAGAGATTGTGGGAATCTTTTTGTGTCGGAGAGACCGACACAAGGGCAGATCTCGAAGGTTGTGCGAAATTTGGCCCTTGAAACTTGAGATGAACTGACATAATAATGTCGGATATTTGAGCAGATTAAAGCAGCTGTCGTATGTCGGAGCAACCGGCATAAGGGCATATGTCGGAATCAGTTGAAGAGGTTATTAGTGGCTTTACGGTTGAACCGACATGGTTATGACAGATGCTTGGTATGGTTGTTTCGGTTGATTAAACCTGTTGTGCCCCTTCATCCAAGGCTGCAGGACCGCACCAGCTTCGGGGACTAATGTCGGGGGGCTACCCCTGGGTAGGGTCATGGTGTGGTATAAGCAAGGTCCCAGGTGTGGGCCAAGTTACAGTAAAAGACGACATATCTGGACCTCTGAGGTGACTGGGGTGTGAAGTTGGTGTAAAACCGACATAAGCAAATCGAGGTAACCCGGGCCAGAAGGGACCGAGGTACCATGCTGGTGCCAACCGGCATATGCCGACCGAGATAAGGGATCCGAGATAAGGATCCGAGACATCATAACCGACATATATGTGTCGGTACCTTGTGTGTTTTCTTATGTGCAGGGAAGGTTATTCAGGAAAGAGAATCCGGCATATCCATGCCGGGTTATCCTTATGTCAGACATAAGTCAATGCTCCTGTCACATCCCGTCTGGTACGGGAGCGCCTGGCACGGAAGCGCCTGACACGGGAGCGTGCGGAGGGAGCGAGGTGACAGGGCTCACCTAACCGCTGAGCGCGGGACATCCGGGGAAAAGGCAACGAGATAGGCATGGGCATGCCATGTCTTGTCTCTGGCAGAGGGTACATTCTAGGCGTACCGCGGTGCTGCAGGAGATGGGCATGTCACGTCCTGTCTCTGACAGGAGTAACATCATGACATATCCTTGGCGTGGCTACAGTGCACCGGGAGGGGCACTTCAGTAACTCGGTTTAGCCTATATATAGGGCCTCACCCCCTCCTGCGTGAGGGACGATGCCCTGAGACACATTTCCCCCCATAGCTACATCTTCTTCCTTGTGTTTATCCCCATTGCTGGGATCATACAGCTCGAGGAGCAACCTTGTATTTGTGATACCTCGGTATAGAGAGAGAGGCAGGCAGGAGTAGGGGCTTTACCTCCTCACGAGGGCCCTGAACCTGGGTAGATCTTGGTGTGCTTGTATGTTCTTCGTGTGTGCTTCTTAGCGCGCTAGCCCTCTACTGGATCCACCAGCGTCCATCGGCCCCACTCTTTAGCCATCCTATGGCATCTGCCGTGATACCACCACGACAAACAGAATGTAATGGGCGCTGCGCACGTTTATATATGTCAGTAACTAATCAGTTACACTTAACATCGAGAAAGCAAAAACCAATGTGTACAAGACAGTAAGACTCTTACCTGAAGTGGTAAGGAAACAATATCTTCCCTTTATAATTTTGGTCCCGGATGGACCTAAACAAGGTGTTCACCGTTTCCTCGTGGTGGTCACGTAGCAATTTTTCATTAACTCCTCTTGGGTCGATGAACCCAATCTCAAACACTCGGTTTCTGTCACATTCATCGCTCTTCATTCTGCATAATACCGTAGTGAGCATAATTAGAACAGGCAATGACCGAGCTAAGCTATAGACTTTATTTTAGAAAATAAATGAATTGAATCACTTACAGACAATAGGTAGTGAGCATGCTCAAGTCGAGGGCGTCAAGCTGGTATAACAGATAGATTTCTTCAATAGGTATAGTTATCGCGTCTGCACCGTTGAAATGTTCATCTGTAATTTTCACCGGGATCAATATTCGACCTTCACTTGTGACATTCTTGTACCATTTATGCAGTCTTGTCATTTGAGTTGGTAGATTCTGGAGCTCATCAGGTGACACTAGATCCTTCCCGTATTCACAGGTCCATCTAGTAGGTCCCATAAGGGGGGATATCATCTGCATCCAGTTGAGAAAGTGAAATACCAATATCTGCAGCAAATTGTGCGCGGTAAGCGCTATCGTTCTCAAGCGCAGAGCCCATATCAGTGGCCACCTTGAGCGGGGAGATGGACTGATTTGACTGATGTCCGAGCTGGGCAACATCTCTTCTCCTTTTCCCGCCGGGTGGAATTTTCCTCATAGTCCCTACATAGTCATCTGGCCTATTTATCGAAATTTGCGATGGCTGAGTAAGAAAACTAACAGCAAATTGTGTTTGAGCTTCCGAATACTTTTCCTTTGGCTTAGGTTTTCTTTTCTCAGCCATTTCTGCAAACTTTCTTATCGATTCTGTTGTAGCCACACCCTGGCTTCCTCTTGGGTACACTCGACGTCGTAAGGTCTCGGGGGAGGAACCTTCGGTACTTTTGGCAGGGGCTCAAGTCGGGGTTTGGGTCGGGAACCCATGGCGGTGGTCTTCATCCCCTTTCGACCGTTAGCCTTAGTGGGCGGAGGCGGTGGAGACGGCTCAGGAGTCGGCTCAGGAGTCGGCTGACGTGGCGACGGAGTCGGCTGACGCGGCGAGTGACGCGGCGACGGATTCGGCTGACGCGGCGACGGAGATCGAGAAGGCGATGGTGGCCTTGGCGGCGGTGTCCAGCCTGGAAACATGATCAATTTCTTGGGTCATAGAATGAGTCCACCCTGGACATCTCCCAGTGTCCTCTCATCATCACCTCCAGGGATTGGAAGTTCGAGTGATTCAAATCCGGGGTAAACTTGATCCACGCCGACACGAGCATAGCCATCTGGAATCTCAATGCCACGATACAATGTTGTAGATTCACAAGGTAAAGCATAGCCGTCCGCCGCCTTCATGGTTAAGTTTCTCACTGCCTCATGTAGCTCACAAGTTTTCTTCTCAGTGATAGAATCCACGAGGTATGTTTGGTTCGATGCCTCATCAGCATCGACAGTCGTGGAAGCCACGCTGCTTTTCCGTTGAGACGGACCCTCATCTTGCAGCGGCAGCTGATGAGTTGCTCCTCGAGAAGATTGCGCGCGCCGCAATTCATCTAGTTCCTGTTGTTGTTGGCTAATGATATTTTCCACTTTGCTCAACCGGTCGTGTTGCTCCTGCTCCTTCCTCCTCTTTGCTCTTTCTCGGCTTCTATAAGAGTCACGGTCCTCAGGAAACCCTTCATGCCACGTCACACCTCCCCTGCCTCGAACAGATCCTCCTTTTTCTTTAGTACCGAGGGCCTTCCACAGCTCGTCGTATTCTCTGTCGGGATAAAACGTTCCCTCACGAGCATCGGCGATTGCCTCCAGAATTGTTTGCCGGGGTATAGGAGTTTCTTTCGTTTCATCAACTATTACATCGCCTGTTGCGACGTCATACTCCCCCCCATGAGCAAGTATCCAATTTCTGACCCTACGGGGCCACAAATCTGTAACTGGAATGATCCCTTTTTCGCGCATAGTGGCCTCAATCCGATCCCACTTAGGCTCGGCAGTTACGTAGCCACCTCCACCCAACTGATGGTGATATATCTTCTTCACTGCATTCAACTTATTCTTTGCCGATCTTTCCTTGGCTAGTTCTGTATCCTTGTATTGCAGAGATGCCGGCCAGTGAGGCCGCTGCCTCTCTAGTGTCCCAGTGAAATCTGGAACTTTCTTTTTGTCGAACCAATCACGGTATAATCTGTTCTTCCATTTATTGAATTGTTCAGCCATCTTCTTCAGAGCCCAATGCTTGACGTTGTCCGTCATGGCTTTTGTCCTTTCGGGACTATCCAACACCGGCAGAGTGAAATGTGCCATGAGCTTCTTCCAACATATATCTTTAGTTCTCTCGGTGACATAATAATTGACCTAAGTTTTTAATCTCATTCCATTCTGAAAGGCTGATCGGAACATTGTCCCTGACAACAACTCCACATTGATGCACAAACTTAGATGTGCTCTTCGGAGGCGCCAACGGTTTGTCATCTGAAGAGACTAACTCAATTCTGAAATGATCTTTTATTCCCAACCCTTTGGCATGCCCTCGTTTAGTAGTTTGGGTCGATGCGGAGGTCTAAAAAGAAGAAACATTTGTTAATATATATATATATATATACAAATAAAATTTTACATCTGATCAAATAGAGGCTTAATATACCACGCCGGACTGCGAGGGTTCACCAACTGTGCTAGTTTGCCCTTGGACGCTTCGTTCCACCTCCATTCCCTCACCGGACTCGTTCAAAAACTCGGAGCCATCTTGTTCTGCTCCAATGTGTTCATCACCATCCGCGGGTTGCCGGATATAGTCGAGCAACACATCTTCCCCTTCTCTGGATTGGAAGGGAGGAACATCTCCATCGTCCATTGCTTAACTATTACAAAAGAAAATAAAACAATGATAGCATTAGCAGAATAATTCAATGTAGCGAACTTTACACTTAGCAAAATTACATCTACAAATATACCATATCAAAATTTAAACTAACATGAGCGATACTTCATGTGTATTGTATGTGTTACCGGGAAAACGTGAAACCGGGAAGCCGGGAAAACGTGAAACCGGGAAACCGGGAAGCCGGGAAGCCGGGAAAACGTGAAACCGGGAAGCCGGGAAAACGTGAAACCGGGAAAACGTGAAAACGGGAAACCGGGAAGTCGGAAAGTCGTGAAGTCGGGAAATCGAAAAGTCGTGAAGTCGGGAATTTCCCGACTTCACGACTTTCCGTTCCGACTTCCCGACTTCACGACTTTCCGACTTCACTTCTTTCCGACTTTCCTTTCGGACTTCACGACTTTCCCGACTTCACGACTTTCCGACTTTCTCGACTTTACCGACTTTCCCGACTTAACGACTTCCCGACTTTCCGACTACGCAAAATTTCTAACACTAAAATATTTCTACACCTAGCAAAATCTACCTAAGCAAATATACTAAGATAAATATACCACACTTAACAACAAAAAAACTAACCTAGCTAATTAAACTATGAAACTAAAAACTAAACTCAAAACTAACCTAGCTATCAACACTAACCTAGTATACTAAGGAAAACAGTACTTGGCAAAACAGTACACTAAGTTAATTAGCAAAAAAACTTAGGAAAAAAACTTATAAAAAAAGCTCACCGGTGCTTGGGAGGGCGGCCACCGGCGGCGGACTTGGCGGAGGCGGGTCGCGGCGTAGCGGAGGGCGACGCGGCGTGGCGGAGGCGGAGGGCGACGCGGCGGCGTCGCGGCGTGGCAGCGTGGCGGAGGCGGGTCGCGGAGGCGGAGGCGGGTCGCGGCGGAGGGCGGCGCCGGCGAGGTCGGGCAGCCTCACGGCGTCGTCGAGGCGGAGGCGGTCGCGGCGGATGGAGAAGACGAAGTTCTCTCGGGTCTAGCCACGACCCGGGGTCAACGCTCCCTTTTTATAGCAGAGGGCCTCTGGTCCCGGGCGGTGCCACGGCCCGGGACAAGAGGGTACCCTCTTGTCCTGGGTGGTGCCACGACCCGGGACCAGAGGTATTTTCGCAGCGCGCACGCAAAGTGACCTCTTGTCCCGGGTGGTGCCACGACCCGGGACCAGAGGTCCCTTTTTTCGTTCAAGCACCCAAATTTTCAAAATTTAGCGCGCAAATTTTCGAAAGTTATTTTCAATATGAATTTAAATAGCTTCTGCATACTTTCGAATCTGAAAAAAAAAATTCAACATGAAATTTTTTGAATTTGTAAAACTAATCCAAAGCAATTTTCTGTTTTCTAGAATAATTGTTCTAACTATTCAAACTATTAACCATTTTGCCATTTTCAATTAAAAATGCATTAACTAATATTGTTTAAATTTGAAAGTCATATTTGAATAAATGCATTAACTAATATTGTTTAAATTTGAATAACTAATACAAATCATTCGGATTCCCGTCATACAGCCCAACGGTGCATTTGATATGCACGCACTCACGAGCCACCATTGGGCTGTATGACGGGGAAACCGTGTGCTTGTTTCAAATTTCAACATGAAAAGTTTTTGAATTTGAATAACTAATCCAAAGCAATTTTCTGTTTTCTAAAATAATTGTTCGAACTATTCAAACTATTAACCATTTTGCCATTTTCAATTTAAAAAATGCATTAACTAATATTGTTTAAATTTAAAAGACATCTCTTTATTTTTAAAACATCTTTAACAACATCCAACAGACTTACATAAAAGGATACATTATTACACATCACTAACAATTACGTTACTACATAAACGGACTTGTTGCTCGGAGGCCGTAGGATTAGGGGGAACGGCGGGAGGAGCCAGCCCCGTTCGCGGCCGCCGGTTCTCGCGCGCACGTTTGCGGCGGAGGGCAAGATCAATGGAGGATGAGTCTTTCAGCGCCCAATCCAGCTCGGAAGCCTCCTTCGCCTTGAGCTGGCAGGCAGTTCTGGCTCGATGTACACGGTCGTCGTGGACGGACCGGAAGGAGGCTTCAAGGGCCTCCTGCATCTGCGGCCCGCCGCGCTCTTCCCCATGGTCGCTCCAGTCGAAGTCGTCGTCGTCGTCATCCTCCTCGTCGGGAGGGGCGGCGGCGACTGGTGGAGGTACGGCCGCGGATCCCCACGCCACCCCTGCGGCGTACGCATCCTCGTCGGGGTCAGGGACGTCGGACCACGCGGGCTCGTACGTCCTCCGCACCTCCTCCGGCACCGGAGCAGGAGGCCGGCAGCAGGGCATTCCTCTCCATGCCGGGCTCGTGGACATACGGCGGGATAGGCTCCCGCGGTAGCGCCCAAGCGCGCTCTGCCGAGCACGCTCGACCTCGTCCAGAAGGCGCTGCGGCGGGCGTGGCGGATCCATCTCGTTGAGACGATCCGTTCGTGGCTAGGAATGGTGGATTAGGATTTACCCCGTCGGCGACAATATATAAAGACCTCCAGGGCAGCGCTAGGGGAGGACACATGGCTAGGGCAGCGCTGGGGGAGGACACGTGACTGACACGAGTCGTGACCGCAAATCCCGCCTTTGACTAAAGAAGCACACGGATCATGTGTTTCTTTCAAGCGCTTGTGAGACGTTGGATCAGGGGTCTGTTTCTTTTGAGGGATTGTGAGCTGTTGGATCAGCACTATCACGACCACTTCGTGAGCCACTTGACCCGGTTGGTGTTACCAACCGGGACTAAAGAAGCACACGGACCCTATATATAGCATCCATCGATCATTTGCAGTACACGGGTAGCAGAGAGCAAGATTTCTGAGAGGCAGGAGTTCCTAGAGCGGAGGCTGAAGGTGAACCCTCCCCTCGGTCGGATCCAAGCAGCGGCAAGGATCTCTGATGATTAGCAACATCTCCAACACTTGTTCGGACGGTTGTAGATCATCAGAGATGTCTTGCCGCTGTTTGGATCAAAGGCCGATTTGCCGTCTCACGACCACACGATGATTTGCCGATTTGCCGGTCAGAGTGGCCACTGGAGAAGGTAGGCAACTTCGATCCGAGGGAGCCGGCCAGGATCTTCTTTGGTGGAGGTCGCGTGAGTATTGGCCCTTCTCATGTGAGTATTGGCCCTGTGATGGTTCCTGCTCTTTGGGTGAGAAACTTAACCATGAAGCCGTCCGCCGCCTTCATGGTTAAGTTTCTCACTGCCTCATATAGCTCACAAGTTTTCTTCTCAGTGATAGAATCCACGGGGTATGTTTGGTTCGATCCGAGGGAGCCGGCCCGGATCTTCTTTGGTGGAGGTCGCGTGGGCCAGGGAGGTTCCAGAGGGAGCCGGCCCCCGAGGAGGTGGTACGTCGCCGTATCAGGGAGGAGGATGCGCACGTTCGTCGCTACATGTATATGTTGGATACGGTGTATACTAATACATGGCAGGTATTGTATAGGGATCCTTCTCATGTGAGTATTGGCCCTGTGATGGTTCCTGCTCTTTGGGTGAGGAGCGCTCGTGATGCACCCCGCGGCTTAGGACGAGGCAGAAGTTAGTTAAATAAAAATGGCATGGACTCCAGCTGTAACCGGATTAAATAAAGATGTAAGCGTGTGATACACTCCAGCTGTAACCGGATTAAATAAAGATGTAAGCGTGATGCACTCCAGCTGTAACCGGATTAAATAAAGATATATCCTCTTGCATAGAGTCTTTTTATGTGTACTAGTTGCTATGTGAAATAATAAACTTGATTTTCGACAAAAGTTTCACAAACATTCTTCACAAAAAGTACTATCATGGAGAAACAACTATAATAGAATGACATGATCTAAAAATTCAGCACATACATCAAAAGCTTCAGAAAGCTTGATCACATCATACTTAAACAGGGACATAATTAATACAAATAATAGTTCAGATATCCATTACAGCATAATTATAGATACACGCATATATATGATAATAGATCAGGAGACCCAAGCACTACATAATAATAGAGATATAAAAGTGTTCGCCATTGCAAACACTACTCGTCCTCCGGATTAGAATTCCCCCAAGCAGGAGACCCATGGGGCACTGGTGGTGGTACTAGGTGACGCTGCCCATAGTTGACGATTCTAATCTGGCGGTACACCTTGTATGCAACGTACGCATCTATTGTTGCATACTCAATGTTGGTAGCGTCAAGTGGGGTCTTCTCCCAGAATTTGTGCTGATCGTTGTGGAATTTTGTCTTCATATCAGCGTACTCCTCGTTGATCAAGGCGAATGCCATATTAGCCATTGAAGTCTTGTCATTCTCAAGCTTGAAAATGCGTTGGAGATCAATGTGGCAGGCAGCTGGTATCTCAATACCCCAGGTGCGCCTCATCTTGATCTTGTCATTCGTTATATCAACGCTAGCAAAATGTATGCCGCTGCGAAAAAGGAACTCCATGAGTTCTGGACAGTGCTTGTCACTACTGCAACAACAAAGTGGAACACATGTTAAATACTGCCGCAACAAGTATATTTCGGCATGCACAAGTCGGTTTTCACGGCTTCACGTTTTCCCGGCTTCCCGTTTTCACGGCTTCCCGGTTTCACGGTTTCCCGTGAAGTCGGAAAGTCGTGAAGTCGGGAAGTCGTGAAGTCGGGAAGTCGAAAAGTCATGAAGTCGGGAAAGTCGTGAAGTCGGGAAAGTCGTGAAGTCAGGAAGTCGGTACGGAAAGTCATGAAGTCGGGAAGTTTTCACGTTTTCCCGTCTTCCTGGCTTCCCGGTTTCACGTTTTCCCGGCTTTCCGGCTTCCCGGTTTCACGTTTTCCCGGCTTCCCGTTTTCACGGTTTCCCGGATTAATTTACATATAAAGATCCCATATATATAAGAGGGACTAAAACCATCATCTATTAGATTACATGGAGATCATCAAGCTAGCCACTACTATTCGTATTACCTTGCCCATTGGAAGACCATGACATGTTTCTTGAAACAAAGTTGGATGACGGCAACATCTCTTTGATTGGCCGTGTACTCGAGATCAAGGCCCATGAACTTCTTGTTGTTGTCTTCCTCCTCTTCAAGCCAATACTTGAAATCAGAAAGAAAATCCGGCACCTTGGCGCTGTCGTTCGTGTAGACGACATTGAGATTGGTCTTGCCATGTGCGAGCACCTTCCCGTAGCGAGTGATTGGATTCATGGTGGAAGGATGTGGGGAAGAAGAGAGGAGAGGGAGACCAACAGAAATGGCCGCGGTACTGTAGCAACCGCGGTTCCGTGCGTTTTGATCGCTTGGTGCGCGGGAGGCAAACCGTTCGGACCTTTAGTATACGGCCCGGGACTAGAGGGTCTCGCGCCAGGCGAACAGTTGTCTCCACCCCTCTGGTCCCGGGCTGTAATACGACCCGGGACTAGAGCTCCCTCACGACCCGGGACCAGTAGAAAACTTTTGACCCGGGACTAGTGCCACGCTCTAGTCTCGGGTCGTAAGCCACCCGGGACTAGAGGCAAAATCGGCCCTAGACTAAAGGTCTCGTTTCTAGTAGTGTTCCTCACAGCATCTCCACCGGGGGCCTCTAAATCAGTGTCCGGCACCCCCAACTGAGGTCCAATTGGGGTGCCGGAGATGTGTCTGGCCAATTGGGGGTGTCGCCCACAGCGGCGCACTTCAAATGCCAACTCCAATTTTTTTCCATCTAACTACATCGGCGGTTATTTTTGCATTTCAATACGAATTGAAGATAGAAAACGTAATAATTATTACAAGACAAGTTCAAATTCGAATGCAAAGTATAAATACGAATTCAAGTTTAAAACATGACACATCAAACTGCCGCCGGCTGAGTCGCTTTGATAGCCCACAGGTGCGTCACGAGGTAATTGTGCAGCTGATGATGCATTGTTCCATCACGAATTTTCCGATGCATGGCAAGAAATTCTGCATACTGCGTCGGCACGCCCGGCTGTGGATGGGCCATAGGCCCCTGGAAATCGAACACCTCGTTGATTAGTTGCTTCCTTGTATCTCGTTCGCTCTCAATGATCATGTTGTGCAAGATAACACAAGCACTCATGATCTCACACATTTCATCTAGCGACCATGAAAGACAAGGGTAGCGGACGACGGCAAACCTGGCCTGAAGCACTCCAAATGCCCGCTCCACATCTTTGCGAACAGACTCTTGTCTCTTTGCAAAATGGCAATCTGCCTCGCCGACAGGGTTACGGATAGTCTTCACAAATGTTGACCAAGTAGGATAGATGCCGTCAGCAAGGTAGTACCCCTTGGTGTACTCATGGCCATTGATCACATAGTTGCATGGTGGAGTTAGGCCATCACAAGGTTTCTTAAACACCGGGGAGCGTTGGAGCACATTGATGTCATTGGCGGCACCGGCGGTGCCGAAAAAACGCATGCCAGATCCAAAGATCATAGTCTGCCACGGGCTCAAGTATGACACTGCACTTTCCGTGATGTCCTGACTCATACATCCCCTGCCAAGCGAACGGGTAGTTCTTCCAGTTCCAATGCATGCAATCGATGCTTCCAAGCATCCCTGGAAATCCTCTTGCTTGGCCTTGTGCCAAGAGACGAGCCGTGTCTGCGTCATTTGGTGTTCTCAGATATTCTTCTCCAAACACTTTCACAACTGCTTTGCAAAATCTGTAAGTGGCTTCGACGGCGGTGGACTCAGACATACGGAGATAGTCATTCAACACATCGGCGGGAAGTCCGTAAGCAAGGCACCGTATGGCCGCCGCGCATTTTTGAAGAGATGAAAACCCAAGAAGGCCGGTGCAGTCTCTCTTCAGCTTAAAGTAGTCGTCGTATTCCCGAACACCATGCACGATCCTCCTGAACACGTCCCTGCTCATCCTAAAGCGCCGGCGAAATTCATGAGGAAAGTTCGTCGGATTCTGGGCAAAGTAGTCGGCGTACAAGAGCATGTGCCCAGTTGCTCTGTGACGTTCCTTGTTGGCCCTCCGTCCCTTCACTGATCCTCCAAACTTTGGCGCCGCGTTTGCCTCGATTGCGGCATCTAGAACTGTGGCCATGACCATCTCATTCTCCTCCTCGTCGGCCGCAAGGGCGGCATCCTCCGCCATCATTTGGAAAAACATGATCTCTTCGTCATTGTCCATAGCCTATTGGACGAAACAAAGCAATGAAACAAGGCCACGAATGACCAATCAATAAAATCAGCCTATCAACCAATGGTCGAACATGTTTCGTGCGGGGCGGGAGGGAAGAAGAGGTGTACCCGGGCTGAATTAGCTGCGCCGGCGCTAGACGAGGTTGGAGACCGGCGGGGAGCGGCGGCAAGCAGGCTTGCTTGAGCGTTGCGGCTTGGGCCCAGAGGTGCGAATCAAGCAGGCGGCGACGAGAGTGGCGGCGATGGTGCGAATCGCCTGCGAGAGGAAAAAGAAGGAGGGTGGGGGAGCGGATGAATCAGGTCACGCCGGTGCTGTGTGTATGACGGGCGGGCCACCCCTGTCGAAGGCCATATCCACCCCATGTCCGGCACCCCCGAGTGAGCCTCCAAACTTGGGGGCCCTTTCGGGGGTGCTGGACACGATTTTGCTTGGGCCGACCCTTTGGGGGGTGCCGCTGGTGGCGTGTTTTGGCGTCCGGACCCCCAATGGGCCTTTGGAGGGTCAATTGGAGGCCCCCGGTGGAGATGCTCTCATGCTTGTTGTTTCATCTCCCAACTTGTCTTCTCCATTCTTTCTTTCCTCTTGTGCATGTGGGTTTTCTCTTGAGTATTATTTCGTGCAGTAATTAATGACAAAGAGTAATTAATCCCTCCGTCCTAGTTCAAAGGATGTGGATGACAGTTTACTAGGCTCTAGGTATTCACTGATTGGGGCTCAAATCTTACATGTATTGGTGGGGAGAGGAAATCACGACCTAATTAAAAGAGAATTAATGCAAACACGTCTAGGAGGTGGAGGGATTTCGGTACTGCATGATTTCCGAAGCGTGCCCTTTAAGCTAGGATAAAAGGAGTAATCTCTTTGGTTCCAAGAAATTGGTCCTAGGGTCTTAAAATCCCTATTAAAGAGATAGGGAGTAGTACAATGCACGTGTGATGTCCAAATCTTATTACCGGTCTTGCTAATGTTAAAAAATTGGACATAGCGTACCACATGGCCAGAGTCATCGATTTGGATGTGCTGAGAGGAGGGAGGAGAAACAACATGATCATCCAGGGAGGTGAAGGAGGAGGAGGAAGAGGAAAGGACGAGGATGGCTGGTGACGGGAGGTCGCAAGAGTGCTCAGGGTAATGATCGTTGAACACAAAAAGACACTTGTAGTGGAGAGAACAAGAGGGAGAAGGCAAGGGAAAGGCATTGGCGTGAATGAGAAAAATGTGGTGTCAATGAAGAATGTCCTGCATTGTTCTCTCATGGAGCTCGGTATAGTAATACTACACGCGGCTGATCCACCTGCAACTTCGAGCGCATTGGGCGCGTGGCCATTGGATCGTGCTTGATCGAGCAAAACTTGTGAAGAGTCGAAGGAGAATAAAAATGATGGCCAACTTTTGGATGTTCTCATTTGATTCATTCTCCCGGCTCTCTAATGATGTTGCAAAAACCACCTTTCGGTGCTACAAATATGGACCACTACTGTTGCAAAAGGCGACCGCAAGTGTTGCAGGCCGCCCACCGTAGCTGCAGCTTCCGCTGTTTTTTCTATTGCTTCTTCCAGTCACCACTACTGCAATCCCACCACCGATGTTGCAAGGTGAACGTTGGTGGCGAGTCGCAAAGGGGAGAGTGAGCACAATTTTTTGTTGCATTTGTAGTAGTCCGTGTGTTGCCATCATTTTCTCGAGGCAAGGAAAAATGACCATGCGGAAGATGTCGTGGTGGTGTCACGGCAGATGCCATGGGTATGGCTAAGTGTGGGGCCATAAGGACGCTGGAGGTATCCGGGGAGGGCTTGCACGCTGAGAAGCGCGCACGGACTGAAATCGAACCAAGAACACACAAGAACACACACGCGATTTACCCAGGTTCGGGGCCCTCGTGGGGAGGTAACACCCCTACTCCTGCCTGCCTCTCGATGTATATGGGTGAAGCACAAGTACAAGTACAAGATCTGCTCCTTGAGCTGTATTGCTAAACTATGAACAGTGGTACGAGGTAGAAGATGAAGTTAAACACAAAGGGGGCAAGTGAGCTCTTTCTTCTTTCGTCCCTCGCACAGGAGGTGGTGCAGGGGTACTTATAGCAGTCCTGGTGACAACGGCTCTGTCCTCCACGGTGGCAGCATATGCTCCTGCAGAGATCTCCGGGATTCCTGCAGGAGACCCGCGCCTCCGGGATCTCCGGGTCGTCTCTGCCATGACAAGACTCCTCCTGTCTTGTCCCAGCTTATCCGGGCTGTCCCATCCTGGGACGTCGGTCTGTCAGGCTACGGGTTCTCCGGCGAGGCGTGCTTCACTGCCAGGCCAGAAGACAAAAGTCATTGACTTCTTAACCGAGGTAAGCTTTCTTCTCTTCCTTAACCCGACATGGACATGCCGGATTCTCCTCGTCCCTCTCCTGCGCATAAGAAAGAGCAAGAGCAAACCGACATTGGTATGTCGGTTAACATGACCCGGCCTAAGTGACCCGGTGGCCATGAGCCGGTTTGTAGTCACGCCATGTCTCGGTCCCTCCGGGTCTTAGTTGACCCGGTCCACTCTTTATAGCTCTTTATACCTCAACTTACCCTACCCGGGGGTAGCCCCCTGACATTAGTCCCCGAAGCTGGTGCGGTCCTACAGCCTCGGATGGAGGGCCACGCCAGGTTTAACAAAAACAAACCAGATTAACTGCCTTTCCGGCTCAAGTATGCCACGGTCTGGCCGAGTTTTACCGAGTCAAATCAATCAATATTATCCGAACCTTATTTTTAATTCGGTCCAACCGGAATTACGTGACTCTTCTATACTCCTCCGAGTTTTAGCCTCGGTTTTCTTATCTCGGTCTTCCTCGATCTGCGCGTACGGCCGACCGCGTCTCTGCGCGCGCCGCACACCGCACGTTGCTCACGTCACACATGTTGTGTGTAGTCATATCAGGCACAGCCTTTGACTGTACTTGACCACCGCGCGGCGCCTGGGTAACCGCGCCAATGATGGCGGTCCCACCACTACGTCCATTAATGGACCGTTACCATGTCCAGATCGTGCACCTTCAGTTTTGGGCGCGGTTTGGGGGAACTGCTCCCACTACTTCAGGAACCGCACCCCTCCCGCCTATAAATAGGAGGAGGCGAGCACGAGGAACTCCTTCTTCTTCCTCCGCTTCCTCTCCACCGCGCTAGCACTTCCGTCGCCTCCGCCGCGAAGAGCACTCTGCCCTGGCGCGACCTTGAAGACCTTCGCCATTGCCGACGACCGGACTCGTCCGCACCGCCGCCGCCGAACCCCTTCCTGCGGGATTTGCACTCCGGTATGGATCTCCAACCTCCATCTTTTTCTTGCGCCATCTCAAGTGTTCTTCCTCGCGTGTTCTTCGCAGTTCTTCACTAGAGTGCTCTAGATCTCCAATTAGCCTTGCTAGGATTGGCCTTGTTTGCTCAAGATAAAACTACTCAGATTTGTTTCTAGATCTTTCTTGTTGACATGCGGAGATAGCTCCTGATGGTTTCCTCCTTTTTGCCCTAGACTCATGATTTTTACTTCCTTTTTTACTCTCGGTAGATCTTTCTTGTTCACAGATCCATGCAAATTCATGTTTGTAACTTTTTCCCAAATCACTTAACTCGGCTTTCCGAATCACTTAATACTTATCTTTCCGAATCATCCTTCCGAGTGACTATATCTCGGTTTCCGAATTATAACTCGGTTCCCGTCGCTATTCTTTAGGTCCTTGCACGGCTATTCCGGGTCATATGTCTCGGTTTCCGAGTAGTTTGCATCGTCTCTCCGAGTTACTTGTTCCGACTTCGGATTCATAATTCCGAATTACTTATCTCGGTTGTAACTGTACTTTTTTACAGGTTCTGATCCTGAGATGTCAAGCCGCAGTACCCCGACCCGGCCGAGTCATCGGCTGCACGAGGTGGCTGGGAGGGATCTGATGTAGAGCAAGATGACCTCGACTGGCTGCTCAAGACCCGGCGTATTACGGCCGAGGTCATATGTCGGCGTCCTGGTTCGGAACTCGAACCGGCCCTTGAAAAGGGTGAACGGGTGGTCTTTCTCGCGCATTTTCAGCGCGGGTTTGGACTCCCAGCTAGCCCCTTCTTCCGGGACTTTCTCAACTACTTCGGTCTACAACCTCACCATCTCCCTGCCAACGCCATCACATCTCTCTCAGCTTTTACCTCTTTCATGGAGGGGTACCTCGGCCTCTGGCCTACTGTTGCCGCCTGGGCCAAGTATTTCCGCCTCCGGAAGCAAACCATCCCGAACAAGGAGGAGATCGTGAAGGAGATGACCGCATGCGGAGCGGCTAGCATCACTCCGAGGAAACACTCCCCCTTTCCCCGGATCACTGGCTTGGAATCTTGCCGGAAGTGGCAAAGGTCCTTTTTCTACGTCAAGAGTCCAGAAGGGCGGGATGTTCTCAATCTGCCGGAGTTCAACATCGCTCCCCCCACAGCCGAGTTAAACTGGAATTATGACCCGCAGGACAGCATCCCTGAGGTCCAACTGATCCACCAAACCCTTGAGGGTCTATTGGAAAAGAAGTTCTGTGCAGACGACCTCTTGAGGACCTTCACCATTCGCCGAGTCAATCCTCTTCAGTATCGTGTGCACAAGATTTGCCACATGAGTGGCGTGCTGGACCCTACCCGGGTCAGCACCCATGAACTCACCCATCCTCAGGTTAGGAGACGGGTTAAGGCCATCGCCCAGACCGACATGGAGGACGACTGGCAATGGGGTGTAGAGCCATTTGAGCGATCCCGGCTTCCTCCTACGGTTAGTTTGTCACCTTTGAATCGACGTAGTTCTGCCTCCCGAGGCTACTTTTATCTCGGCCATGCGCCCTAAGTCTAATCCGAGTCTTCTTTGCTTTTCTTGCAGCGGTTTACTCGACAAGCCACCGAAGATGGGGACTTGGAGACCAGGAAATGGACGAAAGATCGCCGCCCGCGGCCTGAAGAGACTGAAGACCCGGACAACGAGGATTTTATGCCGGTTCCCCGAGCCAAGGCTTCTACCTCGGGTAAGCCATCCGCCGTGTCTTCGTTCAAGACTTGTCCGACGACGAAGATGATGATTGTCAAATCCTAGATCCCATTGATGCTATCCCTATTTCATGGTCTGCACCTCGTGCTACAGCCAATCCGGGTGCGCAAGGCACATCTCGGAAACGCGCCGGTGCGTCCGGGTCAGCGGCTCCTCCGGCTAAGAAAGCCAAGAAGGTCGTTATCAAGCGCAAGGCCAAGGTCCTGCCAACCAGCAAGGGGTAAGATAAACTTCGTATAATTTTCTTGCTTTCCTTCTTTCCTTATTTCCTTCAACCGATGTTAATCTTATCCGAATTAACATTTTTCCTTGGTTTATGCAGTGATCCCATCACCACAGAGCAAACCCATACTTCTATTCTTTCTCCTATTCCTTCATCGCCACCTCGGCGGACAACACCGGGATTAGCAGCTCCGGAGGAGCAATCCCTTCCCCGGTGCGCGCCAGCTCAACCGACATTCCGCCACCGAATCTTGATTCGGATCTGGGAGGAGACCAAGGTCCCGAGCAAACCTCGGCTCCGGGTCAAGACCAAACTCCCCTCTCTCCTCTTAAGGATTTGGAGACAAAGCGAGGTAAGACTCCAGTTGAGACCTCGTCTACGTTGGAGCCTCGACCCTCACCCCAGAAGCACACCAAGCAACAGCAACAGTTGAAGCAACAGCAGCAACAACAGAAGCAGCAGCAGCAACTGGAGAAGCAGAAGAAGCAACAGCAGAAGGAGAAGGACCAGCAACAGCAACAGGAAAAACAGCAGAGGCTGCAGCAGGAGAAGCAGCAGAAGCTGCAGCAAGACAAGCCTCGGAAACAGCAGCACCCCCAGCGCCGGTCCATACTCCGGTACCGCCGCCTCCAAGTGTGCCAACTCAACAAGCCTCTGGCCAACCTCAACTGCCCAGGGCAAACAAATTACTGTGACTCCAACAGCCAACCGGGCGTACCAAGACCTCTCCGAGATGATCTCCCGCCCCCGGGTCAACAGCATGTTCTTCCGAGTCTCCGCACTCCGAGTGATAAGAGCCTCGGCTCGGTCGGGCAGTACGTGATGGATTGGAACGCCGCGGACCCGAGTGAAGTTTCTTCTACCCCGGCAAATCCACATCCGGTTGGCCCCGGCCTGGTTGCACAATCCCTACACTCCATGCAGGTCTCGGCCCTTCAGGCTAGCCGGGTTGTCGAGGTAAATCTTCGGAACTTAGCACTTGCTCTAAAATGATCAATAGTCACACCATCCACAGTCCCCGAGATTCGGGCTGAGTAACTGATACTCGTCCGAGTAACAGGTAACTCGGCGCGAATCTTCAAAAAACTTGATCATTTTAACCTTAACTTGTTGAAAATACTTGGATGCCCAGTCCCCGAGTCTCATGTCGAGTTTACCCGGCATGAGCTTACATAAAACTCGGACAAGCAGTCCCCGAGTTTCATGTCTAGCTGACTCGGTATGACCTTTGACCAATCTCGGGCTTCAGTCCCCGAGATTCTTTTTACCCATCGCTAACATCTTTCTTCTGGCAGGATTGCACCAACACTCGGAGCCGGATCTTCAAGAACTTAGCCTTGGAGCACCGATCGCTCAAGCTCTCCTTCCAGAACCAGCAGGAGGAAATGAAGAAGAAGGAAACTGAGCACAAGCGTGCTCTTAAGGAAGAACAATCCGAGGTGACTCGGCTCAAGCGGGATCTTGACCGGGTCGAGAAGGAGAGGACGGAGCTAAAGAAGGAGAGGAACACGCTGAAGGCAGCTCTGGAGAAGCGTGCTGCTAATGACCAGAAGATTCAGACGCACATTACTGCATGCGAGGCTAAGGCTACCAAAGCTTCAGAAGAGTTGGATGCCCTCAAAACAAATGCTGCCAAGTGGCTGGCTGAGCTCACCAGGCTTAATGCCGAAATGGACAGTAAGTTCTCCGAATCATATCCTTTTGTTTATATTCTTTACATGAAACTTTGTGTCGGTGTCTCATTTGATTCGGTGTCAGCCTATTTGCTCTCAGAACACTTTGAGCACTGCCAAGCTGCAGCAGCCAATACTGTGAAGAAGGCCCGAGCTAAGAGGGCCGAGGCATCTGGAGCTCCGCTACCCGAGGCTTGGGACATCGAGGATCATTTGATCGCACTCCAAGCTCGCATTTCTCCTTTGAAGAGCATCGGCGTCGAGCTTCTTAATGCCAGTATCCGAGCCTACAATGTCTTGTGGCCCGAATCTCCCAGTGTCAAGACCATTGCCGAATTATCCGCATGCCTTCAGCAAACCGAGTCTCGGTTAAGGGAATGGAGGTCTTCTTCTGCTCGTGCCGGGGCCGATGCAGCTTTGCTCTTTGTGATGACTTGGTATGAGAAAATTAACCTCGACGGCTTGCGTACTCTGCGCGATGGCTCCCTATGGGCTACTGATCCGGCTCTAATTGCGAGACGTGGAGAAGCTGCTACCTTCATGGCCAGGTTTGCCAACACTCGGTCAGTTGAACCTGGTGTGGTTTACTCGGATGATGAGGAGGAAGAAGTGGAAGAAGAAGTCAATGCTGAAGATGACTCTGAGCAAGAATATGGTGACTCTGACTCCGAGTCTTCCACTCCCGATGACTCGGCTAAGACTGCGAAACCGTCTGCTGTCGAGATTTCCAAAGAGCCAGCGGTTGACCCGGCCAAGCAAAGTGCTACCGATATCTCTTTGAAGACAATGTCTGATCTTATTGATGCATCGGCAAGCAGTGAGATTACCCCAACTGCCCCGAGTCTGCTACTCCTCCGACAAAAGTCACTCCTGCAACAGAAGTTCCTCCTTCAACCAAGGTTGCTCCCTCATCCGGATCTGTTCCGGAAACCGAGCTGCTCCTTCGACCGAGGTTCCTCCTACCACGAGGCTCCTGCGTCACCGGGTCTGCTCCTGCAACCAAGGCTGCTCCTTCTCCGAAGCCGCTGCTTAATTTACATGAATTCAAACTGTTAAATCCCCGGAATGCCGGGTGCAGATGTAATATACATTTTAAGTTCCTCCGAGACTATTTTTATTTTGCTTAATTCGAACAAGACGAGGTTTATGTTGGATCAATTTAAACCGAGTCCCCGAGTTTATTTTCTTGTTCACTATACTTGTCAATCTTTGCTCTTGTCTACCATTTAGGCGTTCGACAGTCGAGTCACAAGATAGGAATTATAGCATACAATACTTCATAACATTCGAGTTAAGGTTTAAAGTCATCCGACATAAACAAATATAAAAACAGGGTTAGTAAACAAGCTATGCCGAATCATTTTGGCCGAGTCTCCGAGTTCATTTTCATGTTCACTACGAACCATCACCTCAGCTCTTGACTGCCTTTTTTGGCGTTTGTCAGTCGAGTCACAAGATCACAATAAGATAGCATACAGTACTTTGAACTTTGAGGCAAGGCTTCAAATCATTCGGCATAGGAAAAACACAAATGAAAAAACAACAGATGACACAAGCATATAGACGAGGCAGTCCCCGAGTTTTTGATTCGGGTGCCGACATTTCATTCATATAGAAACCGAGATACATACACTGCACCCTTTATGAGTAAAAGGGTCGGAGTAGAGCTATATTCCATGGACGTTTGGTTTCCTCTCCGGATTTGTCCATCCTGTGCTTCATCGGTTCCTGTGCATCTATAAGATAGTATGAATCATTGTGCAGAGCCTTGCTCACGATGAACGGTCCCTCCCATGGAGGTGTCAACTTATGTCGGCCTGCAGTGCGTTGCACCAGCCTCAGTACCAAATCTCCCTCTTGGAACACCCGAGGGCTGATCTTCCGGCTATGATAGCGTCGGAGATTTTGCTGGTATATTGCTGACCGAGATAAGGCCAGCTCTCGTGCCTCTTCAAGTAGGTCAACACCATCTTCCCGGGCTTCTTTTGCCTCGGTTTCAGTGTACATTGTCACTCTTGGTGCATCATATTGTATGTCGGTTGGCAGAACAGCTTCTGCTCCATAAACCAAGAAGAATGGTGTATATCCAGTCGATCGATTCGGTGTGGTCCTGAGACCCCATAACACTGCTGGGAGCTCATCTATCCAGCAACCCGGAGTGCGTAACAATGGTGCAATTAACCGAGCCTTGATGCCATCTAGCACCAATGCATTTGATCTTTCTACCATCCCATTGGCCTGTGGGTGTGCCACTGCGCTACATCCAGCTTAATTCTCTTCTCGGCACAAAATCGAGCAAATTCTCCCACAGCAAAGTTGGTTCCATTATCTGTGATGATACTGTGTGGATACCATATCTCAGAATTATGTCCTTCAAGAAAGTCACTGCTGTATGTCCATCACATTTCCGGATTGGCTTTACCTCTATCCATTTGGTGAATTTGTCCACCATCACCAGTATATGAGTCATGTTACCTCGGGCTGGCTTGAATTCTCCCACCATGTCAAGGCACCAAACAGCAAAGGCCAAGTGATTGGAATTGTCTTGAGTGCCGAGGCTGGCATGTGAATCTTTTTTGCAAATCTCTGACATCCTTCACATTTTCTGACTATATCTTCAGCTTGTTGCAAAGCAGTGGGCCAGTAGAACCCATGCCTAAATACTTTGGCCACCAAGGCCTTGAGCAGGCATGATGTCCACACTCCCCTTGATGAATCTCAGGAGCATTTCTTCTCCTTCTGCCGGGTCAACACACCTCTGCAGCACTGTGGTTGTGCTTCTCTTGTATAGCTCCTTATTGATGATGGTGTATGCTTTTGCTCTTCTCAACTTGCCTAGACTCGGTTCTATCATCCGGCAGGCTCCCATCAACAAGATATGTCATTATAGGCTGTGCCCACTCCGGACAGGTCTTACAGGAAACACTGGCATATCTATATCCATTGGCTCAGCATCTACTGGCTCGTCCGACATTTCCTCGTCAGTCCCCGGGTTCTGCTTGGCAGTCCCCGAGTTATCCCCGACATAACCGACATCAACATCCATTGGAACTGCATCTGATTTGGCATTGGCGGGATATAAATTGATTCGGATTCTGGCGATGGCTTAATGGACGGCTTTCTCAAATGCTCCAAAGCTATTCCGGGTGGAATTGGATCTCTGGATGAACCGAGTTTGGATAGTACATCGGCAGCTTCATTCTCTGCCCGAGGTATATGTGTGTACTCGCATCCTTCAAAAAATCCGAAATTTTCTGCACATGAAATCGATATGATGCCATGTTGGCATCCACTGCATCCCAATTTCCCGAGGTTTGATGTATAACCAGAGCCGAATCACCGAAGCATTCAATTCGGCGAATCCCACTTCCTTGGCCACATTAAGCCCATGGATAGTGCCTCATATCGGCTACATTATTGGATGCTGTGAAATGAATTTGCAGCACATATCTCAGTTGATCCTTCTTCGGTGAGGTAAGAACTACTCCTGCACCCAAACCAATCTTTGTTTTGGATCCATCAAAATGCATTGTCCAGTAATTCGGGTCATGGGCTGGTGGTTCATACTGCATCTCGGCCCAATCCACAAGGAAATCCGGCAATGCCTGAGACTTGATTGCATCTCTTCTCTCATACTGTGGAGTGTAAGGGGATAACTCGATTGCCCATTTGGCAACCGGCCATTGCATCTTTGCATCCGATGATCTCCGAGATAGGAGCTTCACATACCACCCTTATTGGATGCTCTTGAAAGTAGTGCTTCAATTTCTTGGCTGCCATATAGACACCATACACCATCTTCTGGTAATGAGGGTAATTTTGCTTGGATGTCGATATCACCTCACTCAGATAATACACCGGCCTCTGCACAGTTTTGCCATCTTCTTCCCGCTCCACCACTACTACAGCACTCACAACTCGGTTTGTGGCTGCAATATAGAGCAACATCGGCTCTTTGGGCAGTGGGGAAGCAAGTATCGGAGCAGTGACCAACATCTTTTTTAACTCGGCAAAAGCCGCATTTGCCTGTGGAGTCCACACAAAGTTATTGGTTCTTTTCATCAATTGATACAAGGGCAAGGCCTTTTCTCCTAACCGGCTTACAAACCGGCTTAGGGATGCAAGACAACCAGTAAATTTTTGCACATCTTTAAGATTTTGAGGCAACCTCATATTTTCAATAGCCGAATCTTTACCGGATTAGCTTCGATACCTCGGCTAGATACAAGGAAACCGAGTAATTTTCCTGCTGGTACACCGAATGTACATTTATCCGGGTTAAGTTTCATCCGGTATTTTCTCAAATTTGCGAATGTTTCTCTTAGATCATCGATCAAGGTTGATTTCTCTTTAGTTTTTATGACTATGTCATCGACATACACCTGCACATTTTTTCCTATTTGATTCTGCAAACATTTTGCATACACCTTTGATAAGTAGCACCGGCATTTCTCAAACCGAATGTCATGACACGATAGCAATAAGCCCCATACGGGGTGATAAATGCAGTTTTCATTTGATCATCCGGATTTAACGGTATCTGGTGAAAACCAGAGTAAGCATCTACAAAGGATAACAGCTCACACCCGGCTGTGGAATCGATCACTTGATCTATCCGAGGCAGCGGGAATGGATCCTTAGGACATGCTTTGTTCAGGTTCGTGTAATCAATACACATACGCCACACTTTGGCTACATTTGGGTCATCTTTTTTCTTCTCTACCAGGACCGGGTTAGACAACCAGTCCGGGTGCAGTACCTCCATGATGAATCCGGCTGCCAGTAGCCGGGTTAACTCATCTTGTATCACTTGCCTTCTCTCGTCGAAAGTCGCCGCATCGGCTGCTTCACGGGCTTCATCTCGGGCCTTACAAATAATGAGTGCTCAGCCAATTCCCTCGGAACACCTTCCAGGTCATGATTCGACCATGCAAAGATGTCTCGGTTCTCACGGAGGAATTGGATGAGCTCGCCTTCCTATTTCTCCGTTAACCCGCTCCCTATGATAGCCTTGCGCTCAGGGTGCTCCGGGTCAACAACGATCTTCTTGGTCTCCTTGGGCGCTCGAACGCCGCATTTTGCTCCACGTGTGCCATTCCCGGCATGCCGAGTTGCGCAGCTTGAGCCATGGCCACCACTTGCTGCATCTTTTTCTTCTCAGCTGCTATGATCAGAGACTCGGCCAAGTTAGAGCCAGCCGAGGCACACTCGATGGAGCTCTTGTAGTTACCCGCAATGGTAATGATACCATTGGTCCTGGCAGCTTCATCTTCAGGTAAGCCATGTGGGTGGATATCATGAACTTGGCCAGAGTTGGCCTGCCGAGCAGTGCATGGTATGGACTCTCAAGGTCCACTATCTCGAACAGGACAGTCTCGGTCCTGGAGTTCTCTTTGGTGCCGATACATACATCAATCCACATCTTACCCATTGGTGCACATGAGACACCAGGCACTATACCATGAAAAGTTGTGTCGGTTGGTAACAACATGTTGGCAGTGATACCCAACTTCACCATTGTATCTCGGTACATGATGTTGATACTGCTGCCATTGTCAATCAGAACTTTGCTGAATCTGACATTCTGGTTGGGCCCAATGAATGTTGGGTCCACCACCAGAGCATAGCCTCCTGGGGTTGGCATGATTCGGGGGTGATCTTTTATCCCCCAGGTAATCTCTGATCCGACCAGTGCATATATTTTGGCACAGCCGGCATAACAGCATTGACTCCATCTGGCGCCGCGCCCGACTCTTTTTGTCAGTTGCCTCGGTCACGAACACCACATAACTATGATGGGCTTCATGGTACTCATTCTGGCGATTAGGGCCAGCATTGCCATAGTTGCCTCCGTGGTTCACCTGATTCACATCATTCGGTTCCCTCCTGTTATCATTCGGTCTCTGTTGCTGCTGTTGATTCGGCCGGTTCACCGGAGTGTTGTTTGCTCCGGTTAGCGCAACGCGCTGCTGAGGTTTCGGCAGTGGCGGCCTCGGAGGACCACCCTCTGATTTGCTCCGGATCCAGCTCCTTCCCTCAAGGTCCTATGGTACCAACTGCATTGCCGCGTCGAGTGATGTGCTGGCCCACGCTTATCATTAGTGTGGTATCTGCATGGTCCATCCAGCATTGCCTCATAAGTGGCAGGCAGTTGTGTGTCTTGCCCCAGGGCTTCTTTCCCTCTTGGTTCTGGCCCCAAGTGGGCCGCTGATCTTCGGCCTCTGGCTGCTACCAGCGTTCGGTTGCTCTTGATCTATCGCAGCACCATGTTTGACCCGTACCGAAGATCCGGCCGATCTTCCCTTCTCTTGTGCCAAAGTTCTGGCTATCATTGGCCCGAACTGTCCGGGTCTGCTGTTACCCGGGTTTCGTCGACTCGGCTCAGCGGTTGAGCAGAGGCTGCATTGGATCCCAAGTGCATAACTGTCTGCAATCCGAATTGTCTCGGCCAAAGTGGCCGGCATCTCCCTTTGTAACCTTTGCCACAACATGGAGCCATGTCGGCATCCCTGGGCAAACCACGAAATGGCCTGCGCCTCCACAACTCCTTCGCAGGAATTGCGTACTGTACTCCACCGAGTCAAGTAGTCTCGGTCAGTTCATTTTGCCTCTGCACACACATAGCCAACTGCTGTGGCCGATTCGGCCTCTTGTATGTGCTAGAGAAGTTACTCACAAAGGCTTCCTCAAAATCCAGCCAGCAGTTGACACTGCCCTCACTCAAATTGTTCAGCCAAATTCGGGCTGGTCCTTCCAACATCTGAGGTATGTACCTCACCGCCCATCGGCGGTTTCCTCCGGCTACATTTACTGCCGAGAGATAATCCGACAGCCAGTCCTCTGGCTTGGAGTTACCATCATAGGTCTTCGAACCTCGGGGCAACTGGAAGTGCGGCACTGACGGTTCCCCCATGATTCGGGGCCCGAAGCATTTAGGTCCAGGTGGGCCCTGCTCTTCCAGTATCTCGGACCAATGGAGCCTGTCCAACTTGATGCGTGCATCACCCGGCGCCAACATGCGCGGTCCCAATCTGTCCCTAGTGCATTGTCATACTCTGATATCCGGCTCTCTCCAGAGCCGAATTGCCATCATCATAGCGGTTGTTCCTCTGGTCAACACCTTGTGGTTCCTGAACATGCGCAGCCCTGGGTGTTGCTGAGCATGGTTTTGATTCGGATACCGAGGTGGTTGACCCCGGCCAGCTGGATTGGGATTCCCCTGACCCGGATTTCCCTGAGCCGGGTTACTCCTAGCTCGCCTGCACCGTTCTGCCCGGCCATCTGCTCTTTAGCATAGTCCGGGTTGTAGGTCTGGATCTGCTTGTTCCTTCCCGAGTTTACACTCGGGTTACGATCTCTACTCGCATGTGGCGAGGAAGCTTGCCCTTTGGACCTCTGACTACCGGCCTTAGCCGAGTGCACAATCTGGGAACCCCCAGCCATGGTGTTGCCTTTCAAATATGCCTCATTCTGTCGGTTGGCCATTGCCACCAACTCATTCACTCTTGCTTGTTGCTTCTGGTAAGCTTCGCCGGTTAATCCGGCTAGCTCAGCCCTTGCTGCCTCTGCAGCTCTAAGGGTCTTGGCTGGGGAGCTATAATTCGGCTTCGCTGCCGTTACCCGGTCGCGCTTGACGCGGATCTACCGTCCCTAGCCATCTCTACATTGAGGCCTTTGCCTCTCTTTCGCACATCAGCCATGCGAGCAGCATCAAGGCCATGAGCCTTGTTATACTCACGCATCGATCTATCAAACTCTTCTCTAGTCTTGGCCATCTCTATGGCCTCAGCATGCAGGTCCTTGCGCTGCTGCTCCAGCTCTTCCTCGGTCAGGGCTACACCCGTACCAGGAACTATGGGAACAGCGAGCCTTTCGATCACCTTATCCAGAGGAAGAGGTCTGGACTCGGACGGGCCGCCCTGCTCGTGGGTCACCCTCTCCAGAGGTGGCCTGGCCGTCCTAACCGACTTCTCCGGAGTCTCGGCATCATCCTCCAGACCAGCTCCAGTCGCAGTTCCGGTCATCATGACCTCTGCGCGCTCTCAGGGCGAGTGATGCGCCGAGCGCGAGCCGCACAAAGAGCAGGAGGATCTTCTGCCTCCAGCACCCGCGCGGGGTACTTGCGGACGAGCTCGGTGGCGACGTAGGTGTGGAGGGAGCCGAAGGCGATGAGGCAGCCGTTGACCGGGAGAGGCCTGCCGCCGAAGCAACCTGCGTTGTCGCTGACGAAGTGCATGTCGCCGAGCTTGCACACCAACCCGCTGAGCACACGCTCGCCGGAGGTGGTGATGGAACCCGTCCGGATGAAGACTCCAGCCAGCGCCGCTGCTGGCCCCACGGTGGGCGCCAACTGTCGTGGTGGTGTCACGGCAGATGCCATGGGTATGGCTAAGTGTGGGGCCGTAAGGACGCTGGAGGTATCCGGGGAGGGCTTGCACGCTGAGAAGCGCGCACGGACGACATCGAACCAAGAACACACAAGAACACACACGCGATTTACCCAGGTTCGGGGCCCTCGTGAGGAGGTAACACCCCTACTCCTGCCTGCCTCTCGATGTATATGGGTGAAGCACAAGCACAAGTACAAGATCTGCTCCTTGAGCTGTATTGCTAAACTATGAACAGTGGTACGAGGTAGAAGATGAAGCTAAACACAAAGGGGGCAAGTGAGCTCTTTCTTCTTCCGTCCCTCGCATAGGAGGAGGTACAGGGGTACTTATAGCAGTCCTGGTGACAACGGCTCTGTCCTCCACGGTGGCAGCATATGCTCCTGCAGAGATCTCCGGGATTCCTGCAGGAGACCCGCGCCTCCGGGATCTCCGGGTCGTCTCTGCCATGACAAGACTCCTCCTGTCTTGTCCCAGCTTATCCGGGCTGTCCCATCCCGGGACGTCGGTCTGTCAGGCTACGGGTTCTCCGGCCAGGCGTGCTTCACTGCTAGGCCAGAAGACAAAAGTCATTGACTTCTTAACCGAGGTAAGCTTTCTTCTCTTCCTTAACCCGGCATGGACATGCCGGATTCTCCTCGTCCCTCTCCTGCGCATAAGAAAGAGCAAGAGCAAACCGACATTGGTATGTCGGTTAACATGACCCGGCCTAAGTGACCCGGTGGCCATGAGCCGATTTGTAGTCACGCCATGTCTCGGTCCCTCCGGGTCTTAGTTGACCCGGTTTGACCATGACCCGGTCCACTCTTTATAGCTCTTTATACCTCAACTTACCCTACCCGGGGGTAGCCCCCCGACAGAAGATGCGACGGCTTGTGGCGTTGCCACTGGACGGCTGACGAGACAATTGACTTGTGTGTCTATTAGCCAGCCGACGCGAAGCGTTTAATGTGAAACAAATATTACACACATCATTTTGACTCCCGAGCTCACCTGCTCCTCCTAGTTTTTGAAATTCAAAAAATATGAAAACACTTCAAAAAATCTTTAAAAAGGGCAAAAAAAATGCTAGTTTCCATCTTTCATCTATGTGGAAATTTCGTGACGAAATGAGATTTGAAATGCCGTGTGTGAAGAAAACAAAATCAGTGCTCATTTATGGCAACAACATATCCCAAAAATGGGTACTAATTTTGGGTTTTTTTGTACAGAGCAACACAAATGTCATTCGTCACGAAACTTTGCACAGATGTTGAACACTAACACATGTTTGTTGTCCATATTTTCAAATTTATTTGATGTATTTTCGTATATTTTTTGATTTTTGAAAACGGGCATGACCAAGTGAGCTCGGGAGTTAAAGGGGATTTTCGTACCCACTTTATACTTAAAAAAATATGCCCCCTATTGCAAACTTACCGTATTTTTTAGTACGGGCTTTCTTGCGCTTCTATTCTAGACCCTTTTGATGCTCAAACGTAAAAACATTGCTCATCTCTTTTTTTTTAGGGCCACATTGCTCATCTCTTAGTACGTCCTTTTTGGTTTTGAGTATCTACTTTGTGTTTGAGTATCTACCCGGATTGCTCTTCGCGCGTCCATAATTGTTTCAAATCGAGCAGGTGTGGCATAACTTAGTTGCATGTACGACAGAATTGGATCGGATCAGATGTGATAACGGAAGTAGGCACACGTACATGTGCGTACTGCTACTGTTGACTTATTACCGTAAGATGAGTACATCCGTTCATACATACGCAGAACAGAACGGGCCATTGAGTCGCTCGTACGACGACTTTCTTATTCTCGGTTCGCGGGCGTCGTTGTCGTCCCCATCTATGTACGCCTACGGCCGTCTATCTGCACAATCCAAAGAGGATTAGTGATTACTAGTTGAATTCAGCGCGGCGTGACGCCGCGCCCTTCGCACGATTTTTTGTGTATAGCTTTGTTAGCGCTGGTTGTCACTTGTAATGGATTGTACTGTTCGAATATATACACTGTGATGGTGATGTACTATCTATGAAGCCAGCATGCAACTTTATAATAAATAACACGATGATGGCATCATTTCCCTGAAGCGTCACAATTTTGATAGCCGTAGAAAAAGATCTAGAGGCAACGCCGCTGCCAAATACGGCAAATGTAGCAAATACGCGAACTGGTTATTCCGCCGCGCCCTTAGTGAGAAATTGCGTCGTCGGGTTGTTTCCCTGTTTAACCCAGATAGTTGAATTTTGCGCGGCGACTACAAACCTAAAATATAATGCAATAAGTCGGATCAGGACTTAGATAAAACTTGTGTAGAGGATGTATTAAAAAAAACTGAAAGGGTGTGTACAAGTACCTTTAACACCATTGTTGTTGCTAGATGAGAAGAAGGTGAATAGGAGACGGTCTTGTCCACGTCGCATTTGTACTCGGCTGCTAGGAAGGGTGTGGCGAGAGGGCTAGCGACCGTCTGCCAAGGAAAAAGTTAACACAGTTCTATATATCACGGTAAAAGTTTACTCGTTTAATATATCACAACAACACGAATGAACCATGCAAGTAATGAATCACCAACCAAATACATCATAATCGAATTTTCATACTGAAAAAAAAGCACTCCCCCATGTAGGTGTACTACTCTAGCTTGATTTCTGTTGGTACTGCATTTTATTTCTGCTGCATTACATTAGTTCATAGCTCAAGATTTCAAATCTGAAGACAGCCTGGCATTGTCACAACTCAGAAGCAGCCATTAGTAGGCTCGGATACAAAGTTTATACTCAAGAGGTGGTCAAGATCAATTCACTCAGTACACTGTTTATACTCAAGAGGTGAAGGTCAAGAATTTGTTGGTATGCAATGAAAGGAGTCAATAAGCGGGAAACAACAAATCGATAGAACCTGCGTAAAGCAAGTAAGGTGCCATGTCAGATCCTTGCAAAACTAAAGAAGAGTGGTGTATAAATAGATACTATCAGATGATAAGAGTTAAACGTTATCCACGTACTATACCATAAGAAAGAAAATAAAGAAAAACACCCAAAATAGGCATAGATTTATTTTACGTACAGACCATATTACATATAAAACAAATCAGAAATTGAGTATAAGGATATACAAAATGACTAATGGTAGGGATCTATTTGAATCTGAATCAAGGAAATACATAACTGTCCAATAAGTTACCATCGAATCTGAATTGAGAAAGCAGATAAAAAGGTAAGCACTCATTTAGTAAAAACTGCAGGACCTACAAACCAACAACCCAAAATTGCAGGACTGAATTTTCTCCATGACATTGGATGCATAATACGAAATATAGTGTGGTACTCCAGTTGCAAAACTTCACTCCAGAAATAAACTTATTCGCACAATAAGTCTGGTGCCTCCATGTTGGCATTGCAGGGGATTGAATTTCTGGTGCTCCAAGGAGATTTTAAATATTTTTTCAAATGAAGTTTTGAACACACTTGATTCAGAAAACAAACTTATGCAAATTAGCTGCTCTTTTCTAAATACATTTCTCAGTTCAGTTGCCATCGACTTATTTCATCAAGAGCGCTACTTAACAATGCTGCAGGTTATTACATCAAGAGCGCTACACCGTCAAAGAACGGCTCCAAACAGAGTGGTGCGCGGCGACACGCCGCACAGTGCCTCAGATTTCATACAGTATTGTGGCATCTATCGTTGCATCCAACTATTAACTCACAGAGAAATGCATGAGTTTTCTCGTAGTGGTGGTGGTGGGCGAGTGAATACAATTGCACCAATTATAACAAAAAGAAAGATTTATAAAAAACCTGATAACTGATGATAAGAGAGCATCTTATGAGGGGGCAATAGTCAACAAAGTTGACCAATTAAGACACTATAGCATCTGGATGTATCTTGGATTACCTCATTTAAAATAAAATGAAGTGTTATGACATCTAGTAAGAACTAACCCACATGATCAGATTACAAATAATTTCAGGCAACTACTCGCAGAAAGTAAAATAAACGAACTTCATTACATATGTGAGAATACATTGTTCTATTAGTTCAGCTAGTAAATGTCGATCGGACATAAAGTTTTAACTGAAAAATAGAAGTATCAGCTGCAATTGCAAACATTCCTTTTTTTTGGAATAGCTATATCTAATTAGGATTCAAGAATCTTAACCAAGCACATCTCAGGGTAAATAAATACTCGTCATGGATTGGTCCTGAATTTAATGTAAAATGTAGCACGTTCATTAGACAAATAGAAGGTCAATAGATGCCCTAAAGCACGAACACATAATATTGAAGGTCATTAACAAATCACCATTTCCACAGGAGAAAACTTGCATGACATAACTCAACAACGTTATTCCTCTATTGCAAACTATACCATATATCCAAGGAGATCATCAGGAAGCAGATTCCAGTTTCTTTATAGCCTCACATCGGAGTCCTATGACCTTGCTTAACTTTCAACAAAAAAGTAAGCAATTTACTTTAATAATCATGAACGACCTACCTATAGCTAGAAACATATAGATAATGGAATGTGTTGACCCCACCTCTATAGCTGAATTGCATCCTCTATACATGTGATTGGTCAGAAGACGTGAGTTATTATTTTTGTGCGCAGCCCTGAATCTTAAAACAGCTAAGAGGAACTTCCTGACATCTATATGTTTAAACATTAGGATAAAAAGTGTAAAAACAGTGGAATGTTGCACTTCTGAAATTTTAACTATTGAAATCTATAAAATACGACATGAGATTTTCGATCAAGAAGCCAACAATCAGAAAAAATGGAGTGTGCTACCCCATCAACCGGTAGGTTATTTCTTATAAAGAAACTATTGTTCCGTAGCATCAGAAAATACTAACAGCGCCAAAACAAATCATTTCAGCTTTGCGTTTGTTTGATATGATGTAGAACCTTTTAACTGATACATATACATATCCAGTATGCCTATAAAGCAAGGCGTTCATGTGAAGTGGGAAAGGGGAAGACATGTGCATGCATGAATAAATGTAGCAGGATCTAGTACACGTTCATTAAGATTTCGATGAAGGACTGAAATCTAGAGTGCCTAGGGCGTAATATGCGTATCATGCAAATGGTCCAGCTGAATGCTTGTTTAAGAGATAGAAAAATGAAGTACAATCTGTGCCACTGAGCAGTGCTGCCATATCAAATTTGGGATTCTTGTCAAAACACATGTTGACCAATTTTGCTAAAATAAGCAATGTCCACAGATAGAGAAAACAGGATAAGAATCGATAAAGTAGTCTGTAAAACCACATATATTATATGATCAACACTCGATGAAAACAAAAAAAGATGAACAATAGGACACATCCCACAGGGCAAGGTCAAGAATAAAAATGTAAAATGCAATTAACAAAACGGAATTGCGTACCTATTCTCAACGAAAGAAACAATTACTTGCAATGTAGCAGGAAACCCGGCTAACTTGTATTCATCTCCATACCTGAAAGATTATGAATAACATGACTGAGTTGTGGTTTTGCTTAAGTAAATGGACCATTCGTGATAAATTACATCATGAATTTCCCTTGCACAAGAGATTTTACTATGTAAAGTATATATGCTAACCGGAAATGCTAAATTTAAAGATTTTTTTCCTCTTCCTCCATGAAGCTGAAGCATCATCCCGAAACATAACCACACAGCAGGACATATGCAGATATGTCATGTGAAATAGAGATAGCAATTCATCATTTCTTAGTTCCCTAGTTTGGTTTTTTTCTTTTGCTTTTATTTAGCTTTTGTAAATCTTCTATACATAATCAACAAACAGTCACATCAGAGGCCTATCGTCTCCCACGAAAGAAAATCACAGATGGATCTGCAAAAAGCGCCAGATCAGCTAGTACCTAAAAGAAACATCGTCACTTTACCACTACTGAAGTTTCTAGATGACTATAAAATGTAAACAATTAAATCAAATAAGGATATGACAGCTCATAAGTTGATACTGAAACAAAGTAACTTTGTCTTTTTATGCTTTAGTTCTTGGTTAGTACTAATCCACAATCTAGATGGATTTCTTATAATCTAGAAAAAACTTCGGATTAAAATGTAGCAACTGCGACAATGCATTTGTATTTCTTACCTTCTGGACAGCTCACATATGCATCAACTCTGTCTTCCAGACATATATACGGAAATAGTGTCATATTTATAAAACAGCATTGTTCAGCCATCCAAACTACCAATGGAAAGAGCAAACAGAAAGCTCGCTGTCATCTGTCAAAAGTTTGGAAAAGAAAATATGAGAGATGATAATATCCAACTATTGAAGAAGTAGGGAAGTAAAATATAGCAATACTGCAACTTTTCATTAGAACCGCAATTAGCAGAATAAGGGAACATAGTAAATAGGCAGGACGTACTCTTAAATACGGATGAATCATCACCTGTGAGGGGCTCACAACGGAGCAAGCAAGGCTACATGTGTCACACCACCCTATGGCCCAATCAGTGGCGGTAATAGGGAGGAGAAATCTGAGGTGGTGGCTAGCTTTGGTGTTCATCACCGTCAGGCACGCTGTCGCTGACACGATCTGGTTTCCCTAGTATCCATCAGCAACCTAGAAATCGCAGCGGCGACGGCGACAACAAAGGAGCAGTGCAGCTCAGATTGGACCAATACGGTCAAAGAACAGAGGAATTAATTAAATGCCCGTGCGTTGCTACGGGCACTTGCTAGAGCACTTACCATTTCTTCATACTCGCCAGGGCCGGCAGCAGCTGCTGCTCAGCCTGCCTACAGAGGCGTCGCACGCCACCGTGGTGCTCACCCCGTACTTCCACCGCCCGCCCTACGTCGCCAAATTTCTCAAGGATATAAGTGGCACACACATTCATCAATCTTAAAGCCCTCCCATCATTAGGTTTCTCAAAGTCATGTACCTCCACGAACCTGACAACATATAAGATTGAAATTAGTGGACAGGACACAAAGATAAACTGTTCGAAATTCTACGCAAGAGTTGGTGATTCTGCGATCATGTACTCCATCTTATTCCTCACAGGCCTCTTTTTTAGCTCAGCCTATGGCTGCCGCGGCCCGAGCTGTCGTTGTCGCCATTGTTTTTCTTGCCAACGCGCCCCTCCTCGGCAGCCTCCCATCCCCACCATAGCCAGCACCACTCCACTCGAAAATGCAGCTAGCAAGTTCAGATTGGGAAGAGGACGGCATCAGGTACAGAAATGCGTACTCCATCCCCACCAATAACATAAATAATGGCCATAAAGCATGTAATCATTACGAAGTAATGCTAGCTAATTAAGTTGAAGCATAATCATGATAAGACCAACAATACAACACTTAAATGAGAAAGAGATGAACAGTGAACCACACAGCTAAATGAACCTCCCTTTGTTAAAAACCTGATTAGTATGGGTGCACATATCCAATTGACTTCACTTCAAATACTGAACCTAATAGCTTTACTTCAGTGTGCAGGTCTTCCTAGGAACTGAAATCTTTAATGTCCATACAACATACATTACTCCCGGCAGAAGAAACACTACAAACATAGTAGTAAAACATACTACAACTTCGTGTATGAATCATCACATCTAGACTCATACTTACGCCTACGCATCACCATTGAAAATTCAGGTGTAGTAGTCAAAACCTCAGTCCATACCATTGGGCATGAATTAGATAGGCTCATAGGCAAACTAACATAAACAATGGCTACTATTGGTTGTTTGTGTGTGTATAAAACACTAATTCCTGCCTCTCTCCATGACTTCAGAAGCGGCAACTGTAGCCTAAGGCATACAAAACTGAGGAAAAACAATTCTTCTAAAAAAGAAACCTGGCTATCATGAGGGGGTGTAGGAGAACAGAGAGGTAGGAAAGATGAGTACCTTTAGTAGGACACCACGAACACCAATTCCTGCCGCTGGCGTCAGAGGTGCAAATCTCCTGGGCACCCAAACTCAACTGTGAAACAAAAATTAAATTAGGTTATAGGAAGGAAAAAGAAAGAGGTGTTGAACAGGAGAGACGAAGGATGAGACGCGCTCCTCCTCGGGGTCGGCGGCGAGGGCCTCCGCGGCAGCCCAGCCGGCAGCTGCGTCCCTCTCCTCTTCTTCCAGAACCGCTGCCTCCTTCGCGGCACGCAAGGCGGCGGCCTCGGGCCAGCAGCGCTCAGCGTCGTCGAAGGCGAGGCGCCCGCGCGCTCGGACGCGTAGGCCTCGGCCTCCTCGAGCTCGCGGAGGCAGCGCTCCTCCTTGGGGTCAGCTGCGAGGGACTCCGCGGCATCCCGGCCGACAGCTGCGGCCTCCCTACGCGCGCGCCGGCTGCATGTGGCCACCGCCGCCGCCCGCTATGTCGGGGCTGGAGAGGATGAGGCTGCTGTGAGGATTAGGGATTTAGGGTTACGGGTTGGTGTTTTATACAAAAGGACTGCTTTGTAAATTTTAGAAAAAGGAAGGGCTTTTATGCAAAAAGGCCACGCGGACCGTCAGATTGGAAACGAACGTACAGATTAACACCAGTTACTATTCTTTGAACAGTAACGCGTGACGTGGAGCGCTGGGAGGCCCGCGATTTGCACTCCCGTAATATAGTTAGGTAATGAGGACAGTGGTGAAGTCACATCTACGTATTTGACACGGAGTTGGGTTGAGTCATCGTGAGAGGTTGCTACATCGTGAAGGTTCACTTATAAGATTAAAATATTCGATTGGTACTCTCACCGTCCCAAAATAAGTGTCTCAGGTTTGCAAAAAAAAAAAATGTATCTATACATGTTTTATGTCTAGATACATCTATTTTTTAACAAACTAGCATGGTGGCCCTCGCAAATGCGAGGGCATCAACTGTACTTGGTTGAAAGTGTTCAATAAATAAATATGGTTTCACTGATATATATCAATCACATTATTTTCAACGATGTCACAATAAACAAAATGGTTCAACAACTACCGTAAAAGTTTATGTACGCAATATACCACATATGCGAGTAACATCTTTGACACTCTAAAAATTGTCATTAAGTGATTACCATGCCATATGTTGAAACACTCTTGTAAATGATAATGGATATCGTAAATTGAACTATAATTTGTACATGATTTTTGATCAGTACGCTACGTTAGTTATCTCTAATAAAAAATCATTGAATTAAGATAAAACGGTCGATCACATTAAATATAGAGTATTATCCTGTTTTGATGTTTCTTTCGCTCATTTACTCACTCCATATCACAGTGTGCAACACTTTACAAACATCAACCTGGTGAAACTTTGACTATTATTTATTATATGAATATGCTGCTAAGGGTAAAATTATTTTGTTTTAGGCAATGTTGAGGATATTGCTTATCGGGAACTTATCGGTCGACCTAAGATATGGGGTAAATCGGCCGGTTTATCGGCATATCGGTCGATTTATCGGCATATCGGCCGATTTATCTTATCGGTCAGACACTGAGAAGCGATAAATCGGCCGATTTATCGGAATATCGAAAGATATCTTAAACAGTGGTTTTAGGCAGATGTTAACATGTTTATACATCAGTTTTCAAAATTAAAGACGTACGAATCTAAATTCTCCAGACTATTACCTTTTCTTAATCTCCATTCAATGGTTCTACGCACCCGGGCAAATGTATTTTCTGTGTTATGCAAAATGACTGTGTGGCTTAGATAGCATAGTTCAAAAATACTTAATTAGTCGTCAATTTTGTTGTGCAATTGAACTGACATGTGCTTTCATGTTGATTTTGTTACCTGAGAGAAAGACCTATACAGTAGTCAAAATATGTCTACAATACAAACCAAGCGATATCCACGAAAACAATTCATAATAATTAATTCTACGCTTTTCAGTTCCTCAGATTAAAAATAGAATTGACACACCGTGCTCGGATACTTAATATGAAACATATCAAGCATGAATCTATGGTGAGTTAACCCTGTGTGAATCATTAAGTCAAAATATTTTGTTATAATGTGAGAGACATTCTCGTTGATAGTGTGTCGTTTAGTGTTGTCTCTTCATCAATTTTGAAAAATGGAATTGTGTGTCACATTAAGTTGGAATATCCGTTCAGTGGAAGGACATTAACAATCTTGTAAGAAGTGGTTAGTCAGCCATGTGTTTACCATTACCTCTGTAATTTGTGTGAGGGACGCTCCCGTCGCGAGTAATGTTATGATTTTGTTAATATTCAAATTTCACAACTCCGAAAGGCGTTTTGAGAGTGTTTGTGTCATGGCGGTCGAAACAAATTGTCATTTATGTGTACTAAATAATTGAATAATGTATGTAGTGCGACTAACATCGTAGCTTTATTAATTTTAAAATTCCATGTCTCCAAACTCCTGCAAAGGTTTTCTGAGTACTTTGGTTAAGTATGATGGTAGTCAATTTTTTTTATTTATCTGTACCCAATCATTAAAGAAAACGTACTCCTCCGTTCACAACAACCATGTGTTCTAAATTTAGTCAAAATATCAATATCTAAAATATAAAATCCTTATTATTAGAATCATCATAAAAACATATTTTCATGTTATGCAAACTTATTTAGGAATATATATTTATTGCTACATCTTTAGTCAATCAATACAAAAATTGACTTTGACTAAACAAAGAAACATGGTAAAAAATAGAGAAATTTCTAACCAATCAGTTTTTTTTTCTGAACTGTCCATGTCCTACTCCCACCCTTTGCCACCACACGTGTAGATGGCAAAAAAAACTTTCCACATAGCTAATCAGTTTTTCTTCTTCTAGCTATCAGGTTCCACGTACATTTTGCGTGCATGAGCGTTGTTCGTCGTAGGGGTCACATGCAGCATGTGATATTTAGCGAAACGAATAGCTAGTTAGGCATCCGGCCGGATCGATTGATTCGCTAGTTACCATATATCTGGCCGGATTGTACAAATCCGAATCACGTACGCTGGCCGTAACGTGTTGGTGTTGTGTAGGACGTTTTTTTTTTGGAGGGAACGGTGATTTGGTTTAGGGGACGTGATTTGTTTTTTTAAGGAACGGTACGTGTTTTTTTTTCGGGAAGCTATCGTACCAGCCAAGGTAGTAGTCCTGGGTTTTAAACGTGTTATTGTGTCCCACATGTTACGTGACTATTAATATCTCGTTAAATCCTAACCACATATTTTAGATCTAACTACTAAAATTAATTTAGATGATGTGGCTTAACGTGGTGTCTCAAAAACTCCCTCATTTTGCTTTTAGTATATAATAGATCTGAGACACTTATTTTTGGACGGAGTGAGTATTTGGTACCTTCTTAGTAAGAAGTGCGTGTTTTGTGATTTGCAATGAAACAATCCAACATTTATTGTTGTATTGTCCTTTCGCAATTATGTTATATGGAAAATGGTTCATCTAGCTTTTAACCTACCACTCCAACTAGTATTCGGAATATGTTTCAAAACTTGTCGAGAGGTGTTACCAAACCAGTGAAAGCACATCTGTAGTACATACGTAGTATGGCGCTGTAGAGAAGTCAGTGGGGGCACTATAGATAGAACCGGCGAAAGACGATCTATCAACTGAGCTGGATCTCATGCATAGCATATACGTGCATATTTGGTACTGTAATGAGCAGGCTGGGTGCACATTTTGTGGGGAAGCTCCGCGAGAAACCGGCCGGCCGGTGCGATGCAGTGTCGGACAGTGGGCACGACTGAGGAGTTGAGGATTAGCAAAAGGACCACTCTTTGTGATCTCCGTCTCCGATCTCCTAGCTATAGACATGTGACCACAAAGACTGAAGAACTGGATCAGGCAAGGCAAGAGAGACAAATCATGGCCCAAATCTCGGCCGGAAAATCCATTTGTTGCTTTGTGTAGCGAGCTACTGGAAACGGGGACGGGATGATATAAAGAAGCAAAAAACGGACAGTGATGAGATTGCCCACTGTGGTGCTACTATTTGTGCCGACCACTCCATGAGCTACGTACATGTAACGCCGCAGTATTCAACCGATATTTTGTCTCTGGTAGCACGAGTAACTCAAATAAGTGAGACCAAACGCTGTTCGGCGATCATCGCGTGGTACGTGTTCAGGCTTTGGATCGAGACCGGCCGATCAGAAGATGCATCCGATCCAGGCGAATAACTTCACAAGTCAGTCTCCAGCAAAGCAAGAACGGAGGAAGCTTTTACGATCAGAAGATGAGCAGGCTGCCTGCCGGCGACGAAGACGAATCATTGGACAGCGCCGCTCTCTTCTATCTTTTCAATCCGGGGAGGAAATTTTGCTGAGCCGGGGCTTGTGAGCGGTCATGTCGACGCACTGTGGCTGACGGCCAGGGCATTCATGGCCGCAGGACGCACAAGCTGTCTTCTACACATGCGTCGACCTCCACCTGCCTGTTTCGCTTGTGTTCTGCCACGTACAAACAATCACAAATATGATACTCCCCGAGAGGTGGATATGGCTCACCAATCGAGTTGCGGCAATGCACACCATGTCCCGGAGAGATAGATAGTACTAGATGGTTGCATCAAATCAAGTTAGTTTTCGTTGGAACTCAGCTTTGAATTCAAAGAATCCGCCTCCATGTTCCAACACTGAAGACATATGCTAGTGGCTAGACTCTGCAGTGCTGCTGCGGGATACTGGTTTCGAGAGGGTCTTCGGATTGGATGGGCATGACTTGTCGTAGCACAGTGGGTCAAGGCGTCAACCTACTCAAATCTTACACATAGCTGGCAAGAACATGTGTTTCTGCAAGGTGCGGTTAATTTTGAATTGAAACTAGTAAAGTATGACGAGCCATGACTATGGTTGGCAGATTGGACAGTGGCTTCTGAGCTCAGCTTTGGATCGTATGAACTCAAAACGAAGGAACAGGAAACAACAATAATTTAGGTGTCATGTATCCTGATTTTTCATACCAGGAACACAGCTAACGGCAAAACTTTGAAAGTGTTATTCAGATATCCCCAAGTCAAGAACGATACACAAAAATTGGAAGGGAGAATAGAGAATTTTGGATGAGAATCAGAGAATTAAGATGGGATCCAAGCCGAAAGGCGTCAGCCTAGGGTTTATATTTCTTAGTGAGACTGAGGATGAAGACTGTTGGCGCCGAGTGACGGCCGGCAACCTGCCAATTCATCTGAAGCCCTTCAATCTTCCAAAACGAACCGGTATGGATGATCTGGCAACACAATAACTGAACTGTTTTGCGCTGTTGATTTCTTCAGTCTTCAGAAACTTTAGCCTATGACAACGCGGACATGCAGGTTGAGGAGGGATAGATCTGCACGATGGTTTCCGCTTACAATGTTCGTCTTGGGGAGGGCGGTTGTTGAATTCTAAATGCATGTCGTTCCATGTTTGTGCAGAGGGAGTTTAGTCAGGTCTCTAGGTGGATGAAGGACTTGTTGGTGTTGATCTCCGGTTTAGCAAACCTAGAGGAAAAGTACGGGAGCCACGGTCGATGCTAAATTAGATTGGCTCTATTAAATATCGATGCCTTGGTGAGTAGTGAGCTGTCAGTCACACTTAAGTTCCGCAAAGCATTTTTAAGAAGACAATGATCACTATCAGAATCTTGCACATACTCCCTCCTTTTTAAATGTTGCGAGGGCATCGCCTATATGTATTTTGGAATTAAGTTATTAGTTTAAATTACTTTTAGCGTACACCAGTATACAAAATACGGTTATATATCTGCAACACATGAGTGGAATTTCTTGATATGCCCTTCAGTTCTTGGATGCAATAACATAGGGCGTGTTTGCGGGTCGTGTCAGGTAATGTTTCTTTGAAGGACTATTGTGTTACTTAGATGTTGTCAATGGAGTTTTTTGTTGATGATCATCGATTCATGCTGATGCTCTCTAGGAATGGACATGGTTGTCCTTCTTTTCTTTTTTAATTAATTGGTTGTGTGCAGACCTGAATTTCCTTTTTCTTGATGTATACATAACGGGTGAACATATTCTCTCATGCGGAATATATCATCAAAAACACAAAACATTATTGCTAGGAAAAACAAATAATGTGATTTTTCATTTAGCTCTTCCACATTTTTCCCGCTCGTTTACTCTAGTCGTATGGAATATGTATAATGTTTTCACCACCCATTTCGACGTACATAGCTTAAACTTTCGCTATTGGTTTAAACATTGCTCCTACCATCGGTCTAGTTTCCACGATCCATATTTTTGGCTGTTTGAATTATGGTCTCAATTGCGAGAAATGGAATCTTTGCATATACTTCAACTACTATTTAACATTTAATTTTTTGATAATGTTGCTAGAGAACTAAATGAATGTGCAGCTCCAAAATTATGGAAATCATGGTCTGATAACTTTAACCTCCGTGCATGTCTTGTGCTAAATATTTATGAATATTCTTTAGATCAATGTGGCAATTTCAAGCTATTTTCTAAGGAAAAATAAGATTGTGTCCTATGTTTGGAACAACTACATATTCACCTTGGTATGCATAGCACAGCTCGCCTTTATTTTTCAAATATTCGAAGGGAGTCTAGGGATGCTAAAGAATTTCTTATCTTGCAACAATGTTTAATGTAAGAAAAAATGATCATTGTATAGTCATAATTTTCCTTTCTGAATAACGTTGGTACTTGTAAAGAAAATATGTATATTAATATTGAAATTCAATCTCTCTCTCTCTCTCTCTCTCTCTCTTTCTCTCTATAGAACAACATGTCCAAACATGAGAAAAATAAATAAATTATCTTCCAAATATTTATATATATATACATTTTTTTGTGCACGAAGTAGTATTGTACTTGTTCGAGTGTATTCGTTAGAATATACTTATCAGTTTTTATAGCCCAAATGTCTCTTCTGTGCAATTCTTGATATATCACATCGAACTTTTTTCTGCTACTCCACGATTTCCTTTGTTTTTTAAAGGTACTACATTATTTCCTATTCACCTTCGTATTTCACATTTTTTTAAATAGAACATAGAATCTTTTTCGTTTGCGGCCCGCCGGAACATGGACTCTATCCATACCCCTTCTTTGCAAGAGTGTAAATCTTGCCAAATCATATCCGTAAATTGCCGATAACCTTGGACTTACAATTAAACATGTCGGCTAACTAAATTGTATCCTCCAATTACATGGTGGTTTGGTCAGATGTTTACGTTTGTCTGAGAATATCCAGCGGGTCTGCAATGTTTTTTAGTTCATAGATTGGTTTTGATACATGCAGATACATATAATCTCGAATAAAAAGAGGATAGATAAGATTGGTGGTTGGATGACTTCTTATAGAAATTCTAATATATATATGTCTTTTTTTATCTGTAACATCCAAGTTTTTCAAGAATTTGAAAAATCAGAAAAATCAAAAACTTTTTGAAAACTATATTTATTTTGATTTTAAAAATTTAAAATCATGCATGCATTCATCATCTTCTTGCATTGTTTGCATTTGAAAATTTCAAAGGTGGGAATATTAGTTCCACTTGAAAACCTATTTGAGAAAATCTTAAAAATAAAATAGCAATTATGCTATCTATATTATTTTTACTTTATTAGTTTTATTTCTTGTGATTTGATTGTATTTATTGGAAATAAGTATTTTCAAATGTTTACAATTGTGGTACTTAATCTTATTTAAGCCACATGTGTTTTTGTTTTAAAACCTATTTTTAAATTTGACATTAAGTGTCAAATTTGTATTTAAACATAGTTTGAAAATTCAAATTTTGAATTGTTGTGAAAAGTGTGTTTTATTGTTTTAAAACAAAGATTTTGTTTTTACAAAAATTTAGAACTTGGTTTGAATCCTTTTGGACTTGTATTTAAAAAGATATAAAGGTTTTCATTTTGGAATAGAAGAAAGAACAAAAAAAAAGACCCTAGCTACCTGGGCCGAGCCCATCTCCTCTCTCGCGCGCGCAGACAGCAGCAGCCACGAGCCCACCTCTCTTTCTCTCTCACCGCCAGGTGGGCCAGCCCGAGGGTGACGTCATCGATGACGCCACCGTCCCTAACCTCTCGCGCACGCAAAGAACACCGAACCCTAGCAAAATTCGGATCAAAATCCGTTTGATTTGCTACGAGATACGCTCGTATCTCTGCCTATATAAACCCCACCGGACCCAACAGTCTTTTGCCCCAAAAACCCTAGCTTCAGCGCCCCCAGGCTGCCCACACGCGAGCTCGCCGCACCGCCATTGCCGCCACCGTGTTCGACGAACTCCGGTGAACCTCGACCCCTCTAGCCCCTCTCGCCCCTTCCTCTCGCTTCCCCGTGAACCCGCGCACCTCCTAACCATGCGCAATAATTTTTCTCATGCCCCAGCGCGACGCCCGCATCATCGACACCACCAGGCGAGCGATCCAAGGAGGAGAAGGGAGCCCGCGACATCCTCGACCCCTTCATCAGCTCCGCCACGACGCCCTGCACCCCGAGGTATGCGCCAAGCCCCCTTGTTTACGTTCCGTAGAACTCCGGCGTAGTTCCGGCCATGGCGCCACCGTAGAACTAGGTTTCCGGCGAAACTCCGGCGGAAGCGCCGGTGACCATTTGGTCCTGTAGATCTAGGCCGTCCGATCTAGATCCAGTGGTTAGGATTAGATCACTTACGCGAAGGGGTACGCACCAATGGGAGCACGCCACGTCGACGCCCAGTCAGCAGCCAGTCAGCAAGTCAACGCCCCGTCAGCGCCTACGTGGAAAAACGAAATTTTCTATTTTGTTTTAAATGGCCGTTTTGCAGAAAGGTCCCTACGACTTAAATCTATCATTAATTTTTATTGGCTTGGCCAAATTTTCCAAATTTTATATTTTTCCAAAGCTTACAACTTGTAGAAACTTTTAGCACTTTTAGTTTTCTGTTTTGACATGTTTAAAAGTATTCAAATTTCAAATGTGTGATTTGAGTATTTTTGGCATAACTTTATTTCTAAAAGTCCAAATTTTGCAAATAAAATCTTTTTGGAAGGCCCTTGACCATTAGAATAGTTTGGCCGAATTAGTTGTATATTTTGCCAAACAATTTTTTTTCAAATTACAAATGTGTTATTTGAGTAAATTTGGCATATCTTTTATTATAAAAACCATTTTTGAAGGAATCCAAGTGCTTTGGATTTGAATAATTATACTCCTCCTAGGAAAACCTCTCCCTTATTTTTGCTAAGTATTTTGCTTAGGATTATTTTTGACATAGTGATTATTCCCTTTTTGGGAATTGTTTTACTTATTTTTGTCTTAGTAAAATTTATGTTAAATGGCATTTTTAACCCATGCATGACTTAGTATTATTTTGAAAAAGTTGAGATGCTTAGAAAAACTTAGAATTTTTTTGCATCTCAATATTATCAAACTTTTCCTTAGAAATATTTGGCCTCTCAACGATATTTTTCCTTAGAAATTATTTTGATAACTCTTATTGCCAATATTTTCCTTAGCAAAATTTAGCACCTTATAAATGGTGTACTTTCCTTAGAAATTATTTTGTCATCCTTGGGTTTCTCAAACATGAAGCTAGAAGGACAAAGAAGGACTTAGCCAAGACAACAGACTCTCCAGAAGCATCTCCAAGATGTAAAAGCACTTAGAAGAAAATCAAGAGGAACTTCAAGAAGACCAACTACATCCTTCTCTCCTCTATCCTTTCTCCCTAATTCTGTCTTTCACTTTGGACATAGACCAAGCCCTTTGTGGTTATGACTAAGTCCCTAGAGTGCTAGATGAAATTTCTTGGAAGACCAAACATGTGAAGACTTGGAGCAACCATACTACCAGTTTAAGTTGATTATATCAAGTTTATTTTGCCCAACCTTGACCTTGACCTTGACCTAGCCAACTTGATTAAGTTATTTTGTCCATGTTCCTCAAGTTGTTTTGCACATCATGCATGTCATATTTCCTTAGAGTATTTTGCATATCATGCATGGCATATTTTTCCTAAAAAGTTTTTGGTATGTTTGCATGTTTATTGTGGCTCGTTTGATGTGTTAGAAATTTCAGAGAGAGACGAAGGCTTTTGCAACTGCTACTGCTGTTCTCCCTGTTGTCATGGCAAGTGGCACACCCCCATAAATTTCCTAAGTATTTTCTATGCATGTCTTAGAATATTTCTTTATATGCATGTGTTGGATAGTATTGCTATGCTAAAACTACTATCTCCTTTTTACTAGTTGTGTCTAGAATCCTATGATAACTTAGTAGAATTATTGATGCTATGCAAAAGTGTTTATTGAAAAGCTTAATTCTACTAAGTTAAATAAACACCTGGGTGGATTTGGGCTTGATTGGCTGTTGAGAGTGAGTGTTGTCCCGATGGGATATTCACTTGTGGATTGCCACCCAAGAACAAAGGGAACAAAGTTTTCTCCAAGTGAAGATTGCTTCCAGTGCAGCCACTTGGTATAATGGCTCTGCCTTGACTAAGTAAGTTCTAGGAACCTGATTCCGGCAGGTCTCAGCGGATGAATGTCTTGTATGGGTCTGCCTAGAGGAACAGGGGACTGTTTCCCAAAGGTCTCGTCTTAATCTTCTCCTTTCCTTTTCACTACATGAGGGTCAAGGACAGAAGGGTTGATTGAGTCTTGTGGTGAACGTGCACAACCTCTCGAGAGTGTCAAACTAAGTACTTAGCCGTGTCCCCGGTTACGGATAATTTGAGCAGCTGATCAAGGACGTCAACGGAGGGTCCCAACATTCCAATTTCTTAAGTTAAAATTTTGAAGGTTGAACAAAGGTAGACAAGACGGTGGTTTTCATGCCATACCTGTTTTGACAAAAGAAAAGTGTTATAAAGAGATAGGAAAAATTGGCTTTATGCAAATTAGCTTGAACTCCACCAGCCAAATATGCATATAGGTTATTAGATTTATTCCACTAAGTGTCCACATAGTGTCACTTGCCAGTTCCATTTTAAATGGTTCTGACCCACTCTGTTGCAAAATTTTATTTTTGTAGATTGTTCTGACGACGAGTGAGTTTTCGTTAAGGGTTTCGAGTCTGCAACCAACATGTTCTCCTGTGGCACATGAAGATGATGGAGACTCCATGAAGAATAAATTTTCCGCTGTTTCACTCTTTCAAAGCTAGCTTCGTGCTATGCAATTTGTAATGGGTATTTTCCTAAGTACTGGATCCACGTGTAATAATTGATACTTTGTTGTGATATTTCATCTTAGACTGTGTGTGCAAATGAATCGATCTAGGGATTTGCACTATACACAGGTACTTGCCAATTTTTAAGTGCAAGTCCGCTACAGATGGTATCAGAGCACTGTGTTGCCTATAGGTTCAAAACCCTAAGTTTGGATAGAAATAGGTTTGACCATAGGATTAAAAATCTACTTTTATTCAGTTTCAAGAAACAAAACTTTTCATTTTATCTTTCTTGTACTCTCCTCTACTAGCTACCTTTTGAAAACGTCTTATCTTTTTCTTGATGACCATGTCCTCAAAAGTCTGAGTCTGCTGCCTTATGGAATTTTTCAATTCAACACGAAGCGCTACATGGAAGACCATTGAAGAACCCAGATTTAGGGTCCATAACACAAAGAAGGGTTTCAAGAAATCTGAAAGAGAAACTGAAACACTCAAGAAGGAGATAGACCAGACCACCTATTTATTAGAATAACGATATCCCGATGGTGTATTGACCTATCAAATAGTGGTATGGCAGTACTATCATATTTGTTTTTCCATAACCTTGGTGTGCTTCGTCCAAAACGATTAGTTCGGTTTTCTCAAAATATGTTTGAATTTTTAACGATTGTGATTGATTGTGTAAATTGCTTGTATGGGTAGGAGTATTTCTCTTAGATCTGTCTATCTTTTGTTCATCTATGCTAAACCCAAACAGATGCCTTGCCACAGCCCCAACGTTGGTGAGAATACAAACGTAATTCAACTATTAGAAGCACATAATCAGTTGAGCCCGCTTATGAATCAAAACCAAGAAGACACCAAGGACATTCCAGCACCACCTCCATCTCAAGTGGATATGCTGATCAAATTCTTGAAGCTTCGACCAGAGAAGTTCTCAAGAACTACTGAACCTATTTTGACTGATGATTGGCTACGTTCAGTAACTAAGGATTTAGTGACCACTGGATGCACAGATGCTGAGAAGGTTAGATTCGCGGCACATCTACTAGAAGGACCTGCAACAGACTGGTGGGACAGCTACCAAATCTCTTACCCCGTTGAAGAGATGACATGGGATTTGTTCCAAGAAGGGTTTCGTGCTGCTCATATTTCATCAGGAGTGATGAAACTGAAGAAGGAGGAATTCCTCGACCTTCGACAAGGCGACCGAAATGTAATAGAATACATGAATGAGTTCAATAATCTGGCGCGCTACGCACCGGATGAGGTTGATACAGATGCCAAGAAAAGGAAGAGGTTTCTAAATGGTCTGGATGGCGAAATATCCATTCTAATGACAGTTGCCTATACTCCTGACTACCAGTCACTTGTTGATCAAGCTGTAATCTTGGAAAGCAAACTGAAGCAAGTTGCAAACAAGAAGCGAAAGCAGAAATTGGGCAACCAACACCCAACATCACAGCAAGAATGGCACACTTCACATGACGAACATGTTCATTTTGAGTTCAACCCTCATGAAGACAGTAACCACCATGGTCATAATGTACATGACTTCCATGGGGAAAATGACCACCACGTCAACCATGGACACCATAGCCCCATCCATACTGAAGAAGTTTATGACCTCGATGACGAGAACCTTATGGAAGAAAACGGTAGCCATAATCTCCACACCAAACCCAAAGGAAGGACCTCAGTTTGGTAGAGTGTTTCAAATGCAAAAAAAATGGGACACTATTCCCGAAGCTATCCAGAAAAGAAGATTAGTAATGGGACCAAGCCAACTCAGTTCCGATATTAGTTCCACTTGAAAACCTATTTGAGAAAATCTTAAAAATAAAATAGCAATTATGCTATCTATATTATTTTTACTTTATAAGTTTTATTTGTTGTGATTTGATTGTATTTATTGGAAATAAGTATTTTCAAATGTTTACAATTGTAGTACTTAATCTTATTTAAGCCACATGTGTTTTTGTTTTAAAACCTATTTTTAAATTTGACATTAAGTGTCAAATTTGTATTTAAACATAGTTTGAAAATTCAAATTTTGAATTGTTGTGAAAAGTGTGTTTTATTATTTTAAAACAAAATTTTGTTTTTACAAAAATTTAGAACTTGGTTTGAATCCTTTTGGACTTGTATTTAAAAAGATATAAAGGTTTTCATTTTGGAATAGAAGAAAGAACAAAAAAAAAGATCCTAGCTACCTGGGCCGAGCCCATCTCCTCTCTCGCGCGCGCAGACAGCAGCAGCCCACGAGCCACCTCTCTTTCTCTCTCACCGCCTGGTGGGCCAGCCTGAGGGTGACGTCATCGATGACGCCACCGTCCCTAACCTCTCGCGCACGCAAAGAACACCGAACCCTAGCAAAATTCGGATCAAAATCCGTTTGATTTGCTACGAGATACGCTCGTATCTTTCGCCTATATAAACCCCACCGGACCCAGCAGTCTTTTGCCCCAAAAACCCTAGCTTCAGCGCCCCCAGGCTGCCCACACGCGAGCTCGCCGCACCGCCATTGCCGCCGCCGTGTTCGACGAACTCCGGTGAACCTCGACCCCTCTAGCCCCTCTCGCCCTTCCTCTCGCTTTCCCGTGAACCCGCGCACCTCCTAACCCTGCGCAATAATTTTTCTCATGCCCCAGCGCGATGCCCGCATCATCGACACCACCACCGTCCGCGGGAGCTACTCCGGCGAGCGATCCAAGGAGGAGAAGGGAGCCCGCGACATCCTCGACCCCTTCATCAGCTCCGCCACGACGCCCTGCACCCCGAGGTATGCGCCAAGCCCCCCTTGTTTACGTTCCGTAGAACTCCGGCGTAGTTCCGGCCATGGCGCCACCGTAGAACTATGTTTCCGGCGAAACTCCGGCGGAAGCGCCGGTGACCATTTGGTCCTGTAGATCTAGGCCGTCCGATCTAGATCCAGTGGTTAGGATTAGATCACTTACGCGAAGGGGTACGCACCAATGGGAGCACGCCACGTCGACGCCCAGTCAGCGCCAGTCAGCAGCCAGTCAGCAAGTCAACGCCCCGTCAGCGCCTACGTGGAAAAACGAATTTTTCTATTTTGTTTTAAATGGCCGTTTTGCAGAAAGGTCCCTGCGACTTAAATCTATCATTAATTTTTATTGGCTTGGCCAAATTTTACAAATTTTATATTTTTGGAAAGCTTGCAACTTGTAGAAACTTTTAGCACTTTTAGTTTTCTGTTTTGACATGTTTAAAAGTATTCAAATTTCAAATGTGTGATTTGAGTATTTTTGGCATAACTTTATTTCTAAAAGTCCAAATTTTGCAAATAAAATCTTTTTGGAAGTCCCTTGACCATTAGAATAGTTTGGCCGAATTAGTTGTATATTTTGCCAAACAAAATTTATTCAAATTACAAATGTGTTATTTGAGTAAATTTGGCATATCTCTTATTATAAAAACATTTTTGAAGGAATCCAAGTGCTTTGGATTTGAATAATTATACTCCTCCTAGGAAAACCTCTCCCTTATTTTTGCTAAGTATTTTGCTTAGGATTATTTTTGACATAGTGATTATTCCCTTTTTGGGAATTGTTTTACTTATTTTTGTCTTAGTAAAATTTATGTTAAATGGCATTTTTAACCCATGCATGACTTAGTATTATTTTGAAAAAGTTGAGATGCTTAGAAAAACTTAGAATTTTTTTGCATCTCAATATTATCAAACTTTTCCTTAGAAATATTTGGCCTCTCAACGATATTTTTCCTTAGAAATTATTTTGATAACTCTTATTGCCAATATTTTCCTTAGCAAAATTTAGCACCTTATAAAGAAGGACTTAGCCAAGACAACAGACTCTCCAGAAGCATCTCCAAGATGTAAAAGCACTTAGAAGAAAATCAAGAGGAACTTCAAGAAGACCAACTACAACCTTCTCTCTTCTATCCTTTCTCCCTAATTCTGTCTTTCACTTTGGACATAGACCAAGCCCTTTGTGGTTATGACTAAGTGCCTAGAGTGCTAGATGAAATTTCTTGGAAGACCAAACATGTGAAGACTTGGAGCAACCATACTACCAGTTTAAGTTGATTATATCAAGTTTATTTTGCCCAACCTTGACCTTGACCTAGCCAACTTGATTAAGTTATTTTGTCCATGTTCCTCAAGTTGTTTTGCACATCATGCATGTCATATTTCCTTAGAGTATTTTGCATATCATGCATGGCATATTTTTCCTAAAAAGTTTTTGGTATGATTGCATGTTTATTGTGGCTCGTTTGATGTGTTAGAAATTTCGGAGAGAGACGAAGGCTTTTGCAACTGCTACTGCTGCTCTCCTTGTTGTCAAGGCAAGTGGCACACCCCCATAAATTTCCTAAGTATTTTCTATGCATGTCTTAGAATATTTCTTTATATGCATGTGTTGGATAGTATTGTTATGCTAAAACTACTATCTCCTTTTTACTAGTTGTGTCTAGAATCCTATGATAACTTAGTAGAATTATTGATGCTATGCAAAAGTGTTTATTGAAAAGCTTAATTCTACTAAGTTAAATAAACACCTGGGTGGATTTGGGCTTGATTGGCTGTTGAGAGTTGAGTGTTGTCCCGATGGGATATTCAATTGTGGATTGCCACCCAAGAACAAAGGGAACAAAGTTTTCTCCAAGTGAAGATTGCTTCCGGTGCAACCACTTGGTATAATGGCTCTGCCTTGACTAAGTAAGTTCTAGGAACCTGATTCTGGCAGGTCTCAGCGGATGAATGTCTTGTATGGGTCTGCCCAGAGGAACAGGGACTGTTTCCCAAAGGTCTCGTCTTAATCTTCTCCTTTGCTTTTCACTACATGAGGGTCAAGGACAGAAGGGTTGATTGAGTCTTGTGGTGAACGTGCACAACCTCTCGAGAGTGTCAAACTAAGTACTTAGCCGTGTCCCCGGTTACGGACAATTTGAGCAGCTGATCAAGGACGTCAACGGAGGCTCCCAACATTTCAATTTCTTAAGTTAAAATTTTGAAGGTTGAACAAAGGTAGACAAGAGGGTGGTTTTCATGCCATACCTGTTTTGACAAAAGAAAAGTGTTATAAAGAGATAGGAAAAATTGGCTTTATGCAAATTAGCCTGAACTCCACCAGCCAAATATGCATATAGGTTATTAGAGTTATTCCACTAAGTGTCCACATAGTGTCACTTGCCAGTTCCATTTTAAATGGTTCTGACCCACTCTGTTGCAAAATTTTATTTTTGCAGATTGTTCTGACGACGAGTGAGTTTTCGTTAAGTGTTTCGAGTCTGCAACCAACATTTTTGCCTGTGGCACATGAAGATGATGGAGACTCCATGAAGAATAAATTTTCCGCTGCTTTACTCTTTCAAAGCTAGCTTCGTGCTATGCAATTTGTAATGGGTATTTTCCTAAGTACTGGATCCACGTATAATAATTGATACTTTGTTGTGATATTTCATCTTAGACTGTGTGTGCAAATGAATCGATCCAGTGATTTGCACTATACACAGGGACTTGCCAATTTTTAAGTGCAGGTCCGCTACATTATCTTATTGTGATTGTAATATGTTATAGATCAAGTCGATAATTTGTAGACTATAATATGTTCACCTGGATGTATTTTTTGTTATTGAATATTTTACATGTCTAGTGTAAGTGAACTTTCATTGGAGTATTCTAGTATACTGAGTTTATATAATATCTGTATCTCTGTTTTATGTTTGTACTAAATTAAAAAGTCTAATTGTCTTGTGATGAATTTTGTCTGCTCAACCATGCACATTTTCTAAAAAAATAAAAAAATGCACGTGTCAACTTCTTATATGTTGATCAGTTTATACTGTAGCAGACCTTCCCGCACAACAATCTAGTTAGCTAGCCAGCCAACAAACACACATAATAGAAATAAAAATAAACACATAATAAAGAAAAATTGAACTGACTCGCTATTAGAGATTTATATTTATGCTACTTGCTCTGATACGAAATATGTGCCGCATTGTACTATGAATTGTACCTGGTCAGTTATTCTCCCGAAATTTAAATTTGATCGGACTTGGGAGGGAGTAATGGTTTTCTAATGCTGTTAATTTTAAAAAGTTCTGTGAAATAAAAAAACTACATGGACCTATCCATACATAAAGCACATGCCCGTGCCTTGCACGTGAGGGGCTGAGCCAATCCATCAAAAGCTTGAACGTGCTATTCTTTTTTCTTGATTTTGATTTTGAGTCCTTTTTTGTTGCGAGTCCTGCTAGTTCACGACTGACCTAAAAAATAAGTTGTATTAAAGGGTATTGTACGGTACGTGACATGGACTTCAAAATAAAGGGACTCCACATTAAAGTTACGTAATCTCTCGGTAAATCTAAACCGTAAATTTCAGATCTAACAGTTAAAATAATTCTGATGATGTGGATTAATATGGTGGCTCGAAAAACTCGCTCATTTTGCTTTTAGTATATAATAGATAGATAGATATGTTTTAGGTGTTTCACATGTTTTCTAGATTCATATTAAAATGAGTGAATATACACACTAAAACGTGTATAGATACATTTGTATACATGTAAATGTGGACAAAGCTTAAAACATCTTATATTTAAAAACGGAGGGAGTACATGTGAAACCTGCTTACGTTTTAATCTGAATACTTGCTCCTTGTGCGCAAATTTGTCTTGCGACGAATTGAGATACCTGACAACCATGGCAAGGTGGTTTTGCTTGCACATTTTGTGTAGTGTGTGGCCTGCTACTGCCTCAGGGTACAATTTAACTGATACATACATATCCGCAGTGGGAGATGTCTTCTTTTTTTAGAAAGAAAAGAAAGCCGAAGAACGGCTGGGAGATGTCTTCTTATAATTCAATTCGTTGACACGCTCTGCTATCTTTGGAATCCTCAGGCTTTAACCCCTGGGTTGCTGATCGCTAAACAGTTGCTCACTTCGGCTGACCAAAGATTGCGCGCAGCACAGAAACCCTACAGCCAGCCAGGATGATGCCTGAATATGCCGATGCAATCATAATGCATGAGGTTGGGTTCCCAACGTTTTTGACCTGCATACGACCGGACGCGCAACGAGGACTTTTTTTTTTGAACGCTGAAGATTTTATCAATGTTTAGCAGCAACGTACATACACAATTTTGCATTTTATCATGCAATAAACATCAGCTACGCCTGCATTTAGACAAATATTGCTTCCTGGGTGTAAAAGCACCTGAAACTAAGAGGCATGTTGTGAATTTTCAGAGCTAGTTTAGCCTGGTGGTGTGCTCTAAAGTTCTAACCTCTATTCTGGATACATCAAAAGGCAAAGGAGCATGTCAAAAAAAAAACATTGAAGGATCAAGAAGAACATTTGTAGCCAGCACCTCGCCGTGATAGGTTAGCTCTCGCTCCGTACGATCCCACCGCGGCCAGGCACCTCGCCTGCCGCGGTCGCCGCCGCCGGCCACCTCCCACCAACCCCAGCCTGCCGCATGGCGTCCTCCTCCTCTTGCCCCGAGTCTGGCTCGCCCCGTCCTCTCTCGGAGCGGGAGCGTCGCCTCCGCGCGGAGGAGAGCCCCAGATCCGCCTCTGCCTCCCTGGCATCCAGATCCAGATCCTTCGCCGCCGTCGCCGCTTCGACACCTCCTTCCAGGCCTTCCTCGGCGGCTCCCCGGCCGCTGCGCTCCGTCGTGATCTGTCTCAGGGAGGAGGCCGCGCGGAGGCCGCGCCCGAGCCCTCCCCGCCCCGACAAGGACGGCTGGCTGACTGCCTCTGGTAGGCACCGCCGTTCCCTCCCCTCGCGGCCCACCCCAGCTGCCCCGTGCCGCCGCATCCCAACTTTCCTTGCCGGAAAGTGACTGAACTGCCTCTCCGAGGAGCACTTTAGGGCTGCCTGCACCTCTCGTGTCCGGTGCCTCCAGTGCAAGGAGCTGGGCCATGTCGCCCGAAGATGCACTCAGGGGCAAGGTGGCGCCCCCTCCCAGGGCGGCTCGCGCACCCGCGCCTTTGCTCCGTCCGCGGCGGCGCCCAGATCTGCTGCGGCGACCGCTGGTGAAGCCTCGGACACCTCGGAGGCGTCCCGTGCTGCTACGCCGCCCCTCCCGACGCCCCCAGAGCTGCTGCGTGCGCCATCTCCTCGCGCCAGGATGGCAGCCAACGCGCCCATCGTCCCTGAGGTATGTATCATTGAGCGCTCGCCCGACATTCGACATTGACGCTGAAGAAGCGCGCCTCACTCGCGCGATTTTAGTCTCGGTCGTCGGTAGCCGTGCCGCCATTGTTGCAGACGAGGTCTCTCAAGTCCTAGAAGCGGCCCTCTCGCTTCAAGCTGGTGCCTTTTCCATCGCGGCTACCCGCCAAGCAGACTTCTTGGTCGTCTTCATTGACGCTGCTGATCATGAGCGCGCATTGGAGTGACCAACCATCCCGGCCATCAGGTTCGAGCTGCGTCTCAAGCAATGGACGCGCCAGCACAAGGCCACGAGCGCTGTCATGAACTTAAGGGTGGCGATTGACCTGGTTGGGATTCCCGAGCACGCTTGGAGCCGCTCGACGGCGGCCAAGCTCCTCGCCCCTGCCTGCCAAATCGACTCCGTCGACCCGATCTCCACCAATCGCAGTGACCTCTCACGCTTCAGAATTCGGGGATGGATGACTAATCCTGGTTTCCTGCCTCCTCGTTGTATCTTGGCGATACCTGAAGCCAATCGCCCCGACGTGCTGCCGGCGACCAAAGACGCGCACGCTTGCTTCACTACGACGTGGCCTTCCGGCTGCGCCGTGTGGAAAGCCGGCGCGGCGATGCTCCTGACGGCGCGCAGCTCAGGAGGCCCGATGACGCAAACCGGCGTGATCCTGGTCCGCGCCGTCCCAGGCAAAGGTGGCCGCAAGCGCGCACGTCGTATGACGTCGCTGCGCTCGGACTCTGACGGCAGCCGCTCGCCAACGGCTGATAGCGCGAGCCCCACTGACGCCGCTGTTGTGCCCTCTGGCCAACCCCAGGTTTCAGTCGTTTGAACCGTGGCGCCACCTAACTTGGCTGTCGCAGTATCGAACGATGCTTCCAGCGACTCCCTGTCCACCGCAGATGCCGTCTCCGACCGAAGCACTGCCTCTGCCGAGCCGCTCCTCGATGCGGCATCTCCCTCCACCCCGTCTCCACGTCGACTCCATCTGCCCGGCCGCTCCCGATCTTCGAGCAAGGTCTTGTGCGATGCGAGCCCTCACCTTCGCACCCACTTGATGGATGTGCGCGGCTGAGCCAGCTTCAGCTATCACCAAGGTCGGCTGATTCGCTCCTGGCGCCTACCTCGCTTATTGGCAGCAGCCTGGGAGTTGCGGCTGCTGACCAGGCCTCGCCTTGTCGCGCCCTGTCCCAGGACTTCTTCGAGGTCTCGCTCTCGCCCGCGCCCTCAGTTGGCAGCTCGAGCTCGTCATCTCAGGCCTGCAGTCTTCCGAGCCAGCCTTCTGATACCGAAGCTGCCCAGAGCTCCCTTCCGCTTGCTGCTCAGGGCGCTCCCCAAGCGACATCAGCTGTGGAGGTGTTCTCTGAGGAAGGTCTGATCCCAGTGCCAATCTCCATCGACGCAAGACGTTTTGGAAGCACGGCAAGTTTTGCCGAAGCCTACTCCTGTTCGCTGCCAAGAAATATCCTCTCGCCTTGCCCACCTCCGCAGTCCTCCATGCCGCCAACTCCCACGCCACGCCACAGCCGCCGCATTGCTAAGCTCTCTGGCGCAGAAGTCCCAGGAACTCTGTCCTACGCGGTGCGCTCGCTTCTCTACAAGCTTGGGTTTGCCTCCAAGACGGACGAGGTTAACGAGGCTGTATATGAGAGCTATCTCCGCAGCTTCGACAACCAGCTCAACCCGGAGCGGCTCATGATCATGCGAACCTTGTTCGCCGGGGATCTTCCCTCTCCGACGCCAGGCATCGATGAGCCCATGGCGATTGGCACGGTGTGCTGATTGGCCGTGTCACCTGCTGTCCAAACCTTCCCAATGGAAGTTCCCAGTGAGATCATTAGTATCTAGAACACGCGCGGGCTCAATTCCATCGCGCGCCAGAATGCTGTTCGCGCGGCGACCCGCGATGAAGGGGCCACGCTAATCTGCCTAGAAGAGACAAAGCTGGCTGTTGTGGATCGGGCAATCATCTTGCAACTGTTTGGGCCTGATTTTGATTTTACTTTCCTGCCGACGAATGGGACTAGGGGAGGGATTCTAATTGCTTGGCGCACTGATCGCTGGGCAGTCACGGGGATCGCCTTCCACACCTTTGCGCTCTCGACCAGAGTTAAGCAAGTTTGTGATGCCAGCCCAGGCGCTTGGTGGTTGACAGCGGTCTATGGACCGTTTGCGAATGAGGAACGTACTATGTTCCTTGATGAATTGCGCGCCTTCCGCGCATCCCATCCGGGGCCGTGGGTGCTGACGGGCGATTTCAACTTGATCTACCAGGCGCATGACAAAAATAAAGGACGGCTCGATCGGCGATGGATGAGTCGATTCCGTAGTCTTCTGGATGATCTTGAACTCCGCGAGCTGCCCCTTCAAGGGAGGCGCTACACCTGGAGTAACGAGCGTAGATCACCCACGCTGGTGCGCCTTGACAGGCTCTTCTACTCAGAGGAATGGGAAGAGCGCTTCCCTGACTGTCTTCTTCGTGCTGCGTCCTCGATGGCGTCTGACCACTGTCCGATCATCCTCCACACTTCCTTGATGTGGCCTAGGGCGTTCCGCTTCCGGTTCGAAGCCTTCTGGACAAAATTCGATGGGTTCCGTGATGTTGTCTCTCAAGCTTGGGAAGCTCCTCCTGACCAAGACCTGCTTAGGCGCCTACATGCTCTGCTCTCCAACACGGCTCGTGCGCTCCAATCTTGGAGCAGCCGCCGCATTGGAAATGTCAAGCAACAACTCCTGTTCGCAAAGGAGTTGATCCTTCGCTTTGATGCTGCCCAAGACTACAGGCCCCTCTCGGATCTTGAGGCGCAATTTAGGAAGGAGCTGAAGCTTAAAGTTTTTGGTCTTGCATCCCTCGAGCGGACAATCGCTCGACAGCGCTCCCGCATCGCTTGGCTGGCTGAGGGAGATGCGAACACAAAGTTCTTCCATGTCCCTGCTCGCCACCACGCCCGTAAGAATGTGATCATGAACATCTCGCGGGACGGCGTAGTTGCCACGGATCATAATGACAAGGAAGCAATGTTGTTCGAGTACTTCGTTGATACCTTGGGCTCGGCCATTCCGCGTGAAAATGGGCTGGACCTGGGCCGGCTTGGCTTACCCACCTGGGATCTGGGCAGCCTAGACGCTGATGTTACTTTGGAGGAGGTCTGGGCAGTTATCAAATCGCTGCCAGCAGACAAAGCGCCTGGGCTGGACGGCTTCACGGGCCGCTTTTATCAGCATGCTTGGCCCATCATCCAGTCTGATGTCATGGCAGTAATTTCCCATGTCTTCGACCTCCGTGCCCGCGGCTTCCACCGGCTCAATGACGCGCTGATCCTCTTGCTGCCAAGAAGGTGGATAGTGTCGACGTCACCTCCTTCCGCCCTATCAGCCTCGTTCATAGTTTTGGCAAGCTCATCACCAAGATCCTAGCCTCTAGGCTAGCGCCGGTGCTTCCGAGGTTAATTGCGTCGAATCAGTCCGCGTTCATCCGCGGACAAAGCATCCACGACAACTTTCGGATGGTTCAGCTGGCTACCAAGGCCCTGCATGCTAGGCGTCTCCCCATGGTGTTGCTCAAGATCGACATAGTAGAGGCGTTCGACATGGTATCTTGGCCGTTCCTTCTCAGCATACTCAAGCACTCGGGCTTCGGGGAGCGCTGGCTTGCGATTGTTTGCTCGATTCTGCACGGCTCCTCCTCCCGTGTCTTGCTCAATGGAGCAGCGGGACCCAGATTCTGGCATCGGCGTGGGGTTCGGCAAGGTGATCCCCTAGCTCCGATGTTCTTTGTGGCGGTTATGGAGGCCCTCAACGCCTTCTTCCGCAAAGCTGGAGAAGATGGCATGCTCGCACCTCTCCCTTGCAGTGGGATCAAGCACCGCGTCTCCCTCTATGCGGACGACGTCGCCATCTTCCTATCGCTGACCAGATTGGATCTTCAGACCACTAGCGCGCTCCACCACTCCTTTGGTGGTGCTTCCGGCCTCCGCACCAACATCGACAAGTGCATCGCCATGCCAATCCGCTGTCTGTAAGCCCATCTGAGGAGGTTACTAGAGTGTTCCCTTGCCAGATTATGCACTTCCCTTGCCCCTATCTGGGCTTGACGCTGTCCTTCAAGCGGTCTTCTAAGGCAGCGCTGCAACCGGTGTTGGACAAGATAATCAACAGATGCCCAACTTGGAAAGCCCATATGATGGTCAAGCAAGGCCGTCTTGTGCTGGTCAAAAACGTTCTGGTGTCGATTCAGGCCCATCACTCGATCGTGATGGAGCTCCCAGATTGGTTTCTCAAGGCATATGAGCAGCGCCACCGCGCCTTTTTCTGGCGAGGGAAGGAGAAGGTACAAGGCGGCCAATGTATGGTGGTTTGGGAGATAGTATGTCGACCAGTCTGCTATGGGGGGTTTCGGGATCCCCAACTTGAAGATGATGGGGTGGGCCTTGCGCCTCCGCTGGTTATGGCTTTGCCATTCGCCAGACCGCAGCTGGGCGAACCTTCCTTCCTCGTCTGACCCCGTTTTAGAGGGGTTCTTCGCGGCATCGACCTTCACGGTGCTGGGCAATGGTGCCACCACCCGGTTCTGGTTGGACCGATGGATTGGCGGGCAATCGGTGCGCTCCTTCACGCCGCACCTCTTCGCGGCCGTCGACACCGCGACTACGGAGATCCGCCTTGTGCGGCAGGCCCTAGTTGGCAACGCTTGGGTTCGTGACATGACCGGTGTCCTCACGGTGCCGGTCATTGGGGACGTGAAACCACACGTTCGTTGGGAGACCCCAAGAGGAAGGTATGAAGCAGTGCAACAGCAAGTTTTCCCTCAGTATGAAACCAATGTTATCGAACCAGTAGGAGTAAAAACACTTCAGAAGGTTGTTGGTGGCGGAATATGGCACGGCGCAACACCAGGGAATCCGGCGACCGACGTGGAACCTGTACACAACACAATCAAACTACTTTGCCCCAACGAAACAGGAAGGTTGTCAATCTTTCCGGCTTGCTGTAACAAAGGATTAAACATATGGTGTGGAAAATAATGTTTAATTGCAGAAAGTAAAAGAGAACAATTGTTTGCAGTTGGTGGTTTTATCAGTGTAAAAGAATGGACCGGGGTCCACAGTTCACTAGTGGTGTCTCTCCATAAAGATAAACGACATGTTGGGTAAACAAATTACAGCTGGGCAATTGATAAAATATTGAGCGCATGACAATGCATATATATGACAAGATGACTACCATGATATTTAATTGGGCATTACGACAGGATACATAGACCGTTATCCAACCGCATCTATTACTAATAATCCACCTTCAGGTTGACATCCGTGTTCCCCGTTGGTATTAAGTTGCAAGCAACGGATAATCGCATTAAGTAATGTGCGTAATGTAAACAAATACATATGACCGTGGACATAGCATTGTTAGGTTATCCCTAGTGGCAACAGCACATCCACAACCTTAGACGTTGTTGTCACTCGCCCAGATTACTGGAGACTGAACCCACTATCTAGCATAAATACTCACTCTTGGAGTTACAAGCATCTACTTGGCCAAAACATCTACTAGTAACGGAAAGCATGCAAGATCATAAATAACATGTAACATAGATTAATAATCAACTTGATCATAGTATTCAATATTCATCGGATCCCAACAAACACAACATGTAGCATTACAATAAGATGATCTTGATCATGTTAGGCAGCTCATAAGATCTAAACATGATAGCATAAAGTGGAGAGACAATCATCTAGCTACTGCTATGGAACCGTAGTCCAAGGATGAACTACTCACGCATCACTCCGGAGGCAGGCATGGCGATGTAGAGCCCTCCGGTGATGATTCCCCTCTCCGGCAGGGTGCCGAGAAGAGCTTCAGAACCCTCCCGAGCTAGGGTTGACGACGGCGGCGCCTCTAGAACTTTTCGTGGAATATGACTCGGGTATTTAGGGTTTTCGCGTCGGGGGGAATAAATAGGCTAAAGGGCGGCGGCTGAGGGCACCCGAGGGGCCCACACGCACCCTCAGCGCGGCAGGAGGTGGGGCTGCGCCGAGCCCTTGTGTGGCCGCCTCCTGGCGCTCCTCCGTCTCCCCGTGTACGTGTCGGTGAAATAGGGATCTCCGTTGATTTTCGTCCAATTCCGAGAATATTTCCAGAACAGCTTTTCTGGAATACAAAAACAGCAGAAAACAGGAACTGGCACTGTGGCATCTTGTTAATAGGTTAGTACCAAAAAATGTATAAAAATGATATGAAGTGGATGCAAAACATGTAACAATTGGTATAATATTAACATGGAACATCAAAAATTATAGATACGTTTGAGACGTATCAGTCAATACCGAGCTCCTATCATTGCATAGCCGGATTGCTTCTCTCCCGCCACTTAATGACGAGGAAGACCGGCTGATCTGGAAGTGGACCAATGATGGCGTCTACACGGCCGCTTCGGCCTACAAGGCGCTGTTCTTGGGTCTTGAGACGTTCGTTTGCGGCAAGACCGTCTGGAAGACTTGGGCGCCGGGTAAGTGCAAGATTCATGCTTGGCTGTTCCTCCATCGGTGGCTCTGGACAGCTGACAGGCGAGCCCGCCATAGACTCGAGATGCACGTCGCCTGCCCTTTGTGCGGCAACGCTCCGGAGACGGCTGAACATCTCTTTCTCGGCTGCCCCTTCTCCCTTGCCGTTTGGAGGGAGATTCTGGGCAAGTTCAGCTTCGCTGCCCTAACGCCAAACTCGGCATCGCTCTCGGATTGGTGGACAGCTTCGCGTCGGAGATCAAGGCCAGCGCGCCGGAAAGGCTTTGATAGCCTTGTCCTCCTGATCATCTGGAAGATTTGGTTGGAAATGAATGCGCGAGTCTTCGAGAATGCACCGTCGACACTCTAGACGCTTTGCTCTTCCATTGCTAGCGAGGCTCACCTTTGGAAGCTAGCAGGAGCGTCTGGGCTATCCATGGTGTGGAACTAGCCTTTGCTGTTTTGTTTTTCCTGTACGTAGTGGTAGGGGCGCGGTAGTTTCGGGTACGCGCCCTGTGCTGGTTGGTGTCATTGCTGTTTCCTTGTAAGGGCCTTTTTGGCCCCCTTGTACTCTCTCTGTTCCTTCTATTGTTTTGGCACGCAAGTTTGCGGTGCCCGCAAAAAAAAAAGGCAAACGAGGACACACCTGTCGTCATGATCCAAACGCAAAAAAATTAAACCCAGTGTTTTCTGTGGTTGATTAGGAGCTGTGGTTGAAATGTAGTCCTCCCACCTGCCCGCAAAAAATTTAACTAGCACTCCTCCACTAATGTAGTCAATTAGTGTTTTCTGTGGTTGATTAGGAGCTGTGATGCTTCATGATAACCTAGTAAACACGCGGTGATAAGGTAGTTAATCTACTCTGAGTATACAATTAGTGTTTTCTGTGGTAGATTAGGAGCTGTACTTGTCAGTGTAGTTAAGGAAGTGTAGGACCACTGGACCACCGTTGTCTCATTTGTTTAGCCGATCGAGTAGAGATACAATAATCGGACAGCACCCGTTCGAGAATTAAACCCAGTGTGCTAGTGCCCTCGATTAGAGACTCTGGCGGGGACCAGACTGTTTGTTTGGACTTGGGCTTCTTGCCTTGTGTGCCATGATCCCATGACGTTAGGCTTGGAGCTCAAATACGGGAATCTATCTCATCTGTTTCTCCATATACACCGGCGCTAGCTACAGCACGCGGACGAACACGAGCACAACATTGCACACGCCTAGCATCGATGAGTACATCCCCATAAGTTCTTTTTTCGTGTGGGTTGAGATTGCATTACTATGAGCTGAGCATAGCAGTTTTCCGGGTAAAATTTCATAGGCTAGTTGGGCTAACGGGCCGGCTATATGGGCACACCGGTTAAAATTATAAATCTGTAGAGAAAAAACCTTTTTTTTAAACAAGGAAAAAAAACTTTGCCATATATATTTGATATAGGAGAAGCAAATACATAGTGGTCTAGGACATCAAAAGGGAAAAATATCAATAGAAAAAAATCAAACATCGAAGATAATTCTTGCTCGTGTCTTTTATCTTTTGCATTAGAATGACCGGCATTGAGAAGAAGTTGTTGAAGACCCACGCGTTTCTTTCCTTCTTAAATTTCCAAGAAATCAGCGTTATGGCGGTCCTGAGGCCATGGGTGAAAGAGGATGGGGTGGCGGCCAAAAGCATGCCAGTCTTGCATCACAGCCAGAATACGGCCAGGAGGCTCGGGCAGGAGAGCCAAGAGGCCATTGGGGCCAAGAGGCTACCTAGATCCATTTGGGGAAACGACATTCGAACAAAAGGTGCCTAGCGGTCTCAGGCTGATATCTGCAGAGCAGGCATGTTGCTTGATGGGGCCAAACGCGAACGTCAAGGCGGTCAGAGGCCCACAGCCTGTTCTGGGCCGGCTTGGCTTACCCACCTGGGATATGAGCAGCCTAGACGCTGATGTTACTTTGGAGGAGGTCTGGGCTGTTATCAAATCGCTGCCAGCAAACAAAGCGCCTGGGCCTGACAGCTTCACGGGCCGCTTTTATTAGCATGCTTGGCCCATCATCTAGTCTGATGTCATGGCAGCAATTTCCCATGTCTTCAACCTCCGTGACCGCGGCTTCCACCGGCTCAATGATGCGCTGATCCTGTTGCTGCCCAAGAAGGTGGATAGTGTCGACGTCACCTCCTTCCGCCCTATCAGCCTCGTTCATTGTTTTGGCAAGCTCATCACCAAGATCCTAGCCTCTAGGCTAGCGTCGGAGCTTCCGAGGTTAATTGCGCCGAATCAGTCCGCGTTCATCCGCGGACGAAGCATCCACGACAACTTTCGGATGGTTCAGCTGGCTACCAAGGCCCTGCATGCTAGGCGTCTCCCCATGGTGTTGCTCAAGATCGACATAGCAAAGGCGTTCGACACGGTATCTTGGCCGTTCCTTCTCAGCATACTCAAGCACTTGGGCTTCGGGGAGCGCTGGCTTGCGATTGTTTGCTCGATTCTGCGCGGCTCCTCCTCCGTGTCTTGCTCAATGGAGCTGCGGGACCCAGATTCTGGCATCGGCGTGGGGTTCGGCAAGGTGATCCCCTAACTCCGATGTTCTTTGTGGCGGTTATGGAGGCCCTCAACGCCTTCTTCCGCAAAGCTGAAGAAGATGGCATGCTCCATAGGTTTACATAAATGTTAACTCATATAGCAATAGTTTCTAGTAAAGGTATTTAACCAACACAAAGGAAGATTTAAGTTTCGGCGTTTGCTTCAACTTTCAACATATTTATCTCATGGATATTGTCAACACAAAGCAATATAATAAGTCCAATATGTAGCATATAACAAATGTTGTACCTGTCGTGGGGTTGTTACGGCAGATGTTACCATAGGGTAACTTGAGTTGTAGGGCAAGGCGAAACTAGTGTCTGGGAGTTTGTTTAGCTCTGTGTGGACAAGGGATTTACCCAGGTTCGGCCTCTCCATTGGAGATAAAGACCTACTTCCTGCTATGCTATTATTGAACTCGATCTCGATAACCCGGCTACGACAACAGAGCCGGATCTCGATCTAGGTTACAGGGTGCGTTTGGTAGCAATGTTCTCTCTGGTTCTCTCGCTAGTACCAACTTGTCTAACTATGACCTAGGAGCCCGCTTATATAGATGGCCGGGTCTCCTGGTTCTATACATGGTAAACCCGGGTTCTATCCAGACTCGGAGTCCTACTCTAGGTCTTCTTGCCTTCGTGTCCTCCAAGTCCTGCACCGCCTCCGGGTCTTCTAGAAGCTTTCCTCTACTAGCTGGGTCACCGACAAGCTTGCTGGCCCATCGACGTAACCTGGCCCATGCTGATGGTTAGCTGTCCTGGCCGGGCCTTCTGCCTGGCGGGTCACGCTTCCCTCTTCATGGGCCTACCGGGTTATTATCCCCCATCAGTAGCCCCCAGGTTAGCCGGGTCTCCAGGTTGGCATGCTCTTCTTCTAGTCTCGAGCTTTGATTTCTTGATTAGAGCTGTCATCCTGGCTGGCCAGGTTAACCACCTGAAACATAAAAATAACATAAAACAAGTTTAAGCTCCGGGTTACATTGCTTTTCTCTTTAGCTAGGCCAGCTCTTCTTGTCGGTCCATATCGTAACCCGGCTCAGTCATTCCGGGTTCATATGCCTCCGGGTTTCATGCTCAACACTTAGTGAAAACTGCAGCCTAACCGCAAATCAATCTCCAGTCTATCTCAATCGTGATCTCGTCAAATAATATCCCTTGTTTATCTTATTCTGTTTGTCGTTGACCTTTGGTCAAAGATCCTTATCTCCTCGTCTTTTTACCGCAACACCCCTAGGGCTTTTTACTGCGCCAATAAGTATATGGTTAAGGTAAACAGCGCGGTCACTTTCCCCATTTCCTCCTTGTCCTGTTCGTCTCCTTCCCCGCGCAGCCGCCGCAATCGCATCTCAAATCGAGCTCCCAAACCTCGATAGAAATCTGCGCAACCACCATCTATTCATCCATCCGTGCTGCGCCCTCGATTCCAAACTCAATCGCATCCACAATCGCTCTGCACCTTCCTCACCCCGCATTCACCTCCATTGCTAGGGTTAGGTTATCTCTGCTTTAGAGATTGGGCACCACCACAGCTCCGCATCAATGGTGAAGGAGAAGGTGAAGGCTGGAGGTCCCAAGGCCGCGAAGAAGAGCACGAAGAAAGGATCCAGCTCCAGCGCCGCCGTGGCTACCGCTCCGGTGAACTGGACTAGGTCCAGCGCCACAGACACGACGTTGCAGACGTATGTGAACCGGGGCGAACTTCCGCCCAAGAGCGAGATCCAATGGCGCGCTCCTGGAGAGGAAACGCGTCCCAACCCCAAGGAAGGTGAAATCGTCGTTTTACTTGATCATGTTTCCCGTGGTCTTCGCCCTCCGGGCTCTCTCTTTTTTCGCCAAGTTTTTAAGTACTATGGCCTCACCACACTAGATGTTGCCCCCAATTCCATTCTCAACATTAGCAACTTCGTAGTTTTCTGTGAGGACTATCTACAGATGGCTCCCAGCTTAGAACTGTTTTTAGAAATCTTTTACTGCAATCCCTCTCACAAAAACATACCTCTTGGTCCTTATGGAGGTGTTTCCATCCAACGCCGGAGGGAATGTGATTTCCCGGCTCTTATCCTAGCCAGTCACCCCAAGGAGTGACAAAACTCTTATTTCTACTGCAAAGACACTTCTCCCGAGTCAGACGAGGCTCATTTCCCGGCTTTCAGAAACTCTCCCTTGGTTTATGATCCCAAGATGAACAGCTACGCCAGCGATGAGAACCGGGTATTGGTTGAAGCTGTCCGCGTCCGGGCCAGAGCTCTGCTCGCTCATGGCCTCCGCGGCACTGATTTAGACAAGTGCTGGATTGGTTGGTTCATCCAGCATCTTAGCATCAGGACCCGGCTATTCCATGAATATACCGGGGAAACAACTGACAGCATGCGTTACTCCGAAGTAACGCTTACTGACGATCATATAGTAAAGAACGCCAAGAAGCTGCTGATGCATGTAAAATGCATACATGAACTTTACATGTTATTCCATGTTATTTGCATCATACAAGGGTTATATTCATGATTTATATTAAGTTTTGGGGATAATTAACAACTCCCCCATTTTTCTGAAATTAACCCTGCGCTGTCAGAAAACCCCTTTTTCTATATTTTGATGTTTCAGGGACCCAAACGACGTCCAAATGACCTGAAACTTTACGGGGATCATTTTTTGGAAGGAACGAAACGTAGGCGCAAAGGAATCGAAGAAACGGAGACCAGAAGGCCAAAAGGGGTGGGCCCACGTGGCCAGATTCCTTGGCCGCGTGGGGTCCCCCATCCTGGCCCTCGGGCCTCCGCTGCCGTCGATCTTTCTTCCCGAAGCTTCGTCTTGACCTAAAAACGACTATATATAGACCCCCCAGGGCTTTCGCGAGAGGGAGCGCCGCAGAAACAAGAAACCACGAAACAGAGATTGGAGCTGAAGATTGGAGGGGGAAAACTCCGGCGGGGCGCTGCCGGTGTGGTCTCCTTCCCTCCAACAACATCTCCACCGACACCATGATGAAGAGGGAGTAGTCCACCCCTGGACTATGGGTTTGTGGAAGTAACTTATGTATCTCTCCTCTCTATGAGCTTCACTAATTAGTACCGTATGAGCTGCTGAACATGATTACGGTCATCTATGTAATTCCTTTGTGGTGGATCTTTATTATGAGTTAATACATGTTTGAGATTGCAATGGTTTTGTTTCAGTTATGAAAGTAGATGCATATTATGTACCCCGTTCTTATTTACTTGTCATGATCAAGCATGTTTATGAGAGCATGTGAGGGGGAACGTGTGCATTAGTTGGAGTAACGGGGGGTGGCTAGTGCAGTGAACGTGAGAGAAAGTTCTGCGATCCACTTGGGTTTTCTACCTTACTTTGTTGCCTCACTAGGGATAAACAAAAATACCATGCTACCGGAGAGTGGATGTGACCTTGGCCACTACCTCCATGACTAGATCTAGCATGTTCTTATTTTAACTTCATGTCATTGAACTTATTGCTATGCTCTGATTTATCTTAATTACTAAGGTGTTATGATTTAGTTCGCATCTTGGTGGAGCATAAGAGAGAGAACAACTTATACTTGAGATCTCTATGTTAGGACGTGATGCCCATATTATTAATAACTTGTCAAACCATGTCTTGCCATCTTTCATGTTAATTTTAGTGTTCCATTGTCTACCACGTTATCAAGAGAGAGTGCATTTGTGAAACCATGAACCCCGGTCCATTTTTAATCATAAGAAACACCTTTCCAACACTTTTATCACCACTTTTGTTTGCTGCCATTATTAAATCCGAAAATACAAAAACACTTTTACATCTTGCATTCATCATAAAAAACCCAAAAATATCATTTATCATTACTACCATCCTTGCATATTTATTTACCATCATTGCATTGCATATTATTTTATTATCATTCTCACACCTTGTGCTTGACAACCACTTGGTGAGGTTGAGGGCACAAAACAATTTATTTTGTTGCAGGTTCTCAAGAGAAGGATAAGGAGATAACACCTGAAATACTGGTTCCCCGAGAGTTCGATATTAAACCCTCGAGTCACCCCTCGTGGGGAAAACTGTCTTCCACTACTACATACACTCTGCACTTGGAGTCTCAACCTAACCCATTTACTTTTCACGCAGGTACCACGCGAAGGGGCTAGCAACTGTTTTCTGGCGCCGTTGTGGGGTAACTACGTGAAGGGCCATCAAGACGTTTTCTGGCGCCGTTGCCGGGGAACCATAGCTGAAAGGTTTATCCAAGGATCACTCACATCAAGTCAACTTCATCACCAACTTGTGTAACAACCTAAGCTTGGGCACCTACGTGAGCATCATCTTATCCATCTTTACCTACAATCATTTTATTTTGTTTTGTTCTTGTCTTGCATATCATCTTTATATTTCGGTTTGCATATTTTATTTTCAGTTTTGCATTTTGTGTTGCATTTGTTATTTCGAGTTGCATTAGTGTCATTTTTTTCAGTTTTGCATAAAAAATTAAAAACACATAAAAACTTGCAATCATGAGTCTTGAAAACAAAAAGAAAGTGAGTCTTCCTTTAAGTTCCATTTCTAGTTTTAAACAACAACCTGGAGAAACATTAAAAGATGCCTGGGTTAGAATTAATAGGATGCACTATGAAGATCCTACACCTTGTGAAGATGAAAAGCTAGATCTTTACTTTTATTATGGAATAGATCCTTGGTATCAAAATGCTTTAGATGGGGCTACAGGTGGAAGTTTTGTCCTGTCAACACCATCCTGTGCGGCCATGACACTTAGAAATATTTTTGGTAACTTTGTTGGTAGAAAGAAAAAGGTAGAGGATACCACAGTAGCACTTGCTTTGTCTAAAGATAAATTCGAAGCTGGTTTAGAGAAACTACCAAATAAAGAGGATTTTGAACAACTAGCATCTGTTTCTAAAAATATTATTCCTAAGATAAATGATGAATTAGTTAATGTCATGCATAAACTAAGATTATGTGAGAAAGAATTTCTTGAAAAAATATTAGTCTCAACAGTATTGAGGAAAAGTTGGTTTGTGTTAGTGATTTATTAAGGAAAAACCCATCATTTAAACATGTGAAGGAAGTTCCTATTAAGAAACAAGTTTGGATTAAAAAAGAGAAAAAAGTTGAGGAAGTTAAAATGCTTAGTGAAGTTAAGGAACCATTTGTTGATTTAGAGAAGTGTAGCTTGCATGAATTAATTTCTATCTTACAAAAATTTGCAAGTGATCCTTCTGTTAATATTAACCAGGCTGGTTTTGGTTCCTATATTGCTAATCATGTCTTAAAAGAAAAGATTGCTAGGTACAATCAAGAAGCTATGATACCACCTAAGCTTGGGGATATCTGGATCCCTAAGGTACTAGTAACCATTGGAAAAGAGACACACCATGCTATACTTGATCTAGGATCTAGTGTCTCTATATTATCTAAAGAACTATATGAAGTCCTTGAACTTAAAAATATTGAGAAATGCTCTATTGAACTTGCACTTGCTGATGATTCCATTAGACATGCTCTAGGAAAAGTAAGTGATGTTATGGTAGAGTTACACATGACTTTTGTGCCTGTTGATTTTCTAATCATGGACATGGGGAATAAAACCTCTAGTCCTATTATTTTGGGAAGACCTTTTCTTCGTACTACAGGTGCCATTATTGATTCAAAGGAAGGGAATGTGAAGTTTCAGTTTCCACACAAGAAGAGCATGGAACACTTCCCAAGGAAGAGGGACACACCAAGGTTCAAGCTCCCTCATGAGCTACGTCCCCTTTGATTATCAAGTAAGCCTAGCTATATGGCTATAAAGAAAGCGCTTTACGGGAGGCAACCCGGTTGTTTTTGTTTGAGATTTTCTTTGAGTCCTCTTGCTGTAACAAGAGAGTAGTTTGTTAGTTTTGTTTCTGGGATTTTTAATAAAGAACCAAGTTTTACCTATTTTGGGTTTGAAAAGTTGCTATTCATTTTCGGAGAGTTTTCTGCCTGCACGAAGTCTGTGCACGGTTTGATTTTTCATTTTTTATCTGTAACTCCGATTGAGCTGTAATTTGAACTGTAGCTTCAACTTTTCATCCTCTGTATACGTGATTTTTTCAGATTTTTCTGACGAGTTTAAGTAGGGTAGAAAAATGCGTTTTGCTGCTGCTGTTTTTCTGGACAGATTCTGTCTTGATATTGTTTGATGCATTCTTTGAGCTTTTTGCTTGAATCTTTTTGATTCAATTGAGTTTATGAGTAGGCATACAACATTATATACTCTCTGGACATTCATATGAATTTTTGCCTAAGGATTTTATGCAGCAAGGAACCTATTTGTTTATCACTACTAATATCACCCCACAGAAAAGAAATGGGAGAAACGGTGTTTTGAAGTTTTTTCACAGGGATTAGAGGAGCTGCACCAAGAGCTATCCAAGGATGGTGAAGACCATAAGCTTGGGGATGTCAAGACAACCCCACTGACCAACACACTCTCGGTTTGCACACGTCTAACTTCTGTTTTTCGATCAAAGCACTTTATCGTATAAACTTGGAGCGTCTGTTTTTTTTGCTTTTGTTATTTCGGTTTGATTTTTATAAGACCACCACTATCATTTATATATGAGAGAGCTACTGGAAGTTTGGGTTGAATTATGTTGGATGCTATTAAATATATTGGGATAGGGATGTTTGAGTTGATTTTAAAAGATACATATAGTTGCATAATTCATGTGCTTTGAATGAATGTTAATTTGCAAGTGTGTTGTCAAGAGCTATCTTTTACCATGTTTAGATGTTGAATTTTAACTTTACTTGGTTTAACATGGATTGATTAGTTCTATGGACACTTATGCATGCATTTAGATGGTCAACTTTCTCCCTATTGCTAGCCCAAAAATTACAACAAGTAAAAAGCTTGTTTCCCAACACCTTCAACCAAAGTTTTTCCAGTGAGTCCACCATATCTACCTATTAGCTTTATGCTATTCCAAGTATGTTTATCATGTTATATTGTGTTATCTACATTTCTGAATTTAAATGCTTATGTTATTGATTGTCATGGGAAAAATTGGTTAAAAGCTCTCACGAACTTGATGCACAATTTACTTTTATTGCATTTAATAAGCATGAACCATTGTGATTAAAATTATGAAGTTGTGGGCTTGACAATTGTTTTGGTTGGGAGTTAGCCCATATGTGCTGTCACATGGCAAGCTTTCAACATTGCACTTATTTATATTTAGTTGATGTCATGTACTTTTGTTTATGGATGCCTATCATGGGTGAAATGAATGTGGATACTTAGTAAGTTCAAAGAGTTTGTATAAATGGTTAGAGAAATGCCTGGGCCGCTAATCTAAGCCATGCATCATTCATGGTGGAAATTTACAGCATAACCATAATGTTCATTCAGTGATGCACCTCATAATAAAAAGCTATACCCATAGTAAATAAAAGAGTGCTGAGATTGTTCATTGTCTGTTTGTCTTGTTGTTTTGACATGGGCTTGTTCATGTCAAGGGGCAAGAGGTACCCCAGTGCAGTTCTTGATGATACTATTATTACTTGCAATGACCTTTATTTGAATTTACTTTGTGGACCAAAGTGAGTAACACATGGTGTAGGTACTTGTATTCAAGGGACATGAGACATTCAACCAATACATTGTCAAGCACACCACTCATATTTGCTTTCACTTTAAACATTAATCATTCAAGATGCTATGATAGGGGTAATGAGAGCTCCACACCAATGACTACCACATTGCAAGCATTAACTTAAGTAGAAGTGTTTGGAAGTTAGATGAAACTTATTCATGCTTTACCTCTACTTATTTATCTATCCAAAGTGTCCACCTTTTATATTCAGTTTTCATAAGAAGTACTCTATGACCACCATAGGATGTTTTTACTTTTCATTATGCATACATTTGGTCCATAGTACTTTCTTCTATATTACACTTTGTGAATTTATCATTGAACATCTTTACATTGAGTATTTGATATCACTTCATAATTTATCTTGCATATTGTTATTCCTTTGAAGAATGAATCATTTGACTCTATGTAGCAATAGTAATCACCTTTGATATCCATTGATAGTATTAAAATGCAAAGTCCATGTTAGTTTTATCACCTTCATACTCGGGACGAGCATGGGTTAAGCTTGGGGATGTTGATGCATGTAAAATGCATACATGAACTTTACATTTTATTACATGTTATTCCATGTTATTTGCATCATATAAGGGTTATATTCATGATTTATATTGAGTTTTGGGGATAATTAACAACTCCCCATTTTTCTGGAATTAACCCTGCGCTGTCAGAAAACCCCTTTTTCTATATTTTGATGTTTCAGGGACCCAAACGACGTCCAAATGACCTGAAACTTTACGGGGATCACTTTTTTGGAAGGAACGAAACGTAGGCGCAAAGGAATCGAAGAAACGGAGACCAGAAGGCCAAAAGGGGTGGGCCCACGCGGCCAGATTCCCTGACCGCGTGGGGTCCCCCATCCTGGCCCTCGGGCCTCCGCTGCCGTCGATCTTTCTTCCCGAAGCTTCGTCTTGACCTAAAAACGACTATATATAGACCCCCCAGGGCTTTCGCGAAAGGGAGCGCCGCCGAAACACAGAAACCACGAAACAGAGATGGAGCTGAAGATTGGAGGGGGAAAACTCCGGCGGGGCGCTGCCGGTGTGGTCTCCTTCCCTCCAACAACATCTCCACCGACACCATGATGAAGAGGGAGTAGTCCACCCCTGGACTATGGGTTTGTGGAAGTAACTTATGTATCTCTCCTCTCTATGAGCTTCACTAATTAGTACCGTATGAGCTGCTGAACATGATTACGGTCATCTATGTAATTCCTTTGTGGTGGATCTTTATTATGAGTTAATACATGTTTGAGATTGCAATGGTTTTGTTTCAGTTATGAAAGTAGATGCATATTATGTACCCCGTTCTTATTTACTTGTCATGATCAAGCATGTTTATGAGAGCATGTGAGGGGGAACGTGTGCATTAGTTGGAGTAACGGGGGGTGGCTAGTGCAGTGAACGTGAGAGAAAGTTCTGCGATCCACTTGGGTTTTCTACCTTACTTTGTTGCCTCACTAGGGATAAACAAAAATACCATGCTACCGGAGAGTGGATGTGACCTTGGCCACTACCTCCATGACTAGATCTAGCATGTTCTTATTTTAACTTCATGTCATTGAACTTATTGCTATGCTCTGATTTATCTTAATTACTAAGGTGTTATGATTTAGTTCGCATCTTGGTGGAGCATAAGAGAGAGAACAACTTATACTTGAGATCTCTATGTTAGGACGTGATGCCCATATTATTAATAACTTGTCAAACCATGTCTTGCCATCTTACATGTTAATTTTAGTGTTCCATTGTCTACCACGTTATCAAGAGAGAGTGCATTTGTGAAACCATGAACCCCGGTCCATTTTTAATCATAAGAAACACCTTTCCAACACTTTTATCACCACTTTTGTTTGCTGCCATTATTAAATCCGAAAATACAAAAACACTTTTACATCTTGCATTCATCATAAAAAACCCAAAAATATCATTTATCATTACTACCATCCTTGCATATTTATTTTACCATCATTGCATATTTACTACTGTTTGCATTGCATATTATTTTATTATCATTCTCACACCTTGTGCTTGACAACCACTTGGTGAGGTTGAGGGCACAAAACAATTTATTTTGTTGCAGGTTCTCAAGAGAAGGATAAGGAGATAACACCTGAAATACTGGTTCCCCGAGAGTTCGATATTAAACCCTCGAGTCACCCCTCGTGGGGAAAACTGTCTTCCACTACTACATACACTCTGCACTTGGAGTCTCAACCTAACCCATTTACTTTTCACGCAGGTACCACGTGAAGGGGCTAGCAACTGTTTGCTGGGGCCATTGTGGGGTAACCACGTCATCGGGTATCAGCTGCTTGGTGAGACCAAACACGACATCGCGCTGACCGGGCTTGCCCCGTTCAATGCTAAGAACAAACCTTCCACGGTACGATACCAACTCTTTTGCTCTCTTTTGCTAACCCGGTTTTTCTCGCATGAAACACTTATCTGTTCATCTTCCTTCACCTCAGGACCCGGAGTGGTGGAAAGCTGATTATGCCCCTGTGTCCTCTCCTGATGACGAAGACACAGATGCAAGTGACGAAGATGAAGAAGAAGGTGAGCTAGACTCAACAGGCCGGCTCTTCCTCGACTTGATTAACAGCGAAGCCACCACTAAGGACCCCTCGACTGATAACCCGGCGTTTCTTGTTCCAGGCCCCACTGACCCGGCTACTGATGAACTGTCGGGTCCTCAAACTGCTGGACCTCCTCCTCTCAAGAGGACTCGGGCTGCTATTGCAAAGGTGCCGTATTCTCGTCTTTCAAATTATGCAATGAACACCTCTCAATCCCAAGCACACATACAGTTAAAGGAACTTGAGAAAGAAGCTGAAGCCAGCAAGAAACCTCGAACCCGGTCTTCTGCAAACCCGGGCTCTCTGAACACAGGTATCCCTCCATGTTCTTTAACCAGTTGGGCCAAATCCATCCAGAAGATACATGCTTTAGCTGGCAAAATCCGGGCCGCTAAATTCTATTCTTTGTCAGCTTCATCCTCGGACAGTGTTAGCACACCCGAGGACTTCCAAATCAACACCGGGTAAGACACATTCAACTACCACCATACTTCTGCTTCTCTCCATAATGTACTTTTAACTTAACCAATTTTCACTTTATTTCAGTGCCAAAGCTATGCTGGATGATGAGCCGGGTTCTCCACCAGCTGCGTCTCCTCCTCCAACTACCACAGTGCCTTCCCCTATGGAGACACACATCGAGGAGCCGGCTCAAAGGGACGAACCTACAAAGAACTTGACAGCAATGCCAAGAAGCCCTCCTACCCCTGCACCCGAGCCGTCTCCAGCTGCTCAGTCGCACGGGTTAGGATCTGGCACTAAAGGAGATGAAGTGCAGATCACTGGAACCCAGCACATTCCAGTAAAAGATGCTCCTGAAGCTCTGGCCAAGGTGACAACTCCTGAGGCTAAGCCGGTGTCTCCTGCCAAAGGCAAGGACCCGGTTCCTTCGGCTGATTTGCCAGCTCTGGACTCTATGTCCACGCCAGCCCTTTGCGATGAATATTTTTCTCGTCTTGCTAAACACAAGAACTTGGAAACTGAGCTGGTCGTCCTGATTCAGAAGCGATACCAGGTACCCTTTTTTCTTGCCTTTACTTTTTCTTGCATAACTATACCCTGAGTAGCCCCCAAGCTCTAAGATTATCACTTGCCGATGAGCTTGGTGCTTATAATTCAAATGCCGTAGATAAGAACTTCAATCCTGTAGCCCCCAAGTGTCGGGTTGTCTGTTCACAGCAACCTGGGACTAAAACTTCATCTTGTAAAACTTTTCACCCTTCATAGCAAACTTTAAACACTGTAGCCCCCAAGTGCCGGGTTGCACGCATGCAGCAGCCGGGGACTCCACTCTATTCTATCCTTGTAAAATTTGAACACTGTAGCCCCCTAGTTCTGGGTTATCTTTCCTACAGTAACCTGGGACTAAAATATACCTATATTGCTGCTTATGTACTGCTTAAAAGCTTCAAACTTGTAGCCCCCAAGTTCCAGGTTAACCTGCCTGCGGTAACCTGGGACTAACTTAAACTTTTTCTCTTGTATTGCAACAGGAAGATCTTGCCAAAGCCGAGGAAGAAATTGCCCGGCTCAAAGGCGTTATAAAAACTGAATCTGAAGCCCGGCTCACAAGTGCTGAACAACTTGAGGCTTTGGAGAAAAATGTCACTGAGCTGACTCAAGAGAACTCTGACCTTAAGAAAGAACTAGAAGAGCATGAAGAGCATTGGAAAGAACAACACGCCAATCTCCAACAGCAGTTAGATTCAGTCACCAATGAGTTGACACTAGTGTTTGCTTGTGGAAGATAGAAGGAAGTAGGAAAACTGACTCAACATAAAAGTAAAAGAAAGGCCCTTCGCAGAGGGAAGCAGGGATTAAATCATGTGCTAGAGCTTTTTAGGTTTTTGAAATCATATAGAGAGTAAAAATTAAGTTTTGGGAGGTGTGTGTTAATTGGTCAACGAATCAGTAGTGAAAAGTACAATATGACCCCGGCCAAACAGACTTTTAAGAGCGGCAGATCATCCCACTTTTCTCTTTTGTTTACACATGCAGATATTTCACTGGTATTATTGCTTGACTGATAAATCAGAGAAAAAATGTGAACAGAATTAAGCGGTTAAAGTTGTAATTAATTGGGACGGGCACCCCGTTGCCAACTCTTTTTGCAAAATTAATAGATAAGCGGATGTATATGCCGCTAGTCTGATGGTAAAGTCTGCTTGACAAGTGACATAAAGACATCCACCACGTCCTCATGAGCTTGGTAAACATTGACACAAAAAGGAGTAGTAACAATTTTGAATAGTTTAAAGGTAGCACATGAAAAATTTACTTGGAGTGGCAAGGAATTACCACATATAGGTAGTTATGGTGGACACAAATGGCATGGATTTTGGCTCAAGGATTTGGATGCACGAGAAGCATTCCCTCTCAGTACAGAGTTTAGGCTAGCAAGGTTATGTAAGCAAACAAGAATATCAACCGGTACACAAGGTTTTATATGACCAACATATTGCAAGCATTATAAGATTTCATACCGTCTTCCTTGTTAACCAAACCCTTTTATTAGAAAATATCTAGACCTTAGAGATACCACCCATGCAAACCAAATTTCAACAAGCTTTACGGTAGTTCTTCACTAATGGGCTTAACTTACATGATGCAAAAATTTAATCATGACCTACTTGTTAACTCAAAACAATTGACAAGTATCAAATTATCCATATTAGTGATCTACAAGAGTATGCAAGTCTTTTCTATTATACCATTTACCACATGCAACATTTTCTGTTCCAACCAAACACCAATCAACTTATTTCAATAACTCTCCAAACAAGTATAAGTGAAGTAAGAGAGTACTTTCTTTAAAAGAACTAATAGCTCTGACAAGAGATACATGAAAACAAGAGCTAAAAGCTTGAACAACGCTAGATATGAATACTCAACAAATATAAGTGAAGAATAGGACTATTCTCACGAAAAAGCGGAGCGTGTCTCTCTCCCAATCAAGAATGCTAGGATCCAATCAAGTTGATCACAAAATAAAAATAACATACTGAAAATAAAAGCACACAGACGCTCCAAGAATAGCACATATGATGTGAAAGAATTAAAATATAGTTTCACTAGAGATGACCTGATAATTTTGACGATGAAGAAGGGGATGCCTTGGGCATCCCCAAGCCTAGACGCTTGAGTCTTCTTGAAATATGCTGGGGAGATCCATGGGAGCCTCCCCAAGCTTGAGCTCTTCACTCTTCTCCATCCTATTATATCACGCTTCCCTCTTGACCCTTGAAAACTTCCGCCACACCAAAATCAAAGTAAATCTCATTAGAGGGTTAGTGCACAATCAAAAACTCACATGTTCTGTAAAGACACAATATGACCGTTACTTTAAACATTAGTTACTGCCACTGATGTTATGTGAAGCTCTTCCACCCAAAAAAGAATTCCACCCAACACTAGTAAAAGAGAGAATGCAAAATAAAAGACATAATCTGTCAAAAACAGAATAGTCCGCAAAGACTAATTTTTTCGAGGCACTTACGATGCTCAGATTGAAATTTTTTGAACTAATGAAAGATGCGAACATACATCAGTATTACGCACAAAAATTTGCAGATTTAAATCACATTCTGTTGATTTTAGATAATTAATACGGTGAACAGCAGAAATCTGTTCCTGCGCAGCAATCAAAATCTAGCATCATCTTATCATTAGAGACTACTCTTGGCACAACAATGCGAAAAAGTAAAGATACAAATGAGTTGCTACAGAAGTAAACAACCTCCTTGACTCAATAAAAGAAAAATTGCAGAAATAAAATAATGGGTTGCCTCCCATAAGCGCTTTTCTTTAACGCCTTTTAGCTAGACACAAAGCATGCATCAAGTATTACCAAGTGTAGGAGCATCAACATTATAATTTGTTCGAACAATAGAATCATAAGGTGGTTTTATCTTCTTCCTAGGGAAGTGTTCCATACCTTTCTTGAGAGGGAATTGATATTTAATATTCCCTTCTCTCATATCAATAATAGCACCAACAGTTCTAAGAAAAGGACTTCCAAGCACAATGGGACAAGATGGATTGCATTCGATATCCAAAACAACGAAATCAACAGGGACAAAGTTGTTATTAACCATAATAAGAACATCATCAATTCTACCCGAAGGTTTCTTTATAGTAGCATCAGCAAGGTGAACATCCAAATAACAATTTTCCAAAGGTGCTAAATCAAGCATATCATAAAGTCTTTTAGGCATAACAGAAATACTAGCACCAAGGTCACACAAAGCATTGCAATCAAAGTTATTCAACTTCATTTTAATGATGGGCTCCCAACCATCTTCTAACTTCCTAGGGATGGATACTTCACGTTTCAATTTTTCTTCCCTAACTTGTATGAGAGCATTAGTAATATGTTTAGTAAAAGCCATGTTTATTTCACTTGCTTTAGGACTTTTAGCTAGCTTTTGCAAGAACATAATTACTTCAGAGAGATTACAACCATCAAAATCAAAATCATTATCATCAAAGGTAATGGAGCTATTATCTTCATCATTACTAGAAATTTCAGCATTTTTATCAAGAACAGTTTCAGAGTTATCAGGCATTTTAAAACGTTTTGCAATAGAAGTAGAAACATTGCCAACACCAATTATCTTGCCATTAATAATAGGAAGTTTACTAACACTTGAAGTTAAAGCATTTTCAGTAGTAGAAATAGTACAAACTCTAGCAATCCATGAGTGGGTCAATTCTTAACCAATGATTTCATTCTCTCCCATGCTTGAGCAACATGTTCATTATCAAATTGCTTAAAATTCATTATGCTACTTCTCAAAGATATAATCTTAGCAGGAGGATAATATTTTCCAATGAAAGCATCTTTGCATTTAGTCCATGAATCAATACTATTTCTAGGCAAAGATAGCAACCACTCTTTAGCACGTCCTCTCAAGGAGAAAGGAAAAAGTTTCAATTTAATAATACAAAAATATGCCCGAGCCACCGATTGGCTATACCACCCTATTAATAAGCGTACGATTGAGCTTTTAGATCCGCACTGCACACTCACCTCTCCAGTCTAACTAGGGCCAGTAGCTGCAAATCATCTGAGCAAGCTGACAATGTGTACCTGCATGTACAGCCGTCATTGCCGGAATGGACTATACGGTGGATGACTTAACAGTACAATTGGTCAAGGACCTAATTTATTTTGGCAGGGCACATACCTCATTTAAAGCAGGCAACATTCACATGAACGAACGAACGAACGAAATGCTCAGATATTTGTTTGGCAGCGTAACACCCAGCTAGCCCAGAAGAAGACCACACATTTGCGAAATCTAGCCCACGAGTCGGCGGCAAGTTGTATCATCAAACAACCCTTTTGAAGGTAGTAATTCCATTTTAGCATTTCGTTGTTTTTGGAAAATGTTTTACCAAATACTTCGTATAACATTGTCATTGATTTGTTTTTGCGGGGGCAGCTGATGAAAAGATACATGAGCAGCATAGCATTTGCGGCCACAAAGAAATCGATGGCCAGCAGCATATACTGATTGGCTGCCGTTTTTGGCGTGGGACGTCTAGTTGTCTTGTATGTAGGCCTAGAATCTATGTGGATGCCACGAGGACATGTTGGTACGCAACTTTCGACCTCTCTTAACAGTTCATGCTGACCGAGATGCTTCACTGTTTGTTGTGACAAGACGGTGCTGGCTTTTCCGCTTCCCTCTTCCCCCAGCAACACCTGCATGTAAATGCAATGATTCAAATGTTATAAATTCTCCGAGACACCAACATGCATTTCTGGTGTGGGTAGTTCACCGTAGTGATGGCATAGTTAGTTGTGGAGCCATATTTTTCCCGCGCCAGTTCAGTTTGTTGGCGCCATTTTTTAGTTTCGCTACCAATATATAAACCTCGGTTGCAGAGTTACACTCACACCACAACATTCCAACCACCTTTTTTATCCAATGTCAAACCCTAGCACCGAGCTCGGGTGAAGCCACAATTATCACTAAAGCATCTCGTCGTACAACACTACTTAGAAGTAGATTTTGTCCTGTTTGCATTTAAAACATTCTAGCTCGATGTCACCGTGTTGTTCTGCTTCCATGCATGTGATCGATCGACACAGCTCGTCAACGTTGTGTAACAATAGTACATGTCAGGTGGGGTCTGACTACGTGTGATGCGCTCACTGCCTGCACTGAGGCAACCAGCTGATGTGACAACGGATAATTAGCAACTAAGTACCTCTTTTACGTGTTTCCCGGACGATTTACTCTGCTTGCACAGAAGGCTGACAAAGCAGACCGAATCTCCAATGCTTGATCAGACGGCTACCAAGGGGGTGGTATAGCCAACGGGCGACCGAAAATCCACTCTATTTAATAATATCACCATCTACTTCCTTAGGCTTTTGCATTTCACAAAGTTCAACAAAGTTATTAAGGTGAGCAGCAGCATCATCAGTACTAACACCAGAAAATTGTTGTTTCATAACAAGATTTAAAAGACCTGGTTTAATTTCATAAAACTCTGCTTTAGAAGCAGGTGGAGCAATAGGTGTGCATATGAAATCATTGTTGTTTGTGCTAGTGAAATCGCACAACTTAGTGTTCTCAGGGGTACTCATTTTAGCAAATTTAAAACAAGACAGAAAATAATAACTCTAAAATAAAAGTAACTATTTTTTTGTGTTTTTGATAAGTAAAAGCAAACAAGATAAAATTAAATTAAACTAAGTAAGACAAAAACAAAGTAAAGAGATTGGCAGCGTGAGACTCCCCTTGCAGAAGTCTGCTAACTTTCCGGCAATGGCGCCAGAAAATTATGGCATGTTGAAGGGAAAGTTAGGAGACTGCTGAACCGAAGTACTTCCACTCCCCGGTAACGGCGCCAGAAAATTAGCTTGATGACGTGAAATCACATGTTCGTTGGCAGACCCCAAGAGGAAGGTATAAAATAGTGCAGCAGCAAGTTTTCCCTCAGTATGAAACCAAGGTTATCGAACCAGTAGGAGTAAAAACACATCAGAAGGTTGTTGGTGGCGGAATATGGCACGGCGCAACACCAGGGAATCCGGCGACCGACGTGGAACCTGCACACAACACAATCAAACTACTTTGCCCCAACGAAACAGGAAGGTTGTCAATCTTCCCGGCTTGCTGTACAAAGGATTAAACGTATGGTGTGGAAAATAATGTTTAATTGCAGGAAGTAAAAGAGAACAATTGTTTGCAGTTGGTGGTTTTATCAGTGTAAAAGAATGGACCGGGGTCTACAGTTCACTATTGGTGTCTCTCCATAAAGATAAACGACATGTTTGGTAAACAAATTACAGCTGGGCAATTGATAAAATATTGAGCGCATGACAATGCATATATATATGACAAGATGACTACCATGATATTTAATTGGGCATTACGACAAGATACATAGACCGTTATCCAACCGCATCTATGACTAATAATCCACCTTCAGGTTGACATCCGTGTTCCCCGTTGGTATTAAGTTGCAAGCGGATAATCGCATTAAGTAATGTGCGTAATGTAAACAAGTACATATGACCGTGGACATAGCATTGTTAGGTTATCCCTAGTGGCAACAACACATCCACAACCTTAGACGTTGCTGTCACTCGCCCAGATTACTGGAGACTGAATCCACTATCTAGCATAAATACTCACTCTTGGAGTTACAAGCATCTATTTGGCCAAAACATCTACTAGTAACGGAAAGCGTGCAAAATCATAAATAACATGTAACATAGATTAATAATCAATTTGATCATAGTATTCAATATTCATCGGATCCCAGCAAACATAACATGTAGCATTACAATAAGATGATCTTGATCATGTTAGGCAGCTCATAAGATCTAAACATGATAGCATAAAGTGGAGAGACAACCATCTAGCTACTGCTATGGACCCGTAGTCCAAGGATGAACTACTCACGCATTACTCCGGAGGCAGGCATGGCGATGTAGAGCCCTCCGGTGATGATTCCCCTCTCCGGCAGGGTGCCGAGAAGAGCTTCAGAACCCTCCCGAGCTAGGGTTGATGACGGCGGCGCCTCTGGAACTTTTCGTGGAATATGACTCGGGTATTTAGGGTTTTCGCGTCGGGGGGAATAAATAGGCTAAAGGGCGGAGGCTGAGGGCACCCGAGGGGCCCTCACGCACCCTCGGCGCGGAAGGAGGTGGGGCCGCGCCGAGCCCTTGTGTGGCCGCCTCCTGGCGCTCCTCCGTCTCCCCTTTGGACTCCGTGTACGTGTCGATGAAATAGGGACCTCCGTTGATTTTCGTCCTATTCCGAGAATATTTCCAGAACAGCTTTTCTGGAATACAAAAACAGCAGAAAACAGGAACTGGCACTGTGGCATCTTGTTAATAGGTTAGTACCAAAAAATGTATAAAAATGATATGAAGTGGATGCAAAACATGTAACAATCTCTACTATATAATATGCCTTCAGGTGATGGTTGGTACGTCATTTTTTGTTCCGATTTTACCCTCCCACCAAATCACATAATTACCCACCATGCCACCGGTAAGTGAAAAAAACGTTTCGAAATATCCCGACTAATCATACATAGGTGCATCAAGAGACCAATCTAAAGTTTCCCAACCAGACCCGAGTCGGCCTCTTGTTTCCTTCTCTCAGCCTTTACATATGGGATCGATCGATTGCTCTGCATCAAATCGATCCGAGCTTACTATCTAAATCGAATCAAGCAAGATCGAATCGCATCCACAACGTCATCGAGGACGATTTCGTCGAGAACGACGTCCCGCTGCAATGTCAAATCCTGCATCCTTACGCCTCTTCACCGCCGCTTCCTTGCGCCCCGCCCTACGACCAGCCCTGCTCGCCGCCGCCAGGCCCAGGCACGGATCACTCCGCGGCTGTCCCTGCTATCTGCCGTCACATATTCGGGAACCAGCAATTGTAGTCGCTGCTACCCTCCACGTCGAACACTCGAACCGATCCAGCAACAGAGAGCGGGCATGCGGCTTGATGAGCGGCCGAAGGAATCAAAGTGTGTTGGGCAGGGTCACGCACGAGGCGCGCACGGCGGCGGGAGGCAAGGAGGACCGCGAACGCGTGGTTGACCGCGTGGAGAACCTCGCGCGCCGGTGACGGGAACGGGATGCTGCTGCCCTGCCCCCGGCCTGCACGAGTCCACTACTTGGACGGTGCTCCTGCGCCGTCTACACTTCGGCTGGCCGCCCCGCTTGCGGTCCGTCTCATGTCTCGCCAATGTGGTGGGTATCAATGGGGAGTATGCTTTGGCGATGACGCACGACATGGCGGCTTCCGGTCGGCGAGCAAGCTGAGTCGACGTGGTACGAGGAAGCACTTGTCAGTATCGGCAGTTTCCGTTTCAGTTGGTTCTTATTTTCTTCAGTAGCTAAATAAGTGTAGTTGGGTCGGGTGTGTTGAGCATGTCGACTGTATGAGCCAGAACCTACAACCCGGCATGATCTAAGCTCGCAAATAATGGATCGTGAAAGTCTTCGTTCTTTAAGTTATGCGATGGAATAGAAGCAACGACAGAAAAGCTCCTCCAAGGCTTGAAGCAAACCAATTTCAACTTAAATCCGTGGCTTCAGCTCTCGGGCGATGCAGCAACAAGCCAAGGAAATTTGCCGAACAAGAAGATGAACGCCAGTGGGAAAAAAACGGCTATACTGCAGGTAAGCCTAACGTGCCCAATTAAGGTTAAAACTGTCAATGACAAAATTTGTGTTCTTTCCAACTAATTACCTGAAACTATGGTGTACATGTTTTGTGGAAAAGTAGATCATGATTGTGGTTCGGCAAAAAAAACATCATTACACGTCTATCCGATACAAATCATTTTCTGTCCGTTGCAACGCACGGGCACGTTTCCTAGTTGGTATAATATCAACATGGAACATCAAAAATTATAGATACGTTTGAGACGTATCAGTCATCACCGAGCTCCTGTCATTGCATAGCCGGATTGCTTCTCTCCCGCCCCTTAATGACGAGGAAGACCGGCTGATCTGGAAGTGGACCAATGATGGCGTCTACACGGCCGCTTCGGCCTACAAGGCGCTGTTCTTGGGTCTTGAGACGTTCGTTTGCAGCAAGACCGTCTAGAAGACTTGGGCGCCGGGTAAGTGCAAGATTCATGCTTGGTGTTCCTCCATCGGTGGCTCTGGACAGCTGACAGGCGAGCCCGCCATAGACTCGAGACGCATGTCGCCTGCCCTTTGTGCGGCAACGCTCCGGAGACGGCTGAACATCTCTTTCTTGGCTGCCCCTTCTCCCTTGCTGTTTGGAGGGAGATTCTGGGCAAGTACGGCTTCGCTGCCCTAACGCCGAACTCGGCGTCGCTCTCGGATTGGTGGACAGCTTCGCGTCGGAGATCAAGGCCAGCGCGCCGGAAAGGCTTTGATAGCCTTGTCCTCCTGATCATCTGGAAGATTTGGTTGGAAATGAATGCGCGAGTCTTCGAGAATGCGCCGTCGACACTCTAGACGCTTTGCTCTTCCATTGCTAGCGAGGCTCACCTTTGGAAGCTAGCAGGAGCGTCTGGGCTATCCACGGTCTGGAACTAGCCTTTGCTGTTTTGTTTTTCCTGTACGTAGTGGTAGGGGCGCGGTAGTTTCGGGTACGCGCCCTATGCTGGTTGGTGTCATTGCTGTTTCCTTGTAAGGGCCTTTTTGGCCCCCTTGTACTCTCTCTGTTCCTCTATTGTTTTGGCACGCAAGTTTGCGGTGGCCGAAAAAAAAGGCAAACGAGGACACACCTGTCGTCATGATCCAAACGCAAAAAAATTAAACCCAGTGTTTTCTGTGGTTGATTAGGAGCTGTCGTTGAAATGTAGTTCTACCACCTGCCCGCAAAAAATTTAACTAGCACTCCTCCACTAATGTAGTCAATTAGTGTTTTCTGTGTTGATTAGGAGCTGTGATGCTGCATGATAACCTAGTAAACACGCGGTGATAAGGTAGTTAATCTACTCTGAGTATACAATTAGTGTTTTCTGTGGTTGATTAGGAGCTGTACTTGTCAGTGTAGTTAAGGAAGTGTAGGACCACTGGACCACCGTTGTCTCATTTGTTTAGCCGATCGAGTAGAGATACCATAATCGGACAGCACCCGATCGAGAATTAAACCTAGTGTGCTAGTGCCCTCGATTAGAGACTCTGGCGGGGACCAGACTGTCTGTTTGGACTTGGACTTCTTGCCTTGTGTGCCATGATCCCATGACGTTAGGCTTGGAGCTCAAATCCGGGAATCTATCTCATCTGTTTCTCCATATACACCGGCGCTAGCTACAGCACACGGACGAACACGAGCACAACATTGCACACGCCTAGCATCGATGAGTACATCCCCATAAGTTCTTTTTTCGTGTGGGTTGAGATGGCTTTAATATGAGCTGAGCATAGCAGTTTTCTGGGTAAAATTTCATGGGCTAGTTGGGCTAATGGGCCGGCTATATGGGCACACCGGTTAAAATTATAAATCTATAGAGAAAAAACCTTTTTTTTAAACAAGGAAAAAAAACTTTGCCATATATATTTGATATAGGAGAAGCAAATACATAGTGGTCTAGACATCAAAAGGGAAAAATATCAATAGAAAAAAAATCAAACATCGAAGATAATTCTTGCTCGTGTCTTTTATCTTTTGCATTAGAACGACCGGCATTGAGAAGACGTTGTTGAAGACCCACGCGTTTCTTTCCTTCTAAAATTTCCAAGAAATCAGCGTTATGGCGGTCCTGAGGCCATGGGTGAAAGAGGATGCATGGGGTGGCGGCCAAGGCATGCCAGTCTTGCAGCACCGCCGGAATACGGCCAGGAGGCTCGGGTAGGAGAGCCAAAAGGCCATTGGGGCCAAGAGGCTACCTAGATCCATTTGGGGAAACGACATTCGAACAAAAGGTGCCTAGCGGTCTCAGGCTGATATCTGCAGAGCAGGCATGTTGCTTGATGGGGCCAAACGCGAACGTCAAGGCGGTCAGAGGCCCACAGCCTGTTCTGGGCCAGCTTGGCTTACCCACCTGGGATCTGAGCTGCCTAGACGCTGATGTTACTTTGGAGGAGGTCTGGGCTGTTATCAAATCGCTGCCAGCAGACAAAGCGCCTGGGCCTGACAGCTTCACGGGCCGCTTTTATTAGCATGCTTGGCCCATCATCCAGTCTAATGTCATGGCAGCAATTTCCCATGTCTTCAACCTCCGTGACCGCGGCTTCCACCGGCTCAATGATGCGCTGATCCTGTTGCTGCCCAAGAAGGTGGATAGTGTCGACGTCACCTCCTTCCGCCCTATCAGCCTCGTTCATAGTTTTGGCAAGCTCATCACCAAGATCCTAGCCTCTAGGCTAGCGTCGGAGCTTCCGAGGTTAATTGCGCCGAATCAGTCCGCGTTCATCCGCGGACGAAGCATCCACGACAACTTTCGGATGGTTCAGCTGGCTACCAAGGCCCTGCATGCTAGGCGTCTCCCCATGGTGTTGCTCAAGATCGACATAGCAAAGGCGTTCGACACGGTATCTTGGCCGTTCCTTCTCAGCATACTCAAGCACTTGGGCTTCGGGGAGCGCTGGCTTGCGATTGTTTGCTCGATTCTGCGCGGCTCCTCCTCCCGTGTCTTGCTCAATGGAGCTGCGGAATCCAGATTCTAGCATCGGCGTGGGGTTCGGCAAGGTGATCCCCTAGCTCCGATGTTCTTTGTGGCGGTTATGGAGGCCCTCAACGCCTTCTTCCGCAAAGCTGAAGAAGATGGCATGCTCGCACCTCTCCCTTGCCGTGGGATCAAGCACCGCGTCTCCCTCTATGCGGACGACGTCGCCATCTTCCTATCGCCGACCGGATTGGATCTTCAGACCACTAGCGCGCTCCTCCACTGCTTTGGTGGTGATTCCGGCCTCCGCACCAACATCGACAAGTGCATCGCCATGCCAATCCGCTGTCAGCAAGCCCATCTTGAGGAGGTTACTAGAGTGTTCCCTTTCCAGATTATGCACTTCCCTTGCCCCTATCTGGGCTTGCCGCTGTCCTACAAGCGGCCTTCCAAGGTGGCGCTGCAACCAGTGTTGGACAAGATAATCAACATATGCCCAACTTGGAAAGCCCATATGATGGCCAAGCAAGGCCGTCTTGTGCTGGTCAAAAACGTTCTGGTGTCGATTCAGGCCCATCACTCGATCGTGATGGAGCTCCCAGATTGGTTTCTCAAGGCATATGAGCAGCGTCTCCACGCCTTTTTCTGGCGAGGGAAGGAGAAGGTACAAGGCGGCCAATGTATGGTGGCTTGGGAGACAGTATGTCAACCAGTCTGCTATGGGGGTCTCGGGATCCCCAACTTGAAGATGATGGGGTGGGCCTTGCGTCTCCGCTGGTTATGGCTTTGCCATTCGCCAGACCGCAGCTGGGTGGACCTTCCTTCCTCGCCTGACCCCGTTTTAGAGGGGTTCTTCGCGGCATCGACCTTCACGGTGCCGGGCAATGGCGCCACCGCCCGGTTTGGTTGGACCGATGGATTGGCGGGCAATCGGTGCACTCCTTCACGCCGCACCTCTTCACGGCCGTCGACACCGCGACTACGGAGATCCGCCTTGTGTGGCAGGCCCTAGTTGGCAATGCTTGGGTTCGTGACGTGACCGGTGTCCTCATGGTGCCGGTCATCACCGAGCTCCTGTCGTTGCATAGCCGGATTGCTGCTCTCCCGCCCCTTAATGACGAGGAAGACCGGCTGATCTGGAAGTGGACCAATGATGGCGTCTACACGGCCGCTTCGGCCTACAAGGTGCTGTTCTTGGGTCTTGAGACGTTCGTTTGCGGCAAGACCGTCTGGAAGACTTGGGCGCCGGGTAAGTGCAAGATTCATGCTTGGCTGTTCCTCCATCGGCGGCTCTGGACAGCTGACAGGCGAGCCCGCCATAGACTCGAGACGCACGTCGCCTGCCCTTTGTGCGGCAACGCTCTGGAGACGGCTGAACATCTCTTTCTCGGCTGCCCCTTCTCCCTTGCTGTTTGGAGGGAGATTCTGGGCAAGTACGGCTTCACTGCCCTAACGCCGAACTCGGCGTTGCTCTCGGATTGGTGGATAGCTTCGCGCCGGAGATCAAGGCCAGCGCGCCGGAAAGGCTTTGATAGCCTTGTCCTCTTGATCATCTCGAAGATTTGGTTGGAAATGAATGCGTGAGTCTTCGAGAATGCGCCGTCGATACTCCAGACGCTTTGCTCTTCCATCTCTAGCGAGGCTCACCTTTGGAAGCTAGCAGGAGCATCTAGGCTGTCCACGGTCTGGAACTAGCCTTTGCTGTTTTGTTTTTCCTGTATGTAGTGGTAGGGGCGCGGTAGTTTCGGGTACGCGCCCTGTGCTGGTTGGTGTTGTTGCTGTTTCCTTGTAAGGGCCTTTTTGGCCCCCCTTGTACTCTCTCTGTTCCTTCTATTGATTTGGCACGCAAGTTTGCGGTGCCCACGCAAAAAAAGGCAAACGAGGACACACCTGTCGTCATGATCCAAACGCAAGTAGAATCAGATCACAATGGCTTATTTGAAGTGCACCCATGCAAATACTGCCAAATTTAACTAGCACTCCTCCACTAATGTAGTCAATTAGTGTTTTCTGTGGTTGATTAGGAGCTGTGATGCTGCATGATAACCTAGTAAACACACGGTGATAAGGTAGTTAATCTACTCTGAGTATACAATTAGTGTTTTTTGTGGTTGATTAGGAGCTGTACTTGTCAGTGTAGTTAAGGAAGTGTAGGACCACTGGACCACCGTTGTCTCATTTGCTTAGCCGATCGAGTAGAGATACCATAATCGGACAGCACCCGATCGAGAATTAAACCCAGTGTGCTAGTGCCCTCGATTAGAGACTCTGGCGGGGACCAGACTGTCTGTTTGGACTTGGGCTTCTTGCCTTGTGTGCCATGATCCCATGACGTTAGGCTTGGAGCTCAACTCCGGGAATCTATCTCATCTGTTTCTCCATATACACCGGCGCTAGCTACAGCACACGGACGAACACGAGCACGACATTGCACATGCCTAGCATCGATGAGTACATCCCCTAAAGTTCTTTTTTCATGTGGGTTGAGATTGCATTAATATGAGCTGAGCATAGCAGTTTTCCGGGTAAAATTTCATAGGCTAGTTGGGCTAACGGGCCGGCTATATGGGCACACCGGTTAAAATTATAAATCTGTGGAGAAAAAACCTTTTTTTTAAACAAGGCAAAAAAACTTTGCCATATATATTTGATATAGGAGAAGCAAATACAGAGTGGTCTAGGACATCAAAAGGGGAAAATATCAATAGAAAAAAATCAAACGTCGAAGATAATTCTTGCTCGTGTCTTTTATCTTTTGCATTAGAACGACCGGCATTGAGAAGACGTTCTTGAAGACCCACGTTTCTTTCCTTCTAAAATTTCCAAGAAATCAGCGTTATGGCGGTCCTGAGGCCATGGGTGAAAGAGGATGGGGTGGCGGCCAAGGCATGCCAGTCTTGCAGCACCGCCGGTCTACCAGAACCGAGGTGGGCCAGGAGGCTCGGGCAGGAGAGCCAAGAGGCCATTGGGGCCAAGAGGCTATCTAGATCCATTTGGGGAAACGTCATTCGAACAAAAGGTGCCTAGCGGTCTCAGGCTGTTATCTGCAGAGCAGGCATGTTGCTTGATGGGGCCAAACGCGAACGTCAAGGCGGTCAGAGGCCCACAGCCTGTTCTGGACATCAAGCTAGACGAATAAATGGTATTTCGGCAGTGCCCAGTTCTTCCAAGCAATGTTCTTGAATGAGCAGGAAGAGGAGCCGATGAATTGCGCCTTGTATGTCGAGTTCACCGAGTAAGATCCATTTGTAGTGAGGGTCCAGATAATAGAGTCTTCGATGCCAGGGTAAGAGTCACTTACATCAGGAAGCCTCAAAGGTAGACGAATGGTAGAATATGATTAACCGAGAAATTTTCCACATAGATGTGAGCAATCCATTTGGACCCGGGTTAGGGCGTCATGCACCTTCCTGTTTTTTCGTCTAGAGGCCTATAACATTTTTGGAGCGATGTCATTTGGAGTGGAACCGTCGAGCTAGAGTAAGGACCATAAAGAAGCCTTAAGTCCATCTCCCACCGCTACCCTAATAGCCGTGTTGAAGAGCTGCGTGTCATCCTTGTTGTTAGGAGTTCAGGATCTGACGCATCGTTTCTCTTGTGCCACCCATTCAAACCACAACCTACGAAGGCGATGGGCTCTAGCAAACTTCTCAAGGTTTAGAATTTCAAGATCCCCAAGGTCGTTGGGGCGGCATACCTTGTCCCAGCTAACCTTGCATTTTCCTCGGATAACGGCTGCCACCCAGCACATGCATGTTCACAGCTTGTCGAAAGCCTTAAGAATATCCTCGTCTACCTTAGTTGTCGTAAGTAGAAAAATAGGTAGCGAGGTGAGTACGAACTTGATCAGGGTAGTACAGCTGACTCGAGAGGTGAGTTTTCCCATCCAAGGGTCCAGGCGGGTGACCACCTTGTCCATATATGGTTGCAGATTGACCCGTCGAACCTGCCAGAGAGTGGGAGGCCCAGGTACTTGGTCGAGAATTCCGCAATGGCCTCTGGGAAGTTAGCCAAGATCATCGGGAGGTCGCGGTCGGAGCAGCAAATGGGCATGATGGAGCTCTTGACCACGTAAGTGACTAGACCTGTGGCGTCCCCGAAGTTGGAGCAACATGGCGTAGTTTGTCACATCATGGTGCGTAGGCGATAGGAATATGTATTGCTGTGTCATCAACGTACATGGACACCCGAAGGCCGCTCATCCTGTCGGGCAAAGGCTGCAGGAGTCCTGATTGGGTGACGAGCTCGAAGGTCTTGTTGATGGGTCGATGTCGGTGCATTTTTGACAAATATCATCATGGGAGTTTTGGTGGGATTTCTCTTTTGACTTGAAAGGTGTGGGATGTTGTATATATGTGCTTTCTTTTGGGGATTCCAAATATCACAATAAGATATTTTTAAATCCCTCATCTTAATTACGAACCGTTTTGGCCGTTGCGTTCCTCGTGTCTTCGAGATCTCTAAAATTTGATTTCATGCTGATAGTTTTCGCCTAGTCTTTTTTTTCAACTTCAGAACTAGTATAGGTGCACTTTGTACTTCATCGAGTACTTCGATTTTTAGTAAACGTGAATTTCATCTTGGTATTGTACACATACTACACCGCAAAGTACAGTTACCATGCACTATGGATGACAAAAAAACATTGCACTATGATTTACTTCATGTACTCTGCGTGGTGTACCGTAATTTTTATGTATACTATGTGAAGTGTATTCCATGTACATATAGCGTCTTGTGTACTTAAGTATAGTTGATGGGAGAAGTATGCGTGTACTTCATGGTAGTTCATACTCACTCCTTTTTTAATATAAGATGTTTTAGCATTTGTCCACATGCACATGTACAAAAATGTATGTAGACATGTTTTAGTGTGTATGTCACTCACTTTAGTATGTATCTAGACAACATGTGCAACATCTAAAACATTTTATATTAAAAAACGGAGAAAGTACTTTGTATAAAGTAAATAAATTGTAAAACAGTCGAAAACCGAAACAAAGATCTTCTCCCACAGGATGATTTGTGTGAGTCACGTGTTAGCGCATAAATCTTCCGCGCTCCACCTACATGCAGGTTGGCCTTTCGCTAGTCCTACTCTTCCATGATGTATGGGAATCTTAACTGTGTGCGATGTTAGCTAGGCACATTATGCACACTAGCCGTCAACCCGTGCATCTGCACGGGCTAGCTGTTTGGGTTTTGCAACCTGCATAAAATTGCAAATGTATTACACAATAGCACTTATATTATGTTCAAATTTGTACCAAATATTACACGGACACTTGAGCATTTACTTCAGAGATGTCAAAACTAAAAAGAATTGAATAGTCTTTCGTATATTTATCTTTCTTTAAATATAAGTCTGCCTGAGATATCAATGACAATGACATCCATGATGTGCGAAAAAAAAATGTATGTACTCAGTTGGTAGTTTCATCACCCTACCAAACATTAAACATCGGCAAAACAAAATAATTTGAAGAGGCAAAACGAAGCCATTATACAAACAAAGTCACATTTTTCTTGCATATGTGGTTTCGCCTACAAAGTCTTATATAATGTGTAGCACGGCACACAAAATTACCAAGAAGGTCACATAGAGATAGCACAGATGCTCTTTTTTTACAGCTAACAGCCAGCGAACAAAATGTCCCGCCCATTTTCAATTATTGTGTTCTTGTTATTCTCAAAAGAAACAATGAGCTAAAAATGTACTTCGACGAAGTCCTGGCATTTTAAAAGTTTTGGGGCTTTCATTTTAAGGAGTCGTACATATAGAGAAAGAAATACCCTTTGGCTTTTAATACAACAAACACTAGAAAAAAACTTATGTTACAAACGAATAGAAAATGCTCAGCCTGGCACAACATGGTTGTCTATGGTCAGTCCGTGACCCCTGGATGATGTTTGGTTCAAGACACATTCAGAATCAGACTGTGAATATATCATAAAAACAGAATTAGACTATTCGACCCAAGTAATTTCAAACTTCTGGTAATTTGGCAGATATGAAAAGAGGAACTTTCCTTATAGGTCGAAGTAAGGCACCATCAATTTTTCCTTTTATTATACCAACAGTCTGAAAATGGCTGACGTGAAGGTGCAATCCAAAGTGGCACAAGTATTCAAGGACACATTACGTTTAGGTTGCAGCAAAGTTCATCTTCTAACATCATGATAGCCATGGGACCTAAAACAGTTCAGATGTTCTGAGTTACGAAAAAAAAATCCCATTTAAAAAAAATGATAATATGATGCTAATAAGCTGTTTTGATATTGAGAATGAGCTGCATACGTTACTGCAGGTAGTGTCATGGAGTTTTTCTTTCTATCTAGCATCTATGTGCCTTCCTTGCATTTGTCCCCTGAAAATTTGGAACTTCTTCCTTTAGGTAGCATAACACGGTTCCAAAGAAACTACTAATCCAAGAGCACATCATCAACCATGGAGTTTTTCTGTTTGAAGTTGGGTGTCATGTTAAAATTCAGAGCGGCATTATTGTAGCTCGCTATTATGTAGTGAATTCACAACCTTCAGTTTATATATGAGCTCACATGTTCCGTACAGGAAAAGGCTAACCATATATATTTGACTCAAATTAATAAATTGGAGATAATTACTTTTATTTATAAGCATCGCTTGCAGCCAGAACTGTGACCACGAACCAACTACATTGCTGTCCCTGCACAGCACTTCTTACTCAAGCGTCATGGAAACCTTTGGGCCTTCAGAACCTGCAAATTTGTCAAGCTATACAACATGGCTTTGTTAGAATTTAATCCCATCAGATTCAATCCTATATACTGGAGTTGCGACTGAAAATCATATATACTATTACAGAAATACTACAGAATGAACATGGATTTCTTAGTTAGAATTGCAAGGAAATCTTATATGAATGTGCTATATTGAAAAATATTCTGGCTTTCAGCCTTTTGCCACAGTACAAAGCAACCAGATACATAGAATCCTTATAATATTCATACTACAGGAAGCTAGTTTAATTTATATATATAGAACAGTTTCGAACTCTGGCTAGGGATTTTCAAAGAAAAGATTATAAAATCTATTAGACATGATATTGAGAAGTCTGGAAGGTTGTATAACTTAATGTAAAAAGTATAGGATAAATAGTTGAAATCTAGGCACTATACCTCTGTTTTACGCTGGAAGACTCAAAGATTAGAAACACCTTGCAAATAATAAGAGATCTAGTTTATATTCGCTAGAAGCAGTAGAAAACATCTAACTTCATATATCCATACAAAATATCAGATAACTCTGTTGGCTAACATGGGGTACGTAACATAGAAAAACATCTGAAAGCCTCCTGTAAACCACAAACCAAATTGTTCAGGTCTTTTGTTTTCTTTGAAGGTCCGGTGCTTCATTGTCTTCATGTAGCAGCCCTGGAGTACACCGCTGTCGCTCTAGGATACATAGTTAACCTTCTTGCCGTCTTCCGTCACTTTAGTGCATAGACAGATAGGCATCAATGAATACCAACTTCAATTTTTCTTTTCATAACTCGGTGAGCAGTCTGATACATTGAGGATTATGTGATTAATTCAAGGAACTGTAGAATAGAGCATGGATGCAATCTGATCATGCGTTACTTGCCTGTGTCATGAGGTACTTTAAGAATGATGAGCGACGATTCCAACGATGTTGGGGAGGTGAACGGCATCCCCATCGTAATTTGCAGCCTCAGCAGTCACCACAATGTCAGACGCCCGATCTGATTCGAGTTGCTGTCGATGTGCCTCATTCTCTGCTCCAAATAGCTGATGCAATCGAATAGAGATATGTGTTTGCAGTATCGGCGTATAGATTGATCAGCTCGACCGTGTCTACACTGCAGTATGTTGAGGACAGTGGGCATATGGGTATGCATATTTATCTGACGTTGCCGCGGTGTGGATCGGACCGAGGCTTGTAGCCATTAACATACGTAATCTGCTGACCTGCTAGGGGTGATTGACGTGCATGGTGCAGATACGTGATTTCATAGACATGCTAATTGAAGGGAGATCCAGCTAGGTGTCCAGGGACTTACGTTGCGAAGGATTGATGAATCCGACCGGGAACCTTGCTCTCCTGCAGCCGGCCAACCACAGGAATTAGGGAACGCTGCTCTGCTACCGCCGGCAACCGTAAATCTTGCAGTCTCCCGTCATGTGCTGATCATAGTTCTTGATGGCCACATGATTGATTCACGTAGAGGCACATCACGCCGGCCGGACGCCAACTGGGTACATGTACCTGTGCGTGAGAAGATCGTCGGCCGTGGATTACATCAGCCTTCATGGGCAGGAGAGGAATAGGGCTGGGAGAGGTTGCCAGGTTCGTTTGGATTGATGCCCTAGAATATCACAACGTCGCGATCGGCGATGGAAGGGATATTTCTTTCGGCAATCTCGCGTAATGGTTCGTTGAAGAGAGATGGTGCGTGCGCGTGGGACAATGGGCTTGGACTCTGTGAGAGACACTTGATCCGACGGTTGATAATAATTAATTAGATGATCGGATGGATAATTTTGCTTAGTTTTCTAGGATTAACGTGGTGGCTCCATTAGTGCCTCCAATTAGTAAATATATATAAGATAAGATGGTCAACACTACACAACCCTGTGTGACGTGTCTCATGTTGCGTACATGTGTACTCATTCTGTTCCTAAATTTAGTAATGTAAGACTTTTAGCCTTTTATTCACACATGTATTTAGATATGTTTTAGTGCAAGGTACACATTAAACTTGCACTAAAACATGTCCAGATACATGTGTGCATAAAAAGACTAAAAAGTCTTACATTTAGAATATGATAATACCCTATATAAAGTTGTTACGATTCCTGCTTTCTTATCGATCTGGGTTACTGTTTATGAGCTTCAGTTTAGTTCTTAATTTTTTTTTGACAGCTCTGTTTAGTTCTTAATTGTTTACCTAATTTTTTACGCCTGGCAATTTTTCCTGTTGGTGGCACCGAAGACGTGGCAGCTTCTTTTTCTTCCCTTTTTGGCCTTTAACTTGGTCATATGGGTGATCACTCATATTCATGTGATGTTCTTGTTGATTTAGATGAGTAAATCCGCAGATTGAAGCTTCTGGGCATAATTAGAATGAGGTTGTCCTTTTCAAAGGTTGGATCCTACGCGAGCAGCGATCACGAAAATGAGCACGTCAGACGTGTGGATGTGTATCAATCTGGGAGCCCGTGCGGAGTGCTCCTCCCGTTATTTCTCTTTTTTATACAGTACGAAGAACAATAAATAAAAATTTGATTACATTGTACGAAGTACAAAAAGAAACTCACGAAGTGCTGGAGTATGCCAAGTACAAAAGTATAGATCTCGTTCCCCATGATTGCTTTCCTACGTTTGCTCCAAGTTTCTACCAAGTGTTTACTTTTCTTTGCCTTCCATTCATACCGGTCACCCGGTTGCGTTCACCACATGTGTAGCTCTTTTGATTACGTGTCCTTTCACCACTTTGCTGCCCCGACTAGGTCTCCTTTTCTCCCGTTTCCATCGGGCGTTTTCCTCCGAAGCTTTCGATTTGTTCAATCCAGCCTTCGTGTTGTTGCGTTGTCTTCCTTGCCATCAGGTTTTTATCTCATCTTCTTTCTTCTTTTACGTACGATTTAGTTGCTGCTGGCTGTTGGCTTATCCTTTCATCTTTTGGTTCGTGTTTCTTTTGTATTTATTTGGATAATTTAGATTTGCGTGCTGTTTGTTTGGGATCTTGTGGTTTTTGCTGATGTTTTCTTCATTTTACAGCATGCACGTTCACTACAATCACACACGGGCACGTCGAAATGCCGTGCAAATCTTTCTATTTTTTTATGGAAATTGTATTTTGGCCACATTTGGAGCCAAGTTTGGTTTCGACTTTCCAGTGAGTGGGATATCCTTGTGTTTGTTTACAACTAAGTCCTCCGACATGTTTTTATGGCTAAGTCAATTTCTGATGAATGCAACTAGCCAGTTCCAGGCGACCTAGGATTAGGAAAAAAACATGGTAGCAGTATTTCTCTACGAACAACATCAGTAGGATCTTTATCTAGTCATGACGCACCAACTTTAGGTCAGAACATGTGTGCCTGATATGTCCATCATGGCCATTGGAGGCAAAAACGAGGACCCATGCTTGCTCGATGCAGGCATGGTGAAAGTGTTGGAGAAGAAGGTGAGGTAGGGGCACTGCCGGCACTAACCTCATGGTGGCCGGCGGTGGCGAAAGCCTTTTACTCGCTTAGCACCTCTTTAGAATCGGCTGTTAGCGTTTAGATCAACCATAGTGTGTGTCAAATTGGGGTGTCAAATTTGACTTTTGACGCTAGCTCCATCCGATGTGGGTACCAAATTAGAGTGTCAAAGCCCAAAAGAAAATCAAACCGGAGCAACTACATGATCTGACGCCAAATCTTATAATGGAATAAAAAAAATACATTCTCTCTCACATCTAAGGCTTTGGCCAACACATGATCTATACATAAGGGAGAGTGTTTTATTCAGTTTGTGTCAGACTTGAGCCCACATGTAACAAAATTTGGCAATGACTACATTGTGCATGTACAACATAATTTGGCAACGATGCCTAATTTTCTTTTGACAAGCCTACTGTGGCTGCCCTTAGGTACATTTATTCCAATGTGGCTCCAGTGATCCCTCTATTTAAAAAAGTCATCTAGATATAGCCAATAAGAACGTGCAAAATTTTAATTGAGATACTTTATATTATGGGCTACACAAAAATAACAAAATCTAGAATACAAAGTAGTTGAACTTGATATTTTCCATGTTCGTGAGATATATCATTGGTTACACCAAGATTTGTTTTCAGAATTTTTTAAAACTTATAAATATGATTTTTATTTTTAAAAATAGGAGGGAGCACTAAATCTCAGGAGCCAAAAATCTCCACTCGTGATACACACCTTAAATAGGTGGTGCTAGGTAGTAGGGACTGAACCAGTATTGGGTTTTGGTGCCTCCAATCAAGCACGGAAGTGGGAGTCAATCCCTTTTATCTCAGATTCGTTATAAGCGGAGATCAATTCCAACAAAGCAAGCTAAGTAGAGTAGTGGTTGTGAAAACAGTCGGTCCTCTATTCCCTGGCATGGATAATCGAGAGGGGTCAAGCCTTGAGTGACCTATGCAAAAGGCCAAGAGTGAGTGCACCAAAAGCACCTTTAGCAGCTGAAATAGACGAGAACTCGAGATGGTTAGGAGGGTGGCCCAGCTCACCGGAGTTTAAATTCCAGGTTTGACGCTGGTGTTTCTCATTTAGACGGAATATTTTTCAGTGGGAGGCGACATTCCCGTCGACAGCGAGGCGCCCGTGTTGACTTCGTCAATCTCAAGACCCAATCCGCCGACTCAGTCTCTCGGAGGTGCTCATAGGGGTAGGGTGTGCGTGTGTACGTTCATAGAGGTGAGCGTACATACGTGTATGTGAGCGTCTGCGTTGTACTGTATTTCGAAAAAAAAATAGACACGACCACTATATGCTCTTTGGTTGGCACGAGCACCGCGTGTCAATATTTTTTGTCTGCTAAAACTGTCAGCCAATGATATCTCTCTCTTAAGTAGAAAAACTGGGGACATCAACTCATGCAATCACCATCGATCTCAACTTTTCACTAGTAAGTGATCTGATTACTGTAGTGTAGCTACAAGAAATCCTGTGGGGCCTGTCTCCGCTCCTGGGTGGAGTAGCTGATGGACTGAGATCACAATGCTCATGCATGGCAAGCATAATTGATATCAACCACTCTGAAATCGACATGGTGTCCGAAAGCATGCCATTGCAACGGAAGAAGGTATGCGTGATCGGCGCTGGCATGGCCGGGCTGGCGGCAGCGCGTGTTGGGTTTCGCCCACAGATCGATCACATCAAAATATCACGAACACACACGGACGTGTCTTGCTTCTTTTTCTCTTTATTCCTCAATTTTCTTGATACAATCTTGTTGTCACCTCTCGTGTATATATACACGTAGAAGCAACCGACCTAAAAAACCTAGACCTACTCGTACTCTGTACCTAACTCACGCATCGTACTAGTTCAACTCCAACTAGGATTTCTAATTCCTAGTGCAACGTACCAACTAGTACAATACGTACTAGACTTGCCAAAACTAACCAGCTATTTCCTAACCAGACTCACACGATAATAGGAAGCTAACTCAACCTAATACGGTAGGTTTGGATTAATTCTAACAATCTCTCCCTAATCCAAACTTGCCAACTTCTTGTGCCGCTCCTTCTTGACACCTTACAATTTCACAACTCGACGACTCAACTCAACGCGTCCTCCGGATTACCAGTCCACGCTGCCACATCTTAGCGTGCCACATGCAGACTAAACACATAGCCTCATGCAGGAACACATCTTAACCGGTTCGCATCCATCTTCACGTTGGTCTTTGTCTTCTCGTTGAGACACGCAGATAGTCACCCACCATCTTGTCTTTGCGCACGTCTTCGCTCCTTGGAAATACACCTTCACTAGAGCACCTCGACCGTGACGTCTCACGCCTTCGCCCCTTGGAGATACGCCACACTGGAGTCCCTCGACCGTGACGCGCTTCAATTGCAACGAACGCCTCGCAGACCAGCACTTGGACACAATTTCACACCTTATCCTTGTTGTCGGTGACGCAACCGAACAACACCTCTCCTCCGGCGGCAACACAACTAGCCATGTAGCGCAACACATCTTTCCGTACATGAACTCGCCAGAACTCTACCTTTGCCCAAGATCGAACGCACGATCTTGCGGCAATTCCACTGGTCCAGCGGCAACACAACTCGCCGTATACGGGCAACACAACTTCCATATACGAATTCGCTGGAACTTCGATCACGTCGGAAACGCAAGGACACCATATCCTTTTTCCGCTCGCTCCCCCCACACACAATTTTCTCTGCCAGTAGCACAACTGTCGTAGAAAAACTCATAACCACAAGCTCTTGGACGCATCTGCAAGAACTCATGTACACAGCTTGACATCCTCATCCATACTCCCCCAGATGACGATCTTGACGAGATTTACCGGTACCACGCCTCGGCACCACCGCTCTCACCAACGATCATCCGCATATGCTCTCTTGCCGACAGCATCTCCCCGCCGTCTCCTCCGTGTCGCTCCGCTGAACGACGATCGCCCGCCCCGAGGCGCTAGTACGGGTCGCCTCCCCGGGGCAAGCGTGGCTTCAAATCTTCAACTCGCTCTGATACCAATTGTTGGGTTTCGCCCACGGATCGATCACATCAACATATCACGAACACACGGCACATATCGTGCCTTGCTTCCTTTTCTCTTTATTCCTCAAAACATATCGTGCCTTGCTTCCTTTTCTCTTTATTCCTCAATTTTTTTGGTACAATCTTGTTGTCACCTCTCGTGTATATATACACGCAGAAGCAACCGACCTAAAAAACCTAGACCTACTCCTACTCGGTACCTAACTCACGCATCGTACTAGTTCAACTCCAACTAGGATTTCTAATTCCTAGTGCAACGTACCAACTAGTACAATACGTACTAGACTTGCCAAAACTAACCAGCTATTTCCTAACCAGACTCACACGATAATAGGAAGCTAACTCAACCTAATACGGTAGGTTTGAATTAATTCTAACAGCGCGGGAGCTCCGGCGGGAAGGCCACGACGTGACGGTTCTGGAGCAGAACGGCGACGTAGGCGGGCAGTGGCTGTACGATGCAAGCCGCGACGTCGCCGACCCGCTGGGCACCAAGGTGCCCGTGAAGGTGCACAGCAGCATATAGGCGTCCCTCCGGGTCATCAGCGCCAGGGAGAACATGGGCTTCACCGACTTCCTCTTCGCGCCCAAGGACGGCCGCGACCAACGCCGCTTCCCGGGCCACCGCGAGGTGTATCTCTACCTCAAGGACTTCTGCGACGCGTTCGGGCTCATGGAGTACGTCAGGCTCAACACTCGCGTGCTGCGTGTTCCCATGGAGCCCACGTCGACGTGTCGGCAATGGGCGGTGAGATCCGTAGGCGTCGGCAAGTGCGAGGAGGAGGAGGAGGTGTTCGACGCCGTGGTGGTGGCGAACGGCCACTACTCGCAGCCGAGAGTGCCGAGCATCCAAGGTATGGAGGCGTGGAGTGGGAGGCAGATGCACAGCCACTCGTACAGGACGCCGGAGCCGTTCCGGGGCGAGGTGGTGGTGGTCGGGTCAGGGGAGAGCGGCAGAGACATCGCCATGGAGGTCTGCAAGGTGGCCAAGGATGTGCACCTCGTCGCCAAGTCCATGAAGGAGGTGACCCCGGGGCTCGCCAAGGTGCTCGCAAACCCCGCGGTACTGATCAATTAACAACTGCTGAATCAATAGATCGATTATTAGGACCTTCACGATGGAGTACACGGATTCTGTTGTTAATTCCTGGGATTAATTTGCAGTACATGGATGCGTTCGGGGACAAGTACTGCGACTTCCCTCCAATGGAGAAATGGAACTACGAGCTGCTCGACTCGGGTTTTGCCAGCATGCATGAAGACCTCGAGACCTTCCGCGACGAATACCAAGACACCGGCTCCATCCGCAAGGGTGTCGAGGCCTGGCGCTCTTGGCTGCACAACAGCAGGTCCACCGAGCTGCTGCCGCTGTTGGCGCACAGATACAGTCACTTGGGGCGTGTTTGGTAGGTCGCAAGGTGCTTGGAACGTGGGGAATCTCCTCTTTTTCGGCTGTTTGGTACGCTGCCCCGTTTGCGTTGCATGCACGAGCACGGTACTTAAAACACCCCGGGCCAGGCCCAGGAGGAACGGTTAATTCGGCCGTTCCTCCAGAGCCACCCTCGCGCAGTGCATTTTTCGCCACTGTTGCATGCAGAGTTGGCCCGGGTGGCTCAACGTGGTGACGCTTCATTTTCTCTCTCCTCCTTTAAACTCCTCCACTAAGCATGTCTCGGATCTATAAATCTGTAAGTCGATTCGAAAAATGTTGAACATCAAATATGTGCGCGTCGACTAGGGGGTTTCATTTCCGTGCTCGGTTTCGAGTTTCGTCAACCGTAGATTCTGATTTTCGAAATTCCCTTTTGAACGTTTTTGGACGAATTTTGTCAATTTCTTCATACTCGGTCGACCGTTTGAGAAACCCTTTGACGTGTGGCTAGATCTCAATATTGCGCACAACTTTCATGTTGTAAGTTTTTTATTTGGACCACCGTATTTGAGTAGATCTTGCGTATTGTGGGTATACGCATTTGCAGCATGTTTGAGTGTATTGTCTTCAACCGCATGGGATTTTAGTGGGCAACCAAACTCCAGGTGCACGAAATGTTGCACCCAGCCGAACGGGACTGGCCAGAACATTGTTGGCATCCAAACGAACTGCAGATGTTGGCTCAGGGCTCATCTCTTCAGGGCCAGGCTGAGTTGGGCCACGGATGCAAAATGCCCAAAAAGCATGCGAGCATCCAAACAGGCCTTGGCCTTCCTTCCTGAACAAGCACAGTGATGATCACCCCCTACTCATGTCAAATGTTAAATCGGAAGTTACCAATGAAAGTCTTCAGGCGCTAAGTTTTGGGACTTATTATGTTGGGAGAGTAACAATCTTATGTAACTTTTTTACCTTTTCCTTTTTCAAAGTCTTTTTAATACATGGAATATGGCAAATCTTTTACCTCCGTTTTGAAAAAAAAATACATTGTGGAGTTCTAGTTGCGGTTGGAATGCTCTATCATTTTTTTTTAAAGTGAGTATTTATTAATATCACGGAGATACCAATTACACCCAGCCTCTGCAACAGCGGAATACCCAAATGATATTACGGATGCACACAGCTAAAAAAAGTCCCGCTACAGAGTTTCAGTCACTACAGCAGCAGTACAATCACCACCAAGACAACACCTGATGTCCGTTCTCTAAAAGCGACGCCTCCAAGAAGGGAACAGTGCACAAGCTCTGTCGTCGTCCGATCATAGATCTTGGGTTTTCACCCTGAAGATAGTCCCTGCTCTAAAAAACAATGCCTTCAACGAGGCCATTGCCAGACACAACCATTTAAGTCCTTTTCACCCTAAAAGGAAAGACTTTGGACTTCACCTACGTTGTCGCCCCCATTACATATCACTGCTACGAATCCCGAAACTCCAAGCAAGTTCCTCGTCGCTGCAAAGACTCCAATCTCCATTACTAGTCCTACAATCTCGGCTTCCATGGCATTCTCCGCCTCTGACTTCACCATGGATTTGCCCATGATGGACACAGATAGTAGAGCTTCGTGCCGCTCCCTCCGGCGCGACCGAATCCCACCCGATCTAGCAATATCTAGGCTTAACGCCCATATGAGATCGCCGGCGGAGCCTTCCGAAACCCGACACTCCGGCCAGATCGAGGAGAACAGGCGTCAGGCAGATCTTCGTCTTGGTGCGGGAGAAACCTTAGGACCGCCACCTTTATTCGAGCGCACCAGCAAGCCCCCACGTCGCCGGTCGGAGCGGCAACAGAGAAGGCAGCCGCAGCACACGACAAGTGCAGCCGCAGGCTGTGCCTTCAATGCCCAGATCAGGCCATGCTTGGTCCAGATCGAGGCACCGAGCCATGCATGTGGCATAGATCGGACAAATTGTCCAAATCGATCCATGCATGGAACAGATCGGACGCAGTGACACAGATCGGACATGCCCGGAGGAGAGGCGTGCCGTCCATCTCCACCTCGCCGCTCCGGCTAACTCCAGGCCCCGGCCCATGAGCCGCGCCATCTTGCGCCGCCGCCAACGCCCCACCTTCGCCCGTGAAGCGCTGCCGCGGTGCACTCCCCAGCGCACCGTATTCGACGGGAAGGGCGCCGCCACCGCCGCCGGCGAGGGCGGCGGCGCCGGCTAGGAGCACAGGATGGGGAAGGCCCGGTGGGATCGACTATGGGAGCCTCCAGAGTCGCTCGGGCAGGAGCGACCCGGGAGGGTTCCTCTCTATGCATTACGGGACTCTATCAAAATTCTCCTAAACAAGTCTTTTTCTTTGCTCTATCATATCCATAAAATCCCGCATTGTATCCTCGATGTGTGGATTGCTCTCTCTTATTCTTATATTATTTTTATTGGTAGATATTTTATGTTATATATGCTATAAACTCATTCACAACTAGAAGACAAACAGCATGGACTGTCATGCCTATGAAAACAGGTAAAAGGACGAGAGAGATTTGATGGACTAAAGAAACACGAACCAACAGACGGACCAAATAATACAGTACCAATGATTTGATGACACCAGCAAAAGAACAATAATTAGGGCATATATAACTATATAAGTATTCCACTAACATGCAACGATAAAACGAATATGTGCCACGCTTTGTCATGACAAGAGCAAGAACTGAGGCTTCTTTATTTTTATTGGAAGAACTGAGGTTTCAAAAGTTTATCGCAGAAAATGGGTGTGATCCTACAAAGTCATCTCAGAACGTTATATGACAAACGGCCACAACAAGTCACGATCTTGCATTGCGTTATATGACAACTCCAAATTCCAGCTAACCACATAATATTATGCTAAACACTGTACTTCAGTGAGGACACAAATTTGCTACTACAGCAAACTTGAAAAAAGAAAGAGAAAACGAGACAGACTTCTTATGTGAAGCTGCATCTGAAGGAGAAAAAGAAAAGGTTGCCCCTCCTTGTCTTCACAAGTTGCAGAGCCTCTTCCAACATTCAGTATCCATCTTTTGCGCGTATTCTTCTGGCCATACATGCCCCTCCTTCAGTAACCGAAGTTAGAAAAAAGCTTCTGGAGAACACTGCATTCGGCCTCTGTTTACGCCTCAGAGAGAGACATACTGCTCGGAATGGTTTATTGTTGCGCGTTAGTAATAAACACTTTTGAGCTTATTGACCCAAGTCGTATTTTAAGTATATCTGCTGCTTTTTTTAGAAGCTCGAGACTGTTAGATGTGTCTCATCAGTGCTAAGAGAGGTTCAAATCGATCCCGATGTTCATCCCGTTGTATGCAATCGGCGCATACATCCACATTTCATCGGAGCTGAGGAGCTGCGAACAGTAAAGAAACCGTTAAGGAACTCAGAGACCGCCTTCGAAATTGATGAAGTACTGAACCTGACTGTGAAAAGTCTCACCTTGATTTGAAGCTGCAAGAACTTCACGTACTCGACTGCCTCTTCAAGCATAGTGCTGATATCTACCTATAAGAGAACACAAGTGTTGCTGTTTGAGTTGTTGCCCCTTTTTGTGATTTATTGTTACTGCATACTATGAACAAGTTTCTTTCCGTAAAGTATGAACGACGTGTTGCTGAGATGCTTACTTTGGTTCCATTCGGGACAAGGTTCTGCAGTACCTTCAGCCTCTCATTGATCCTCTCTCTTCTTTTCTGTATCCAACCAATAAAGCCCGTAAGTAACTGTTGATTTAGTTAGCAATAAAACATTGTTCAGTAACGAACTCAGAGGATCATCTATAGTGTACCCTTGCATAGAGGCTCTGGGGATCGGTTGTCGACTGACGGCCAGCCTGAGCCTTGCCCTTCGGGTTAGCGGCAACCGGAGACTCCTGAGAGTCAATTTCAGACGTGCAGCAGCTCGGGCTTTGCCCGTTTGTGGCAGCAACGGTGTCATCCTCGCCTTCATGTTGCATGGCCTTCTTTGCCCGCTTCGAGTCGGCCTTCCTTGAGCATTTCCGGCCCTGCATTTCATAAAATTTCAATCAGCATTTGCACCGGGCCTAGAAGGTAAAAACTTCTCCTGTGCAAAATCATGAAGCACTTACCCTTGTTTGATCAGCTGCTTTCGTTTGGTCCTGGCGCTTTCTCTTGTTAGAAGTGTCGTCGATGGAGTCGAGCAGATTCATGCTAAGATCTTCGCAGCTTGAATCGCCATTCCCATACGAAGGATTGAGGATGGCATCCATAAACTGAGACGCACCTTGCTCCTGGACCATGTTCAGGTCCAGCCCATTTGACTCCCCCAAATAGAAGCCTCCATAATCAGACGGCACATCGAGGATGAGGCTACCAGCACTGTTGCTGCTAGCGGAGCTGTATGCATTAGAGCTACCGTTACAGTGGGCGTAGTATGCATCCGAGGCATGAACAGACCAAGGCAGCTCCTGGTGGTCACTGGAGGGGAAGGTGCCAAGCAGGTGCTCCATCATCTCCGACTCCTCGGCCTGCGACGACAGGCCAAGCGAGTCCCAGCCTGCCTCTGCAACCACTCCTCCAGACTCCATTCTGATAGTGTATAAGCTTAGGGTGTGAGGGGAGGTGATCGGAGTATGAGGACTGGGCTGTTTGATACACCTGTGCTGGCTGAAGCAAAAATGCATGTCACGACAGGTGCATTTATACTGAATGAGAATGTTGAAGGGGAACAAAGCAGCTGCAGGATTAAGAAATGCAAGATCATGGCTTGGAGAAATCAACGCCCACGGCTGGGCATGAACTGTGCTGACAACGACCCTTCCTTCCCAAGCATGGCCTGGGGATGCGCACATAATGAGCTTAGAAAACTTCAACTGCTAGTTGGTAGACAAGGCTGCGAATTATCCAGGATCACACCTTCAGAAGTCAAGCCAATCAGATCTCGAGTGGCAAGTGTCTCATGGCCGGTTTCAATGATTGCAGAGCTCTCCTTCAGCGTTTAAGCTTCAATACGACAAGGAATAAAACATGCCAGTGCGGCTGAAACCAGGGCAAAACATGGGCTTATCTTAGCAGTTAATGCAGAATCAGCTATTATGAAAATTGTGGAGAATGCTGTTGGAACGAAATAATCCAACCAATAAACTGGGGAGCTGCAGATAGAGGCTTGCACGACCGTGATGGAGGGAATCTGAACATTCTTAAAAGCTAAAAAAAAAATAAGGATTGGGCAGTGCTTCCAGTCCTCCGCGTATCCCGATGATTGCCATCTTGTACTCAAAATGTACAGCTTTCAACAGCATCCGTCCGCAACCTTCATTTCGGTTTCACACCTCCAACACTATGTCATTATATCGAAAGATAGTCGACACGCAAAAATTGCACCCTATAGACCTTTTCTGAAGAAATGTACAGAAGAAATAACCCGGAGTACACCAAAACAGTGCTATATAGATGTAGACACACTAGAAACTGAAAAACATATGTTCCCAGGTGTAACTGTCAGATCATATGACATATGTCTGATGGTCAAACAGGTAACAGTTTGAGACAAGATTACCAGAGACTCACACGTGGACACTTCCACACTTATCTTCAGATTATGCCATATCTTAGCATGTGGGATCAAAAGACCCTGCACTATGTAGGTCTTACAATGAACCGACAAATCTGAGTCACTGGGTGATCTGATGCCGATATCTCATCAACTTACGCGAATTTCAAACATTCAGCGAATTAGGAAATGCGCATGGCCGGGATCTTCTGGTCGTGCAAGAAATGAGCTGTACTTCTGTTCTGCCCCTTCATCCCCCATAAAGGACTTATTCTTCTTGCCTCTTTGTCCCACACAGAGGATCAAGGAGGGGAATAAACAATGATAGCTAAGATGCTGGCAACAGGTGATGAATTGAAAGGAGCAAGACGGTGTGACTTGTTTATAGATCTGTATCATTGCCCTTTTGGCTGTATGAAAGAATTAGGAACTTCCAGAAATTATGCAGCCAAAATGCACAGTGATTTGTGAATACCTAAATAGTAATCTTGTATCACTGGGAGAAATGAAGAATATGGAGTCTTCGAACAAACCCGAAATGCATAAGAACTTTGTGTATGTTTCCGACTTCTAGGACTAATTGCATCATGAGGAAGCCAAATTGCAAGATTGTTTCCTTTGAAGGCATTAGTATCTGAATGGGCAAACATAAAATTCTCCTTAGCTCATAGATCAAGCACATGACTGCCACTAATAAAATTTGCATGGAGGAATAACCTTGTTGTCTTTTAGGATCAGATAACGCTAATAAAGCTACGAGTACTTATCTATGGAGAATACTGTTCATACGCACTGACATTACTATGCCCTTTTTGGTTCTACATATCAAGGACGATTTTTTTTTTCAAGTTTACTTACATAATTTTATGTGCACTGTATTCAAGGATATTTGTTTTTAAAATTTAGCCAGTGGGGATGCCAGCTCCACTCTGCACCAAATGTTTACTACCCTATGTTTTCCATTGTGTCACTTTCACTTTTTGAAAATGGATATCACTTTCAGTTGAAACAATGGTAAGTCTAACCTCATGTTTGAATATTAATGATTGACTTTAATACAAATGTCAATATGATCAATGCCCAGGAACACATACCTCTGATACAAAGAAGTGTTCAATGAACAGTTTTCATTGTCTGACAACCTTCTAATGAACTAGCCAGACTACAATTGATGTAAAAAAAACTAAGTAAGACTACATCTACGACTTGTGATATATTGAATGTTTTTACTTCAAAATACTAATTTACAGAACTTTATACACTGAAATAACAGGGAATAGTGAAGAAAAGTAATATGGCATCCTGGAGAAAGATATTTACTGGAGACTCGCAGCTACAGGAAAGTTAACTAGTACAGTATTATAGCTAGAATAGAGACTGGAGTAGGGATAAAAGTAAGAGGAACATGATACTGTCATGAATTTCAATTAGGTTTCCCCTGCTGCAAGCCTGCAACCTATAATAGCTCCCTTGGATAATATGAATATACCTTAAAATAGCTTCATAAAACATTATTCGTCTATTTGAGATCAGGTGGGATGTGTCCAGTATAAATGTTATTATGGTCAAGTTACCAACTAAATGGTTTTCTACAATGGTGGTATTATCATGACAATAAGTAACAGAAACATGTAGATCGGCTTGTTGTAGGGATAAAATCTGTGTGAAATACAGACTATGAAAACTTAGAATGATCTTGGCCTACCCAAAGCGCATCTGCATTTAGCACAACCCAAAATACCCCCAACCAAGATGCTTAAAACAGAAAAACATCTACTGTTCTTCATATAATTCATACGCATTGATAAATTCAAGAACCAAAAGTCAAATTAAACACAAAACATTAAGAAACCAAGAATTAACTAAAAGTCAGAGAACATACATAAAGAACTGAAGGTCAAAAGCTAATATAATAATGCGTAAGTGTTTCCAAGCCTACAGAGATTTCAAGTCAACCAGCACATAGCATCTTCGATCAGCATCAACAATGAACTTAGCTCAAAAATTGGTGTTAAGGTCTAGATACATCTCCTAACAAGACCTAGTAGCAAATTTAAAAAATAAGTAATATTAAGAGCCCCTTGAAGAACGATACCTAAGGAAGACAGAATATGCCCATTTCATTGCCCGGCTTCAAATATACTTGCATGTAACATCAGCTTTCTTGACAACTGCCCCTTATGTAGGGGTGTAGGCTGACCAATCTTAATGCAATGGAGCTTTGAATATCGAGCCTCCTCATAGCCATATATTTACCACTTGATATTAGGTTAGAAGAACAATATATGTACCTATACCTTTGATAGGAATGTACAATTGCATCAAATTATGAAGTTTTGACTATATTTTAGCATATTAAACTCCAGAAAATCGAAGAAAAATAATCAGCTTATGGCTGACGGACTATTGAAACCTGATCATACATTTCTGAAATGAACTTACAAGTTCAGAATCCATTAAACATTTGCAACTCCTAACATATGTTCTGATATCAAGAGATCTGGTGTGTAGGATAGCACCCAGCAACATAAGAAAGAACCTCCCAAACATCATGAACAATGGGAAACAAAAAATAATTTCCGGGCTCCACTTCAGATGCATCTATGCACATCCAGCATGCAAACATCAAATCAAATGAACACAGGCAATTTCAAAATAAAATTGCTGATAGGACTAAACGGCTCAAGCTTTATCAAAGCATTTCAAAAGAAGATATGGTACCTAATATAGAAATTCAAATTTGACTCAAATAAATGACAAAACATTATACAAAATATAATTAGGCAAATAACATCAAAACTAAGTGCTTCAATCTTCAAAAACAAGATACTCATAACTATATCCATGATATCAGCAGTGATTGATGCCTCTGAATTGAGTTTTAGACTGTTTTATTTATCCAAGATATCAGCAGTGATTGATGCCTCTGAATTGAGTTTTAGACTGTTTTATTGATCCAAGATATTAGCAGTGGTTGATGCCTCTGAATTCAACGCAACACAGGATACATAACCTTATGATTACTCTTATTCAACTGCTAATTTCTGCTCATCTCTAAACACCAGCATAAACCAAGTTATGCTTTTGAGCAAGTTTGATTACACCCTGACATTGAGCTCTTTGCTTCTCAACAGAAAACAGCAGAGATCGGTAGCTTAACTCCAAAGCATCATCGAGACAAAACAAAATAATTACTGGCACAACATATCAAGGAAATAGGGGCTGATATTGCAGCCCCATGTTCTCAGGCAGACCCATCATCAAATTGAGGTTCTGTACGGCCTGGCCAGATGCTCCCTTCACAAGATTGTCTATCTGCAGTGTTTAAAACAAGAAATAAGGAGTTTGCTTCTTTAAGTCCGCAACATTATTTGCAAATGTTTGAGCAACTTAAGATACTTACGACAGAGATGATGATGGCCCTTCCAGGAATTCTGTCCTCAAAGACATTCATGAAGCAGTAATTTGATCCAACGACATGTCGTGTGTGAGGAACGTTGCTGCCATTTAACAGCTTGACAAA